>OU015470.1:4885959-5054337 GCA_907164805.1 Brachyptera putata | reverse complement strand
AATTTAAATGTTTTTGTCGTTAAGAAAAAACACTCGTCGTCATCATCATCATAATAATCAGCAGACGACAACCTACAGTTATCCTGACAGTCCTGTCTCAAGCATGCGCAGTGTCGACTTTTCAAAATGAGATTATTTCTACATTTGTATGTACGTCACTCGCTCATCCCCCCCTCACCTCCCATATTCAACACGTAGGTGTATCGTTCTCTCAATACATGCGTACACACACATGTATGCACTATGTATACACTAAATACACATTTCCTCCAATTATTAATAACGTCAATACCCAGGGAAGTGTGATGAAGGGCAGTAACCGCGTTACCCGCTAGAGTGCTTCACCATACGGCACGACCCACAACGACCGACATGACCTTTGGTGACCTATTTTGACCACTGGGGATGTGCTAAAAGAATATCGACGCGATATTTTACTAGACAGCTTCATGAAAATCCTTTGTTTAAAAGAGCTTTTGTCTAATTCTGTTTATGTGTCGGTATTATCGTTTTTATATATAGGTGTAAAATTAGAATCAATACTGGTGATGTACGTGCTCTAATGTAGCTTAGTTCAGTGAGGGAAGAACGGAGTACTTCAATTTCGAGTAACTCAACGTGTAGGAAATTGAACGTCGCTAAAACGAGTCGTTAAATTGAATAATAGAAAACTTGTTTGAAAAACTATTGTTGACCAGTGGTGCAAACCTTTGCTAGTTTGGAATTACTCACACTGATGTTAATGTACAAACAATAGGTTAATAGTGTAATATAAATACAAGAAAGGTAATAAATGACAGACTAGTTTTTGAATATATTATTTTTTTTTTTTTTTTTAATAACATCGAAACTTGATACAAAATCATTGTTCCCACAATTAAGGCTAAGGATGAGAGTAGGATCGTTTGGACGGGGCACCACAAGGGCGATCTTACCACCCCATTTATTATTATTTTAAATTAAAGCAATGACTTTGACACCAGGTCTACGCTGTCTGTGACCACACTTTTTCGCCGCAGATAAAAGTCTTCAGTTGTCGAAAGTCCGTAACACAAAAATAAACTGTTTTTTTCGATATATCCGGACACTACCAACATTGGTATAAGGAATAATCAGACCACCTGGATGTTGATATCTTTCACTTTGAACTAAGTCTCTTAGGCCATGTTCACTTCTTCCATGACAGCAGGTGCAAAGTTCACCATTATACAAAGGATAAAAAATAAGGAGTGACAGTCCTCGATATAACTAGGCCTGTCACTCTACTAATTAAAGGTCGTGGCCAATTAGTACTTCATCCAAGCATTCACTTCGAGGACTGGGGGAAACCACGAAAAACCACGTCAGGACGGATCAAGTGTCTGTTGGTCTTGAAATATACATTTTTTCTTCCAACTTATATTCTTCTCGTCTGTTCTTGTTTTCTTTCGTTTCTTGAGACATTGATAGTTGTGATGACATGGATGCAAGAAAACCAAGTGGCAGTGGAAAATCTCGATCCCGCATAGCCCTCTCGACATTGATAATATCCGGATGGCCGTGCACAAAAACAATCTGCCAAGGTTCCTGTATTCTTTTGAGTGATTTTCAATCTTTTGGGACCCCAATATCTTGAAAATCCTAGAAATAATGAATGTGCTCACATAAATCTATTCTAAAATACAATATATTGATACGTTAATATCGAAACCACTTCTCAAAGTCATAAAAACTCTGTGTGATCACTTTATATCAAATTAGCTGAATGTCAGCCTTCCTTCTGGCTAGCCCAGATGTCAAATCTTGTATCGTAAGTATTTCACAAAATAACTAAAACTATTACTTCCCTTTACGTTCACTTGTAGTATGGTACTCGAAGATCATGTAGACATCACCGGAAGTAACATTGGCTCACTTTAAATCCTTTAAAACATTATTTATATACGGACAGATATATCTCCAAAACTGTTGTTATCCATGGTTGCATGGCTCCTATTATGATATGAAATCCAAGTTTGTTATGTAATAGAGTTAAAGTAAAACTGAATATGATCATTATCATAACAGTGCAAGATACTGATGCAAATATCGGTTTTATGTTGTACTTCAATAAAAATGAAGCACAAAACATGAATGCTGCACCTGGGAATATGTATACATGATAACTTTATGATAAATTCAATGAAGAACTGGTGGATTTGTACGGTTCAATTGAGGTTACATAAAGTGGTCGTTGAGCCAAATCGCCTTTGGTTACGAATTTTATTTCCATACCTTAGGTAATTATAATTAGACGAGATTTAGCGAGGATTCAATTTGACATACTGAAAAAAATTGGTGTTCGTTTTCATGTTTTTTTTTTCATGTTTTTTTGTCGGTTCTCCACAGGTCAAACGGCTACAGCTATCAACTTCAAACTTATTTTCAATATGGTTCCTCATCTAACTTAGATCTGTATTGTTTTGTGGCATTATCGGGAATAACTTTTTTTTAAGAATTTTAGACATTTCAAAAATACCCATTAGAATAGCATGACGGAAAAAAAATGTTTTTATTTTCCAAAAAAATGAAATTCTTCGTGAACTTGAACTACATTTTGATACACATTTCCACAAATTTTCAGCTTGATCGGGTGAGCCATTTTGAAGAAAAGACATAAAATGTGCTAAATCGGTACCACTCGAAGCAGTTTTTACCCATTTTTACCCATACTATTACTATTCGCTCGTCTAACAACGCATATATGGCGTTTTCCTAGTAATAACTAATTATAAGGTGATAAAACTTGCACTTAAAATAGTATCTATTCTCATCGGATCTATATTAGTTGTAAATGAGAACCTGGTAGAATTCTTATGTTTCTATCACCAAACCCTTAATTGATCTTTATATTTAACCTATCTTCATATATATACAGGATGGGATGAATTAAGCAAAAGAATTGGAGAGGGATCACAAAGAATTACAAGGGGAGGGGTAAGAATGGAAGTGGAAAAAGTGGATAGTGAAGTAGGTGAATATGGATTCATACAAAGAACGACGCGGGAATGGAATGAATTGGAAGAAGATATCAAGAATATAACGAAAATTGGTGATTTAAGAAGAGAGCTTAGAAAAAAATAAAGTATAATTATATCGAGTATGTTTGATTGTGATTTCATTACGTATAGTAACCATTACCACCTGTTATATAAACAATCTGTAATGAATAAATAAAATATGTAAATATGTAACCTACCACACTATTACCACGATGTAGTCATACCAACTCACTTCATCATATAATATAAAGAAGGTGTGCCGACTCAGCCTTCCAATTGGAGGACGTCCGCCGTCATAGAGGGCACATTTGCCTGTCGCGCAACTATCGCTTTTATATCGAACTATATAAAACAACAATGCTCAACAATGCTATACATGGCACTGTAGAATTATTACGTTATAGGTAGCATTTGTTTTTCACGAAAATGATAGATTCTATAATTTCAATAATGTCACCGGTACCGTAGCCACTCAATCTCATCTAGTTCACAAGAGAGTCCGCTAGGGTAAATGGGGGATTTGGGCTCTGATCTGACGGCAAGCAAACAATAATGCCCGCCATGTTATTAGTATGGGAGTCGGCACACCTTCTTTATATTATGATGAAGTAAGTTGGTATCAATACATCGTGCTATTACAATCAAACGTCAAACAGACGCTTTCCCATTGAAACAGTTTCACAACTCTAAGAGACCGTGTTATTACCTAATGATTGACAGGTATTGACAAAATAAATGTCACGTGTCTACCGGATACGCTACGGGGGTGACACAACTCATAAAACGTTGACAACCGTCCAACACAATCACCTTACACCGGAGATCTCATAAAGATAGTGACATAAAAATACACACATGTGTATATGTGTAGTCAAGTTAATGGTCTCGTATATAAGATAAAGTAGTTACCTATTTTATGATCTCTCGGATGGGTTGCTTTCTCTAATGTTCTGTGGGGGGTTTTATTAGTATTATATCGTCCAGAAAGTTCAGCCGAAACGGTTAAATAATAGCTACAAGTAGGCTAGAGCATGTATAACATCGATATTTACAAGTATATATACATACATAAACCAAGTAATATCCCATATATATATTCTCATATTTATGAAATGAGAATTTTTTAATGCTCTGCCAAGTTATAAGCACCGGGCGAAGCTATAGACATCATGGATATTTCATCTGGCGCCAAAATTAATATCGATTGGTTTTCCAGACCCTTACATTATAAGCAATTTGAAGTAAAGAACCAGCCTAGCCGCCCCGGTGGCTAAGTCAATTATCGCTAGCGGTAGTAACAGAAGTCACCGTTGGGCGTGGGTTCGAGTCCCGCATAAGGCATGGGTTTTTGTAAATGTCCTTTCACCTATCATCACTTCATCGTTTCATTATCTTCCGCTCATTCGTACCGCTATATAACCTAGCTGTTGGTTGGGTCGTTAAGCAACATAAAAAAAAAAACAGCTCTGGCTGACTCCACGAGGATTTTATTTGATCGGATAATCAAATGATTTGGATAATGATAATATTTGACTCATCTTACAATGCATACGTTACGTTTGTCTAGTTGAGGAACCATCCTGGTATCAACCTGACGACAGAAAGAAGCCACGAAAAACCTCTGTCAGGATCGTCGACCATGGCGGGAATCGAACCTCGATGTCCTGAATGACGATAACCACAAGGACCACCAGTTCCAGTTATCAGAATTCTTCTCAGTTTTCTTATAGTCTTATTTTTCAGATTTTTCTTTCGTGCATCAAAATATAGGATGTGAAATTAAAAGTAAGATATGAGAAGGAAAAGCGAGATTTTTTTAATGAATATATAGTGTCAATTTCGTGTCGGATAATCATTTTCTCACTTATTTTAATTTCTTCCATATCTCAGGAATGAGGTTCTTTCAAGGCTTTAGGTTTTTATCCGTGATTTGAGAAGAAGTGTACATGGGCGCGTAAAAATGAGGTTGATGAAAATGATATTCAATTATTATATAATACATACGTACTTATTCACTTATCAATATCATCGACATTTCTTAAGTCTCACTGATTTCACTTTGGTATATCTATATTTTCAATCAGACGACGACTGTCTGCAATGCATTAATCGATGAATATTCCATAGTCTTCAGAATAAATCCGTGCATAATCATTAGAAACTATATTCTGGAAATCGTCACCATTACATGAATGAAGAATATCTTAGTAATCTCGAACATCTGCTAAGATACTCGCCAGAATAAGTGTTTTGGTAGAAATTGGGAGGGAAGTGGAGAGGTAAGTGTGGGGGGGGGGAGGGAAATTAATTCTTCACAAGTATTCCTTGAATGAAATTACGAGAAGACACGGCGGGTTTGAGCAGTTGCAAACTGGAAGCGATGGTGAAACTTCACCCCATCTGGTGAGCGTAAAACGAACTTGAAAGCGTTCGTTAATTCTCATTCGCGAAAAAACACTCTGCGATGATTAAATTAGATGACGATGTTGACGGTACCGATCGACAGAGTCTTTGCATTTATTGAGCACTAACGGTCGGTGGTGTTGACCCGTCAAATGGTGGGATACATTTAGCGGTGTGATAAAAAGTAGAGGTCGGAAGACATAATAAGTTTGTTATTGCAGGTTCATAAGTTGAAGATACAAATAAGTTTTTGTTCATATTTATTGTTTGTTTTTGAAATTGTATAAGTTATATACAACGAAGAATGTTGAGCATTGTCTAAAATGCATGAATATGTGTTTTTAATGTCCACATTTGATTATTAAAAACTTGAAAATCAAAATTACGACAAATTGTTTTTCTACGTCATATATTTCGTCAATTGTTTCACAAAAAAACATGGAATTTGAGGTGATTAAATAATATTCCATTTACTCATTGTTACCTTTGTGACTTTGGCTTTGTTTATCTGTTCGTTTGTGTTTCAAGTTACTCATTATGTTTATTTTTCTGCTGTTTATTTGAAGAGCTCATTTTTGTATCTTCTTCATGTTTCATCTTTTGTTTCGTATAAACAAATATGTATCATTTCCTTTATGATTGTTATGATATTTTCATGTCAATTGAAGGCTGTTACTTCACCAGCAAGCATTCAGAATATTCAAATAAGTTTGCACATTCTGATTCTTCACAAACAAAATTTAATATAACAACTTAAACCATTAAAAGTTAAAACTATTAAATATTAGAACTAAGACGAATAAAACTATTCTCAAGTCATATTATAAACGATGACTATAAATTCCTCCGAGAAGATCCATCAAATAAATCGCTCGGAATGATGGTTTTAAATAACCACAATCTCACATGAAATTATATTAAATTTACATAAAATCATTTGATGATCTCAATCGACTTTAATATCAGAATAATAATTGAATTGTGAATAGAGGGAAGTATCACAATTATTTTCATTCAACCACTTTCAATATCCCGCCTCTTTTACGTAAACAACATTACTAATAAAATGGTCTGTTCATTTGTTGTAATTAAAAAAAAAAAAATCAGGGCATCTCTGAATGAACAATATCAAAGCCTTAGATTTAGGGAGTCTTTTAATGGACCACGCCCATAAATGAACAAATCAAGTAATATGCTACATAAATCATATCGAAAAATATACATTTTATTCAATTGCTACTTGAAACTCGGTATTTGTTTTCACAATTGTATTGCTTTAACCTGGTTCAACCAACCCAATCCTTGATGCGCTGTATGTACCATCTTGCATGTACATAGTAAAAATAATAATATTTGATACGTATATATATATATATATATATATATATATATATATATATATATATATATATATATATATATATAGAGAGAGAGAGAGAGAGAATTGTATATATACCGGTATATATATATATATATATATATATATATATATATATATATATATATATATATATATATATATATATATATATATATATATATATATATATAATATATACACATTAATATATATACCGTCTATAAAACTTTTTATGGTCTGTATTATAATTATATTTATCTACAAGACGTGCATTTTCCATATATGTAGTAAATCACAATGCATTGTTTTGAAGCTGAATTTGAAAGAGATATTACAGTAAGTGAACCAGTCGGGGTGGCTTTGTGTATTCTGAAATATGATAAAGTCGCGGTAAGAATGGAATTTCGAGGGTACATTTTCTTCATCCCCACAGAAGGAACAAACACAAAGGTCAGCAACATTCAGACTTTATTGGAACTACAATTCACCAAGCATCAATTACCACTCTCAATTAGATCACTTAAGAGATGCAATATGTTCTAAATTAGGGTCGGATAAAACAGCTGGTAAATCTCTAATTTCATTTTCAAACTTTAAACCTAAAAGTGAAACCTCTGGGATATTATTAGGCATGAATATTTTCAAGAATGTTTAATGAATGTTTATATTAGGTCTTGACAAAATATTGTTTCAAATTTAGGAAATTGAATATTGACCCTAATTTGGCTGTATACTCATCTAATGCTATTAATATGTATTCTATTCTAATAATATGTATTCTATTATTTATTCTTTTCAATATAATTCTGTAATCTTGGGAATTCTTATCAGTGTTTTTCAAGTTTTAGTCCACACAAAGAATTTCCTCTATGTGGGCTTCTTAACTCATCACATAATATTGAAAAAATCATGAAAAATTTGTGAAGTGTCAAGAAGATAAGAATAAAATTAGTTTTAAATAAAGAATAAACAATACGGTCTGATCACAGTTACGATGTCCATAAAGATTTATGTAAGAATTGTACGGAAATATGTCCAACTCTCCCACCTAATTGCCCAATCGAATCAAATCTCCAATGAATCTCCAATGAATATAATGCCAAAAATGAATAGTGATGTTTTCTCGTGGTAATAAATCAGAGAAAGAAATACTCAGGATCAAAAAAAAGGTTTCACACTTCGTTTTAGCCGCGACATCACCTTTTATATCTGAGTATATTGAATTATTGAGCATGATTCGCTTGTTTTATGACGATGTTGTTCTCGAAATGGAGAGGCGACGATGCGGGCGTCGATACTTGAATCTAGCTGCAGTAAATATGTTGCATCAAGTTCCCCAGACAGAATTGAAAGACACTTTGATTATCATTTATACTCTAGCTGATAGCCGGAAATTTTGACTTATATAAATAAATATATATATATATATATATATATATATATATATATATTATATATATATATATATATATATATAAATAAATATATATATATATAATATATAATATGAAAAAAATATTGAAAAGTGTAGAATGAGAAATCTGTAAAGTGTGGTCACAGACTTCACAGTCCTGGTGTTGAAGTTAATTGGTTTTAAATAGTGAAAATGTGGGGTGGTAAGATCGCCTCTGTTACACACACACACACACACTTTATATATATATATATATATATATATATATATATATATATATATATATATATATATATATATATATATATATATATATATATATATATATATATATATATATATATATATATATATATATATATATATATATATATATATATATATATATATATATATATATGTATATATATGTGTGTGTGTATGTGTATATATATCATACATGAACTTCTAAATTGAACACACTCGGTTTCACATGTTAAAGCACGTCCGAGGAGTAGATTGTCATATTATTAAACCAATACAGAAATCTTATTCCTGCCAAATGTGAGAGACACAACGCTATAATCCGTGTGCGTCTTCCCGTGGGATACCCAGGAAGATAAGTGGATTATAACCATACAGCTGATACGGGAATATCTCGGGAACAGTGTGAACCTCTCTCTGTTGAAGCGTTGGCCACTGTTCTATTATTCAGAGAAGGTCCTGCGTTTGCGTTATTATGATACAGATCTCGAACTGTTAAGGTGGTAGAACTGGCGTTAATACTTCGTTGATAAATAAAGTACTATTTTCGTGAAAATACTAGTTTCGGTTGCTGTAGACCAGACCCTCACAAACGTTCATAGAAATAGGGTTGGCCTCAACTCATTTTTTAAATTTATTATTGGGTTTAACGACGCACTGGACCCCCATTCCTGAGATAAATGAGATGTGAGAAAAATCAGTTAGAAAACTATCTCATATAATAATGACATATTTCATCTCATATTTTATGTGAGATACTCGTTTTCTCACTCATTTTTATTTAAATAGAAATGAGTAAATAAAAATGAGTGAGAAAACGAGTATCTCACGTGAAATATGAGATGAAATATGTCATTTTATATGAGATAGTTTTCTCACTGATTTTTCTCACATCTCATTTATCTCAGGAATAGGGGTCCTGTTATGATAACTGAGATCTAATGGCGTCGAATGGATGATTAATGAGATGATGGGATAATGAGATGAAGGTTCTTGGGTAATGAGAAGGATAGTGGGAAGGAAGCGGTCATGGCCGACTTATTGTAGGAACCATCCCGGCATTAGCCTAGACTACAGAGGGAAACCATGAAAAACCTCTGTAAATATGGTAGGCGGCGGGGATCGAACTGGGTTCGGAATTCCCCTCGTCTCCCGGATTGAAGCGAGCGCGTTAACCACTGCGCTGCATGAGCCGGTAACTAATTGTTATGTAAGTTCAAGTTCAAGAATAATGTTAATGAAGTTGAACAATGCACAGCCTAAAAAAAACAGAACAAGAAAAACAAGAACACAACAAAAACACCGAACAACTAAAAAACAGAACAAATCAAGCAAATTATTCTCGAACTGAATTCGTGTTTCCAATTGTTTCAACTAATTCATCGACGTGGCGATAAAGTAGACTCGATTAGTCATGTAGAGTGTAATGTGAATCACGATAAATTTACTCTCTCGCTCTTTAGGTTGTGATAAATTATTACGTTGCTCTGTCTACTGGGAGTAGTTCTTGTTCAAATATGCTGATCGCTAAACGACAAAGTGGATACCTACTTTACTGTGCATATCCATGATCTCGCTTAGTGATATACATTTACAATCAGTATGCGCACGAGCGTAGTACATAGTCACTTTGGGAATTAGTTTACTGATTATCACAAAACTATCCACATTGAGAGATGAAATGTTTGGTTATGTATGTTAAATATATGGTGATACATTGAAATTTAATGGTCCATATTGTATGGGCAAAAAAATCTTGATTTCCAATGATTTATCATTTTTGTAATATCGAGAATAGTCTATAGAACAGGATAGAGGAAAACCACGAAAAGTCACTTGACAGGATGGTCGACAATGGCAGCTATGGAATCACGATCTCCTGAACGACGGTTCACAATTCTACCCACTGGTTCAGCAATCTCAGTTTGTTCACATTATTGGCAGCCGTTATTTAATGAACCTCTAGTTTATGTCACAACATACGGACTAGAGTATTGTTGTTCTTGCGTGCAACCTGAACTGAACTAAATAAACCCAATCTTCAACTAAACCAAAATCAAAGTCTTAACAAAATAAAACGAAGTACAAAGTAAAAAATCAAATCTGACAAAATCTTCAAAGCTGACAAAATCTCGAACCTTATTTAAACCAAACTAACTCAAACCAAACAAACATACTAAACTCATTTGATCTAAATTGAAACCAATAAAAATTTACATCCGGTAAATTATAACGAATAGAGTGAATTGCAACAAATATAACGAATATCATAAATATGATGTATAGCCACTTTGCTTATTATTGGTTACACTGTTATCAAAATGAATGTATTCCTCCTCCACATTTCATTCGAATAAATTGTCAAAATATATAGAAAAACTCTCATTGGAATTGATAAATATCTCTGAGTTCACATAGACAAATCAATAACCATCCGTTAGAATATCAAAGACAAATAGACGCAACGAAAAAAATACATCGAAACGTTTCAAACATAATCTACATCATAACGCTAATAACATATTTCAAATGTGATCAGAGAATTTAAAAAAATCGATTAATTTTGTTTTGTTCATTTATGTGGTATAGTTATAAAACTGAAGCGCGACTGTCTGGTGCATTACATGCACATGACCACCCCTCCCCCACTTCACCCCTCCCCCTCCCCACCCACTACTCTCACACCCCTTCCCATTCAACGAGCACTCGACTGTTGTTTAGCTAACAACAACGCATTATTAATAATTTAAATTTCATTTTCAGGTTCACTAGTGTATAATGAAACTCCACCGCGTAGCTGTCTGTAATTAATGACATGAGGTAATAGAATTATCATTTCAATGAGATGGTGAGAGCAGAATTTCAAATACTATACATAATGTATTAGTCTATATGTATATATATATATATATATATATATATATATATATATATATGTGTGTGTGTGTGTGTGTGTGTCGATGGGACGGATATTATTATCACTGAGAAATACCACCCAGCCCGACGAGGCGGTATTTTTCAGTGATAATAATATCCAATTCCCATCAACATCACGTGATGTACGTGAAACAGAAAGCTATGTAGTCATATATATATATCCTTGATAAAAAAAAAATACAGTTAAAATAAAAAAAAATTACCATATTTCCTGTGGTTTTTCGGACAAAACTACACAAATTACCTTTTCTTGGTTCAAATCACCTCTCATGGATTCTTATTTAATTAGATGATTATTCATTGTTCTTTTAAATACAACACAAATGACATCAGAACCCAGAAACTGGATTTCAACGAATAATGACGATATTCATTTTCATATTTTCAAAGAAAACTAGAATTCGTCATCTCAATTGACGTCGTGACATGGGCATTACTCGATTCTGTTTATGTTTCTGTACAGAATCGGTAATGTCTGAATAAACGATCAATAATCAACTGTAAGTATCAACTTTATATTAGACAGTTTCTCATTAGACATCGGGAAGCGTATTTGACCTTCAAGCGGCTTCTGATAACATTTTCTTCTCACCCTTTTCCGTGACAGGATTTCTCAGGATATTTGAGCTAACTTTCATACAGATACTTTGCTGATCTTACAACGCAGATTCTGCGTTCGCCCAGTTTAAAATATTTCTCATCTCAAAATCTATTCAAATGAAAATCGTCAGAAAGTTCTAAAATTTAATTTTCAAACCACGTTCGACTACTCATGCAACTACGCAGATAAGTACATAGTTCTGCAAGTATTTCACAATTTTATAAAGACACTTCTGTAACATTTTCAGAGTCTTTACAGTTTAGACCAATCATCGATCATATCACGTACGAATAGCCGATCGGATCACGTACGAATAGACGAACACAACTCGCTACGGGCGATACAAGAAAAGTTTCTACTAAACTTCATACGTCTAATCCAAAGAACTCCATTCGTCCGAGTCTAATCCAATGAGATTCGTTAGGGTGCTTCAGAAATGCGGTCCAACAAGATGTGGAAATTTAACAGATTTGAATTGCAAATATTCCTTCCATTGATTGTTGGCGGGTTGACACTACCAACCGTTAGCGTTAATGGTTGAAGGAGACAGTCAATCGTGGCGGGGTTCGAGGTTTATGTAGGTATAAGGATTGATAATACTTTTCCCTCTTTTGTCAACGATTCTGGGAAAAGCACACGCGCACGATTTGGTTGGAAAAAGTGGAATCTTTATTCAGGTATTTTGAATTCGTGTCTTGCTCCGGTGTTTTATCAAGGTGACAACGAGTTGAAAGGACTGTTCAAGCGACCAAAAACATGAGAAATGAACTGTCATAAACACTCCTCTGTGTGATTATTGCGTCTTATTTACTTGGATCCACTTCTACGAAACGAAAGACTGGTATTTGTTAGACGAGCTTTAGCGAGGATTCAATTTGACTAACTGAAAAAAATTGGTGTTTGTTATTATGTTTTTTTTTTCATGTTTTTTTGTCGGTTTTCCACAGGTCAAACGGCTACATCTATCAACCTCAAACTTTTTTCAATATGGTTCCTCATATAACTTAGATCTGTATAGTTTTGTGGCATTATAGGGGAGTGACTATTTTTTTATGAATTTAAGAAATTTCAAAAATTCCCATCAGAATAACATGACGAAAAAAAAAAGAAAATATTTTTATTTTCCCAAAAAATGAGATTTCGCGTGAAGTTGAATTACATTCAAGTACACATTTCAAAAAAATTTCAGCTTGATCGGGTCAGCCATTTTGAAGAAAAAAACATAAAATGTACTAAATTGGTACCAATCGAAGCAGTTTTGACCCATTTTTACCAATACTATTACTATCCGCTCGTCTTACAACGCATATATGGCGTTTTCCTAGTTTACTGAAACAAATGAATTTATCATCGCTATATTTGTATGGCTGTGGTAGGTTTGGGATATTATGATAAATCAGGTCAAATTCAACGAGGAAAAAGCAACTGCATCTTTCAAATGTGTTGAAAACTTCCGAGTTGGTAACGAGAATACCGAGTAATAATTTATCGGATTCTTACACTACATCGGCACACCAGATCAGTTCCTAACGCGCTCGCTTGTGATCCGGGTGGTGAGGGGCATATCGAACTCTGGTTCTATTCCCGCTATCTTCATTCTTCAATCTATACAGGTGTATTTAGTGGTTTTACTTTGTATTCTATAAGATATACTATTGGGATGGTTCCTACAATATAGGTTATGACCGCTTCCTTTCCCACTATCCTTCTCATTACCTAAGCAACCTTCATCTAAATTATTCCATAATCTCATTAATCCTCCATTGGACGTCAACTGATCTTAGACATCATTACGGTACTTCGTTAAACCCAATATAGATAGAAAGTTCTTACAATTTTTCATATGATGAGTGACCGTCTTCTCATAAAGTGTAAATTATTATAGGATGAATTTCAGGTCTTTGAAAGAAGAGTTCTTGAAACGACTGTGGATCTTTACATCATACGCTTTATGTCGAACATTTCTTATTAGACGAGCTTTAGCGAGGATTCAATTTTACATACTGAAAAGAATTGGTGTTCGTTTTTATGTTTTTTTTTTTTCAACATGTTTTTTGGTCGGTTCTCAAAAGGTCAACCGGCTACAACAATGAACTTCAAACTTTATTTCAATATGGTTCCTCATCTAACTTGGATCTGTATAGTTTTGTGGTATTTTCGGGTGGCAACTTTTTTTTTATGAATTTTAGAAATTTCAAAATTACCCATTGGAATAACATAACGAAGAAAAATATATATATATATATATTTTCCAAAAAATGAAATTTTGCGTGAAGTTGAATTACATTTTGATACACATTTCTAAAAATTTTCAGCTTGATCGGGTCGACCATTTTGAAGAAAAAACATAAAATGTGCTAAATTGGTACCACTCGAAGCAGCTTTTACCCATTTTTACCCATACTATTACTATTCGCTCGTCTAACAACGCATATATGGCGTTTTCCTAGTATGTATATACCATGGCATCTTATATATACTTTCTATATATTTTAGGAATTCATTCAAAAACAACCTGAATTTCCCAAGTTTTTATTCAAAGTGATTGACTCTTTTCCCACCCCTCCGTTCCCACCCTCATACATAACCATTCAAACCTCACACCCCACCTATTTTCATCTTTTGATACACTGTCAATAAATAACCCATTAATTCTAATAGTTGCCGTCATGGAAAGCTTTAATGAGAGAGTTGCTACTCTGTTGATTTATGCTGATATATACATGTTTACTGCGGACGTTACTCTCGCCGATGTGAATCCCAGACGAAAAGCGTGATACATCAAATCACGAAACGCGAAGTAATATCAATCTACATGGATATAATTCTTCTTTTGCGTTGTTTTCATCGTTTCGATCGTTTATCTTCAGATAGATAGATTGAGAGATGTTTATTATTTCATAGTGATACATACATAATATATATAAACTCACTCTTATGTATACAATTATGTCTTGTTACGGGTTTAAGAAATTAGTCAGTAAAAAGAAAATATTAATGGAATGAAAAAAACAAAACAAACATGTTGAATATTATGTATAGGAGCTAATTTAAACTAGGAAAACGCCTTATATGCGTTGTGAGATGAGCTTAGAAGTATGGAAATGTAGAATTAAGAACATTTTGTCAGCTCAATGTACATATACAGGCCATGGATCACTTCAAAGGTTTAAAAACCGCGGCCGTCTGTTGGTACATGGACCTTGGTTTCCAAACAATCAAACCAGTGCCTTCTTCATATACATCACAGATTTTAAACGTTTTAATTCATTGGTGACACTTGTTGCTTATATTTAATAGTTCTTTAATTGCTTTCTTAATTGCTTTTATTGATGTGTAAAAAAGTACCTTAAAAATGCGTTTTCTTCGTTATTTCACTTCCGATTGTTCCATAATCGCTTAAAATATGTATGATAGATCTTTCCACACTCAGTATAAATTTGAGAGCTTTTGAAAAAAATAAAATTCCAAGTATTTCTCCCCTGGCCTATTCTTATGGGGAATTTCCATACTTTCCGATTTTTTTCCGGAAAATCCGTTGGACCGATTTTTCTGAAAAACAATCCCAACCTATTCTGGTATAACACCAATTTGTAAAAAAAGTTTCGAGTTGATTGAAACTTTTTCCTGACCTGTATGCCGCGTACAAAATTACACAAAAAAAAAAAAAACAAACATAAAAACCAAGCCCAAAATTTTTCTGTATATGGAATGAAAATCTTCGCTACGCTCATCTAATTACTAAAATCAGGTAATTGAGCAAAAGGTACATTGACAATACTTGGCATCACAGAATTCGTCAATGGTATAAAAGGCATGTACAACTACTAGGAAAACGCCTTATATGCGTTGTGAGATGAGCTTAGAAGTATGGAAATGTAGAATTAAGAACATTTGGTCAGCTCAATGTACCTATACAGGCCATG
Source organism: Brachyptera putata (assembly GCA_907164805.1). NCBI lineage: Eukaryota > Metazoa > Arthropoda > Insecta > Plecoptera > Taeniopterygidae > Brachyptera > Brachyptera putata. Next base: position 5,038,433 of record OU015470.1, on the reverse strand, counting down.
GATCACTTCAAAGGTTAAGAACCGCGGCTGTCTGTTGGTATATGGACCTTGGTTTCCAAACAATTAAACCAGTGCCTTCTTCATATCCATCACAGATTTTAAACGTTTTAATTTATTGGTGACACTTGTTGCTCACATTTAATAGTTTCTTAATTGCTTTTCTTAATTGCTTCTATTGATGTGTAAAAAAGTACATTAAAAATGAGTTTTCTTCGTTGTTTCACATCCGATTGTTCCATAAGTCGCTTAAATGTGTATGATAGTTCTTCCCACACTCAGTATAAATTTGAGAGCTTTTGAAAAAAATAAAATTCCAAGTATTTCTCCCCTGGCCTATTCTTATGGGGAATTTCCATACTTTCCGATTTTTTTCCGGAAAATCCGTTTGACCGATTTTTCTGAAAAACAATCCCAACCTATTCTGGTATAACACCAATTTGTAAAAAAAGTTTCGAGTTGATTGAAACTTTTTCCTGACCTGTATGCCGCGTACAAAATTACACACAAAAAAAAAAAAAAAAAAAAACATAAAAACCAAGCCCAAAATTTTTCGGTATATGGAATGAAAATCTTCGCTACGCTCATCTAAAAAGTCTTTGATCCTATTTTTAAACATTTGTCTTGAGACGGTTGGGTTTTTAAATTTCTCCTTCAGGCTGTTGTAAAGTTTGATCCCAACATGTGTAGGGTCATCAAGGACATGTTTAAAGGACGTCACAACACGGTGACTAGATTTTAATGAAATATGACGATATTTGTGACGAATAATGACGATAATGCATGATGACGGTGAAATGTGGATTCTTACTGACGAGGAAACTAATTTAGCTAACTGCTGATCCAAATGAATAAAGAAATTATTTTCTCGAATATTTCTATAATAATGAACTATACTTGAAATACACTCAAATGTGTATATCCTTATTTGAATTAAGTATGCATTCGTCAATTTGTATTTCTTCAGATTTAGAAGTTTCTGCCAATTATATAGAGTATAGAGAATTATATAGAGTACAATTATATGGAGATGCATTTTTTTCCATCCTTTTTTTCCAGTCAAAGTTTTTACAACTGTGCAGCTGCCTGAAAAGGTTACTGTGCATATACGGCCCTATATTTTATATTTTTTATTTATTTTTATATAGTTTTTTTCTCGAACACTTACATACATATACAGTACATTAAGAGATTTAATGGATGAGTTTGAAGACTCGAATGAAATTTTAATACTTTTTGCAAGAAAAAAGAAAGAGAAGTCTGCGTTTAGCTAATGCTTACTAGAGGTAGGCAGAGAATAACCCAATAAAAACCTGAAAGATCGAAAGTATAAATCATATAATCGAACCTTACCAAAACCTATAAACTGAACTTACCATAAAACTGATATATATACACAAGTCTACTTATAGTATTTCTTTGCTCCAACCCAACTCAATCTCCCAATAAACCAACAACCCAAATACAATATACAATAACCCAATAAAAACCTAAATGATCGAACGTATAAATCATATAATCAAACAAACCTCAACAACCTAACCTGAACGTATAAACTGTAATAGTACGAAAATTCGTCTAATTATAGTATTTCTTTGCTCAGGATTCATGCCAATCGTACCACGACTACCATGTCTCTAGACACTGCCTACACAATGAACAAAGCATTGAAGGAATTACAAGCAAACCTCCACTCGAATCCTCATTAATTTGACTTGACAAACGGAGGGTAATGATTAGGTCAACCGAGAGAGTGTGTCACCCCCCTCTCCCCCCCCCCCCCCGTCCTCTACCACCCACTTAGTAACCAACCACTCACCCCTGAAGTAGTCTTATGGGTGACCACTTCGGTACGTGATCTCATACCACGTCTTCCACCGGCTCCACTACAGATTCTATGTACACTTGCGGCCGCAAAAAGTGGTCGATCAAGAAATAATAATGCCGCCCTTGGTAGCTCAGTCAGCTGAGGCACCGCTTCAGAAACTGAAGTCACTGTTGGGGGTGGGTTTGAGTACTGCATAAGGCATGGAGTTTGTAAAAGTTCTTTCACTTATTATCAATTCATGGTTTCATATCACCTGATTATTCGTACACCCGTATAACCTAGCTGTTGGTGGGGTCGTTGAGGAAACAAAAAACACATGGAAACATGAAAACATTAAACAGTCAACATTCATTCATTTTCATTTTCATTTGTTATATATTTTATTCACACACAAAAAAATACAAAAATACAAAACAACAAAACAACAAGATAAAAATGAACATCTAGATGTGTGAAGCCCGCATAAGGGTAAACCCTTGCGTGCGGGCTCACTAATAGACATTGACAAATAATAAATCAACCACACATAAATCAACATCAAACATTGAACATTAAACATTAAACACAGAAACATTAAAACATGTACTGAGGAAAATGTATTTACTCAATACGCACTAAAACTAGCAGACAATACACATACAAATTCACGTGGAAAAATAAGAGGTAAAATATACGTAGATTTCATTCAAATTCCAATTTCAATTTCGAAAAATTTGATTTTATGTGACCGTACGTGTACCTGTTTGACAGCTACGTTGTTACGACAGCGTCTTGCTAAGGGAGTGACGTCACGCAAGCTCGAGTGATTTCAAATCGGACTCGTTTTTACGCTGTAAGTCGAATATCCGTGATTTTTAGTCATGACAGTTTTTCGTTCAAGGAGCCCATGTCGCTGAGGATAAAGGAAACTTTGAACGACACAAAACTTTCTCTGCACACGCAGATTAATGGTGGTTCACGACTTTATTGACTTGAGAGTTTCAACCAAAGTGTGTAGAGTTTTCGAATTTATTTCAAATAAATCATTTTTTTTTTTAATATTGGGTTTAACGACGCACTGTGATGACAGCGAAGGTCTATTGGCGTCGGATGGATGATTAATGAGATGATGGGATGATGAGATGAAGGTTCTTGGGTAATGGGAAGGATAGTGGGAAGGAAGCGGTCATGGCCGACTTATTGTAGGAACCATCCCGGCATTAGCCTAGACTACAGAGGGAAACCATGAAAAACCTCTGTAGAGATGGTCGGCGGCGGGGATCGAACTGGGTTCGGAACTCCCCTCGCCTCCCGGATCACATGAAGCGAGCGCGCTAACCACTACGCTGCATGTGCCGGTAAAAATAAATCAAAGTGTGTAGATGTTTTGAAAGGACTTTATATAAATAATTCGTTCATCTTACAACGCATATGCTGCGTTTGCGTATTTTATATTATCATTGATCACATTCGAACACATTCATATCAAACGTAAGTTATATTGAATTGACATTTTGTCTTTTGATTTATCTTCTGCAAATGTATCTGTGTTTCCGTCGTGAACGTTGGTAATAGACGTGAATCAGCACGATAATATCCTATATATCACGCGCAGTTTTACCAACGTGACAGACCGAAGGAATTGTAAAAACAAGTCAAGATTTATTTTAAATTTAGAACGAAAACAATCTTCACCTCTGTAAAAACTGAGAAATGTTTTGAACTCAGATCTACGTTTGATACCAAATATGATTGTTGGTTGTAGAATGTTCTAAATGAAAGTTCGATTCGTTATTTCGCATTTCTTTCATATTACCTTTTGAACCAAAAGCGAGCAGAGATTCAAATACATTTCTGATTATATTCAACGTCTTGAGAAAATAGTGTCTGAAGATCAAAAACGAAACTAATTTATATCAACAAGAAGAAATTCGGTATAGTATCAGAATAAATGAAAACATCAAACGTTAAATTGTGTTTCAATTCAAAATGAATATCATTTTTATATTCAGCATCAATTCAATCCAGTTGAGAAAGGATTGTTTGATTGATCAATATTCCTCCTTTTCGCTTGAAACCATCCACTCCTACTTAAAAATGTGTAATTTAGCGAAGTCGCAGTTCGATTTTCGAGGTAAATACAAATTCATCACCATTTAAAATTTTGTTTTGTTCAGTAATTTATTAATATAATCCGAAGAATAAATATTTTGTATTATCTTCGTTCTTTTAACAAGATGTGAAATATATTCAAGTTGAGATACTATACTCTCATTACACACGATTTCCAACACAGTGGTTTTGTTTACCATATCAGGAAGCATAAACTATAGCTTTACAAATTGTTTTCATAACATAACTTGTAATAAGTTGGACGAAATCGTCAGCATTATATAGAATGAACACCCAATGTCACTCCAGGGCACAGTAATGAAGAAAGATTTTCCTACGAAAAACAATGGCCCTTGATGTGAATATATATATATATATATATATATATATATATATATATATATATATATATATATATATATATATATATATATATATATATATATTCGTTATATTCTTGATATCTTCTTCCAATTCATTCCATTCCCGCGTCGTTCTTTGTATGAATCCATATTTACCTACTTCTCTATCCACTTTTTCCACTTCCATTCTTACCGCTCCCCTCGTACTTCTTTGTAATCCCTTTCCAATTCTTTTGCTTGATTCATTTCATCCTGTATATTCATTCTTAACTCTAACAAAATTGCACAATCTTTCTATCTGTCTTCGTTTCGCCAAATTTTCCCATCCTATATCCTCAATCATTTTACTAGGTCTTTCTATAACTTTTTCAACCACATCCTTATCGTTCCTGATAATCTTCCAGCGCTTCTCTCTCCCCAATACCCATCTTGCAGCAACCCTTTGGACGTTCTCCACAGCCTTTATTAGTCCAACTTCATGTGGATCCCAGACTGAACTAGCATACCTTTTAGCTATGTATCATATACACCAAGTTGTAGGTATATTAAAAAGATATGAACTTTTGTTTTCATGTGTGTTTGTTCGTTTATTACATTTATCATATTCTCTATGTATACGAACTCACATAGAGTACTTCTCATAGTTTACACATTGTATATTATCAATATTCTCATACAAATTGAAATATTAATCACCATATTCTATCAATATTATCTGTTTGCTCGCAGGAAACATGTTATATATACTTGTATTGTGTAGGCCTATTATTCAATCTGACAAAGTGAAAATGTATTGAACATCTAGTTATCAGCCTATGTATGGAAATAACATAGTATCAACTAAAGTACAATTAGGTTACCAAGTAACACGTAACCTAGGGTGATATAGCAAGTTGATCATCTATTCATCAGTTAACTAATTATCATTCCACTGATAACGTATTGAACAACTAGTCATGAATTCAGGTATAGAAATAAAACAATATAAGTAACAAAGACAACCAAGTTTAGAGTATAAGACAACCAATATAAGTAAATAAAAGTAACATGTACAACAAAGTAATACGTGACCAAGGGTGATATATGGCAAGTTTATCAGTTAATTAGCAAGTTAATTAATGATATAATATTAATATTCTTTTATTTTTCTGATAATATTCATTGTCATATTAATATCGACAATTAATCAATCACATTTAAATATTTGATATCTTATTATCTTCTTATTTTTTCTTATTATTCTTATTTTTTTTCTGTTTGTCTCCTCTGAAATATCAAATATTATTTATGTGTTCCGTCTTCGCTATACGAACTACAATATTCATAAATGTTCTCATTTTGTCAGCTAGCACTCAAGAATATGTGTTCTTACGCGGGCTTCTGTTCTTCACTTATTATCTTCACTTATATTATGTATCAGCCATTATATGTGCAGAATAAAATGAAATGAATGAAATGAATCATCTAATTTCTCAATTAACTAAAATTATTAATTCATTTCAACCGTCCAACCGATAAGAAAAATAAAATTCAAATTCAGATGGATAAGATTTGATTACATTCCCTCTATAAACCAAATGTGTGAAGTAATGTGAAGTATTACGAAACACTATTACGTTACTAACATTGTTCATTTCATTCGTTAAAGGACATCTAAAGAACAGTTTCACGTTCCAAGACAAACGACTCCTGTAATGGGTATAAAAACGACAATCGTGTATTAATGATAACTGCGCTTTCACCTCGATTGAACAACCGAAAATATATCACGAACATTAACGAACACGCTATCAAATTGTATCACAAATAACAACTTGAACAGTTCCTGAAGCGGAAACATCGAATTGTCGACATTCTGACATTCCGACATACATTCTGGAAACTGAAAAACGGGTCGAGTTATTTGTGATAGTAACTGTGTAGAATTCATTGCAGTACTTGGCAGTCTGTTGCTGAATGGTAGTCATCATGTTTTTATTCGGACGGGCAATAGGAAGACTTCTTTTTATTTGGTCCAGATTGGGTCTTTCTCTTTCTGTTTTTTGTTTGTTTCTTGTTTTTTCTCGTACTATATAGATTGGAAGGCAAAGCGTTTTTCCGCATGACACGTTTTGTTTGCATTACACATTTTTAAAGTTGGATTAAAGCTTGAATTGTAGTGAATGGATTTTGCTGAATTTATTATTGAAATTTTGAAAATATTAATAATAATGATGAGGGGAAAAATATGATAAATATTTCAGTGAAGTTTGCGTTTTCCTTAACATGGAAATAAAATTATGCTTTATAGAGTAAGATAATTTGTATGATAAAAACCAAAATCTTAAGGTCCGTGAACCTGGCCCCCCAACATGTCACACTAATTCCAAGACTTGGAATATAATTAGTGTGCCGTGACAGGATTTAGTGTGCCAAATCTCAGAATTAGTGTGCCATTAGTTTCTAAGATATGATAGAAATAGAAATGGGGGGCCAGCGTGAACTTGGCCCCTCATTTCTATTCCTATCATATCTTAGAAACTAATGGCACACTAATTCTGAGATTTGGCACACTAAATCCTGTCACGGCACACTAATTATATTCCAAGTCTTGGAATTAGTGCGACATGTTGGGGGCAGCGTGAACTTGGTCCCCCAGTTCTTCTTCCGATTGTATCTCGGGAACTTATGGCACACTAATTCTGAGATTTGGCACACTAAATCCTGTCACGGCACACTAATTATATTCCAAGTCTTGGAATTAGTGTGACATGTTGGGGGGCCAGGTTCACGGACCTGAAATCTTCGCACATTGCTTTTGAAACCCACGCGATTCAATGAAACTAGTTGAACACGTATTTTATTGTTGTCGGTGCATCTTTTCAAAATTGAAAATATAGCTAGTGAAATATTGTTCACTTTTCCATCGTGTTATTCTCACGAATATTTAAAACCTCGCAGCGTGAATTTCTCAAATTACACATCTAGGAAGATGAATATCGCCAAGAGAAGTTCCATGCGGATTGGTTGTGCAGATAATGATTCTGTCTGATCTAAATGGAAGTCCACGCTTACGCTCATCCAAATATCAAATTATTTGATTAGCGAAGCAAAGACTTAATTTTACCTTACTTGAATAAAAAAATCATTTTTTTTCAGTCTGGCATGCACATATTTCATTATTCAACTTGAAACTCAAATTTTCAAAATCAAGAATCTACTCAAAATTTTGAACACCCATATAAGAATAACCCAGAGAAAAAAAATACTAGGAAAATATTTCTTTGCGAATGAATCTTATTTCCTATGGAAATGAAGCATACGAATAATACATCTTCCAAAATTTCGCATAAATCGGACGAGAAATTCTTATGATGAAGATTATAATGGAATATTTTGTACAACGATCAGATGACGCTATCATAAATCTAGGCATATTTACACGATCAACAGATGAAACCAATTGGATCCTGAAAAGACTGAAATTATCAATAGGTGAATCAGAAACTCAGTGAGTTGATAGATTCAAAATCAATGTTTGTATAGCATTCCGATACATTTCATTGAAATCCCGCTCATCCCACAACGCATTTACTTCATTTTCCTAGTTCAGGATGTGTTTTCATCAGATAATTTCCTGAAGATGGATGTGAAATTCCCATTATCTGCACTCGAGCGTATATGGTCCCCAAGTATCTCTGATTATTCTTGTATTTGTTCGACAGAAAAAACGATAAATAAAACGTATTAATACAAAACTTTTCAACGTATTCAATTCAGTTAACGTCATCTATTGTATAACGTAAATATACTTCTTTTCGAAGAAGAAGAAGATTGTCTACCAACAAAATAATTGTGAACCATTCATTGCAATCGTTCATTTATCAACAAGAAAATTCAAATAATAAGTGAAGTTATTTCAATATTCATTATTCGGTTGAATGGTATTTCTGGTGACTATAGCATAACGTGCTAATATTAATTGACTTTTATTTTGGAGGATTGTCATAAATAATTCAAGTTAATTAAACATTCCCTTCTAAACTTGTCAAACACATTACAGATGGCAGATCTGAAGGTTTCTAGATACCAATAAGTTGGTTACTCACCCTGGGGTACAAATAAACTTAATGAATGTTTAAAATGAAGTGAGAAATATTAAACTACTACCTCTTTGAGTTCTCAAAGAAGCAAGTCAATAGGCCATGAAGTGATGGAATTGAACTGAAAGTAAATACAATTGAAGGAAGTTAATTACATTTGAAAGATACTAGATAATTTCGTTGAACATGCTTCGTTCATCAAGAAACGAATTATAAAATTCTAGTCTTTGAATTAAGAAATGAATAAAATTCACTATGTTAAAATATATGCCTTACTATAATGATCATAAAATAACGCCAAGAACACAAAAATGAAAGCAAAAGAGAGAATATAAATTACGTTTTAAAAGCTATTCCGCAATTAATTTTATTCCATGCACTTTATTTTAGGTGCTCTTGCACTTACTTTATTGTAGCATTCAACTGATACCAAAGCAGTCCTTATTGATACAGACGCTGTTTCACACCGAGTTTCTCTTGTAAGGCAGATTCCTCACATTACTTGGCTCCTGCAATTACAGACTTTACACAAATATTACACCAAATCGTTAATTTCAATATATACAAATATCACTTAGAGCCAGTTGTACCAAGTGATAATTAAATATTAATTAGTTGAACATTACTCAAGGTACAAAAAACAAAGGAACCAAGGGTGATAACAAGTTAATTTGCTAATTTTTGCCTAATTCACTAATCATCACTTGGTACAACCGGCTCTTAGGCATGATATTACCAACGTGACAGTAGCCCTAACTGGCAGTTTGAAGTTGTTATCACCATGGTTACCCTTGCTATTTGCTTTCCACCAAACCTCTCAGATAAAGACTAACTGGACTTGAATACCGGGCCTACAAAATCAATAAATTTGGATTACTTATCAAGAAACCTAAAGATAAACATGAAGTAATTCTATCTTTCTCCCTGATATATTCTATTGCTATATTTTATTCTATTGACATTAATTTATCACATACTTTTGCATTCACATAATTCAGTGTGAATCAAATTTGATTTTGAATAAAATCTCATTTATTTAACCTCTGGTTTATTCATGAACTATGCGAGAGGGGTGGAGGGGGAGGGGGGAGGGGATGGGCCCCCTGTCTTCAACTTTCAGCGCGTATAATATCAGTATATTTTCTCCATGATGCAAACGTAACTGCGACCGCAACAGAACATATATATATATATATATATATATATATATATATATATATATTTATGTGAATAAAAATAAATATAAATATATATTATATATATAGTAAATATATATATATATATATATATATATATATATTACGTATTCATCATTCGCTACCAGATTGCATTTATATCGTTTTTCGGATCCTTGAATTCTAAGACGAGACTTATTTTCCAAGAGTTTTGACGAGAGTTCTGGTTATCGGAGTGTTAAATTGATGGTAAGTTTGGTGAGTGTGGGCTCAAGCCCTCGAGGTTTATGCAGGGGTGGGGAGGAAAGGGGGGAATTAGAGGAAGGGGGGGTGGGGGGGGGGGAAAGGTAAGGAGGGAGGGTTGCACTGAGATGTCGAACGATTAATTTCCTCCAGACGATAAAGCATATTTTCTCTGTTCAAGAGCCCATTGGAGACGACTCAACGAATACAGTTATTGATAGATGATTAATGTTGGTATGAATACAATCGTGAGAATACTCTTGTGTATCAGTATGTATGTGTGTATATATATATATATATATTATAATATATATATATATATATATATATATAATATATATCTATATATATATATATATATATATATATATATGTATATATATATAATTGTATGTTGTAGCGTAGACTTTGAGGGCCGGAGGAAGATGATAATAAGTCACTTTTTGGTGATTTGCCCTTCCTTGAAAGAGCCTTGGGTTTCGACGTTTCGGCTGAAAACGTTCAGCCATCTTCAGGAGTCATTGTGGTGTGGTGGCCGGTGGGTTCCAAAGACATATTTACAGCCATATCGATTGCCGGCCACCACACCACAACGACTCCTGAAGATGGCTGAACGTTTTCAGCCGAAACGTCGAAACCAAGGCTCTTTTTAAAGCCACCAGTTGTTTGAAGGAAGGGCAAATCACCGAAAAGTGACTTATTATCATATATATATATATATATATATATATATATATATATATATATATATATATATATATATATATATATATATATATATATATATATTATATAGGCCTATGCATGATAACACTTCTTTTAACGACCTTACCATCGGCCAGGTTATTCGGTGGTATTGATGAACAATTTTCTTCATTTATGTTTTCATCCTCCGATTGCACCACCTCACCAAATAGGTGAACATTCTGGATATAAACAAATCCTCACAGAAGAATACGTGATCATGTGATCTCGAAATAGCTCCTCCACTTCCCTTGCTTTGCTGGGTTCCTCAATACTTGGATTATAAGGGTCATTCAGATTAGTTTAGGCCACGCGCAACCAAAACAACAACAACATCCGCATGTAGTGACATACATCAATGGTCGATGAATACCGGAACCGGAACTAAAATATTCCCCCTACCTCCCCAGCAACCCCCCCCCCTCCCCCTTCCCTCACTCACATGTCTATTAACCTCAAAACTCGGTCATGACACATTTCATCCTCCTCCTGTATTCCAGGCTAGTATTATCCAGCGTTCCTGCATCATCCCGTGTGGAGCAATGTTGGCTGGGGTGAGATGTTTGGTTACCATGGCGACCGTTGGCGCACGCGCGTTGGGAGGGGACGGAAAATGACGACTGGTGTTCTGGGCTATCAGAAGAGGTAGCTGCGCTGCGTTTGAGTCAGAAGTAAACATTTCTCTGCGAACGGGTTGAAGGGAAGGTGGTGATATTGTCTCGGGGGCATTTTAGTAGAGATAATTTATTCGAGGTTGATAAGGGCGGTTTTTATTATATATATATATATATATATATATAATATATATTCGTGTTGTGTCATTTCCGGATGGACGGTTCAGTGTGTTCATTTCGAGTTTTTTCATTATATTTTCGACGAAAATAAAAACTGAAAATAGTGTTTTTTAAGGTCACCCTTGAGGTCAAATTTAGTTCGGGGCGTGAACATATTCCAAACAACCATGTGATTCGTGATCAAAGTGTTATCGTTTTTTTTTTCATCGCGAAAAGTGGTTTAGCTTATATTTGATAATCGTATCAAAAATAAAAATGCTCTAATAAAAATAAGTGATGTAGTTAAATTAACAATTACAGTAATTTATCGCTCATCGGCGAAACAGTCAAAAATGTTATAGTCGACTATCGAAATCTTCATACTTCTTCCTTCCTCTTTCTTCCCTTCTCTCACCAATCTCTATCTCATCTCATCTCAAATATTCCATCGATTAAAAACACATTCCATCCTCTTCTCTAATCTAATTGTATTCTCATCATCCGTATAATGCTCCTTCGTTTCCATAGCAACCAACCACAAATCTAATATACACCATTAAAAGCTACTCTTTCCGCGACTCTCTCATATATAAAACCACAATAAAAATAAATTCTCAGACGTAAAAATGAGAACGTTTGTAGTGATCGTTGTCATGGCAACGCTATCATATTGTAACTTGGGTGTGACCGGATCCCTAGTCCCGGGTAAACCCACCAGGGGTGCCACCGGTGGTGGTGATGATGGTGATGATGGTGGTGATAATGGTGAACTGGCCAAGGCGTTGATTAGCGAGAAGAATAAGCCGGAATTAACAATCGGATTAATTTTGCCGCACACAAGTTTCGGTGTGAGGGATTATTTGCGGGCGATCAACAATGCCGTGTCTAGCTTGTCACGGTCCCGAGGAAGGAAACTGGTTGTTTATCCGCAGAAATATAAGTTCACTCAGAAACAGGTGACGAGCACGATGATGAAACTGACGCCTAGTCCAACAGGTGAACAATTATTTCAATATGTGTTAAATGTATTAATTTTCTAGGTACATCCATTAAGTTGATTATTTTAAGGTGAGGTGGTATTTTTTTTGTTTGACAAATAGTAACATAAAGATACATATATGACTGAATTAAATTCCCTCACTCACAGTCACTCCTCGAAATCTATCAGAATAATTCTCAAGTTTGTGGTTACTAGGAATTTTTCCTCAAAACTGTGTATCAGTTTTGAATGTAAAATGCTGTCTACTCAGCATGCACACCCTCACTTTCCAATTTAATCATCTCAAAAACTTTCATTTGTCTACTTATGTACCTTTATCTCAGAAGCTAATTGTAGATAAATGCCTGAATGTTTTGACATGTTGCTCAGAAAATATTTCTTTCTCTATACAAGAAGAAATTTAATGTTTCATGGATATCTGAATTAGGCATATCAATAATAGTTCCAGAAAATGCAATTTTTTAGAACCAATTTTTGAATATTTTCGAATTCTTTCCCAAATCAACCAATAATTTTTGTGATTCTTGAATCTTCTTGTATGTACTGCAAATACCTTATACTTGACCCGTGCAGGAAATTGGAGAGTTTGCATGCATAGATCTGAAGATAAAGGAACATCAAATTACTAAAAATAGCATTTGCACTATAGGCACTACTACCTCACCCCAAAAAATGACTCCAATTATTCGGTTACATTCAACGACGTATTATATCAATTCGATTCAATTCAATTTGTTATGTATCTTATTCACACGCGAAAAAAAAATACAAAAACTCGAAATACAGAATAACTGCGATGTGTTGGCGTCGGAGAATGATGAATAAGATGATTGAGAGAAGACGAGATGAAAAGGTTTATTTTATAGAACTTTTTGGACCAAAAAAAAGAAGTGGTCTTGGCCAGTTGCTTCTTGAAAAAACATGAAAAACCTATTTCATGATTGTCAACCGTGACGAGAATCGAACCCAGTCAACCTGAAAGACGGTTCAGAGATCTCACGATTGATCCACCTGTCTTAGTCATCGTCTATCAATCGATGTGATCGAATCGCACAATATGATTATTGGAATGTGGATTTGACGGAGTTTGTGATTGGTTTATCACATCACTTAGGATTTGTTCGAATAATTCTCACAAGAATATGTGCCATCATGCATTTCAGAATACTGAGATAATTTCAATATTTGATTAGGTGACATTAAAATACAGTAAAATCCACAACCAGCTCATGAATCCAAACAATAATTAGAGATAATAAAACCAGAATTGATTAATAAACTTCTAATGTATAAAAGATATTGCATGCGAACAAACTTCAATTATTATTAGATAGTGATTGCTATGTTTAAGGTTCCATATATATCAACATTAAGAATTCAAGAATATCTCTCTACTCAATAATGTGGGGCTATATTAATTCCTATCAGCTAATATTCCATGAACATGTTTCCAATATAAGAAACAAAACAAAACAGCATTTAAGATTGCCAAACGTATTTGAGATTACAACTAGATTTTGTAATATCCTCTTTGTTCTGTACTCACTGAGGCTGGCAGAGCAGTCGCTGGAAAAGCACTGAAGCGTCATTCAGAAGATCGGGGTTCGATCTGTGTCATGGTAGATACTCAATGAATTGAGTTCCCATCTCATCCTTCTATGATCTGTTACATCATTCATGGTCACCAGTATATCTCCATTGTCATAAGGTGGCGTAGTTGAAACCATTCAAATGAATTGAATCCGCGATACAAAATAATACCAATTCTACATATCATACACTATATATATATATATATATATATATATATTATATATATATATATATATATATATATATATATATATATATATATATATATATATACATATATATATGTAAAACCTCGATTTCAATTTGTTATACCTTTTATTCACACAAAAATACAAAAAATGAAAAATACAAAATTCAAAATAATAATGAACATATATACATATACAACACATATATATATATAATATAATAGATATAATATAAATAATATATAATAAATGTTATATATATATATATATATATTTATATAATATATATATATATATATATATATATATGTATATATATGTAGATATATATATATATATATATTATATATATATATATATATTTAATTTATCACATTCGAATTAATATCTCCTCTACAACAAACTAAGAACAAGAAAATAGGTACAATTTGTTCTGTTAATATTGAAGCAAACACAATTACACTCAGAAAATATAAATGTTCTTGACTCGCGTGCTCTACCCGGGACTCGAAGGCCAACCCTACATGCAGCCACGTTGAGTGCTATCGTTGAAAGGGTGTGGTACAATCTCTGTGGTACACATAATAGCATTATGTCAATTAATCACATGTTAATGTTTAATCAATGTTTTAATGTAGAAATAACTGGAGATGGCTGAACTGAAACGCTTTGTAGATTGAAGAAGATATGAGATGTTAAGTGCTTTTGTATTTTATACGTGGAGGATGTTCTGTATGGGGTTGGTATTACAGTATTATGCTCATAACTGCATGATGATATTGAATCTAATCTTATAATTAGCGAAGCAACTATATTACAATTGGTGTAATTGTTCTAAGCTATACATATCATTGTACTTCATTTGCACATAATAAGTATCATTTGGTATTTTAATTAACATATTCAATCGACCTCAATCTTGTATATTTTCCATTATGTATTCATTTATGCATATATATATATAAATATATATATATATATATATATATATATATATATATATATATATATATATATATAGTATATATATGTATATATGATCACCATAAAGATGACAAATTCAACAAACATTGAATCCTAAGGGTAGAATATGTTCAGGTTGAAAAACAATTCAGAACATTCACAGTGGGGATAAAAAAAGGAAAAAAGAGGTAAAAAATCGAATCTTCCCAGTACTGAATCTCATTCGGTTCCTCCTCGATATCGTTCTTCCTGCTCTTTTTGCTCTGGATTCTTGTAGAAGGAAAAATATGATTAAAACGCATGAAATAAAAATAAAATGTGTAATTTTGTATCCGATTTTTTGAAAATATAGTCATCATTGATAAAAGGGAGTTGATATAATTCTTCAGCTCGCTTCGTTCGCGACTGAAATTAACCCAACATTAGCCTTCTGATCAATCAGCTGTGCCATCATGTACGTTAGAATTCTCCAGAGAAATTATGAAGCGGATGAAATAATTGGACTCCACCAAAAGTCAGGCTTGATTTACAACGTACAACATACCTGTAGCCTCCTTTACTTCATACACCATCAATCTTATTCTCTCCCAAATACAGCTCTCGAAAAGCACACTGATTCAATATATTAATCTGATATGTGTTATTACATTTCTTATCAGAAAGTTCTTTGATTCTTCTGAAATGAAAAACTCATACAGAACTTGAATCCGAGATGAAAAGAGTGAGATAGCGATATTAACATTAGATGAGAGAGAGGGAAATATATGAGAAGGCAGTGAGGGGGATGAAAAGAGAAAGATAGGAGAGAGAGATAATAAGTGAGTAAGAGGTAGTAAAGGTATGTGAGAGAGAAAGAGATATGGATTGGATGGAGGGAGTTATATTACTCATGCACTTCTTTCCTTCTTTCCCTCTCTCTCTCTCTCTCTCTCTCTCTCTCTCTCTCTCTTTCTTTGTTTTTATGTAGGAGTAACTCGAAGCAATGTTGTAATTTGGAAAAGGAAAGCTTTTCGTGCCACGATTTGTCTTATTCAATTTCGGTAGAAAGTCTTGTAA
Source organism: Brachyptera putata (assembly GCA_907164805.1). Classification (NCBI taxonomy): domain Eukaryota; kingdom Metazoa; phylum Arthropoda; class Insecta; order Plecoptera; family Taeniopterygidae; genus Brachyptera; species Brachyptera putata. The sequence continues at coordinate 5,022,338 of OU015470.1, read as the reverse complement.
ATACATGAATGCCGACATTTCTGACAATGACGTAGAGTGAACTGAGATTTATAGCCAACTTTACTGATATTAGTTCATGCAGAAGCTGTCCACTTTATTATTAATATCGATATAAAATAAAATATCAATATTGTTGTTCATATTCCTAATTCCAATTTATAGACATATGTCACCTCCTGAGTATTTTACAGAATGGAGAAAATTGTATTGAATTGATACTAGTTCTGAAAATATCCACTGTAATATTTTCTTCCATTTCAAACTTCAAATTACATACGTTTTTGAATAACTATGAAATCAATTTGATGATTAATATTTTACAGAGTAAAGAGAATTGTATTGAATTGATACTAGTTCTGAAAATATCCACTGTAATATTTTCTTCCATTTCAAACTTCAAATTACATACGTTTTTGAATAACTATGAAATCAATTTGATGATTAATACAACAATGGATGGAAGTAGAAAACTTGATGAAGCACCACCATGGACATGAGCAATAATCGATTAAAATGATTCAATATTTGAATAGCTTCATTATATTAATGATTGATGACACCTCCTATCCCTTATGCGGGATTCTATAGGTGACGTCCAGAGAGGAGTCAAGTTTCTAAAGCGTTGTTTTTCTCGACTGAACTACGGAGGGCAGCCATAAACATTTTTTCTTCTGGGTCGCACCGACAGCATGGTCATTTAGCCACCTATTATCTATTATTTAGTGCTTAGTTGTATGTAATTATTAGAGTCAATCATATTTTATTCAATGAATCAGTAAAATTCAGGAATTTGAAAATGTTGTCAATACATTTCGAATTATCGGACAGTAGATGTATGATGCATTCAATGATGCCAAGTACTGGGATGTAGTGGGATTAATGGTAGGAGCTCGTGGCACAGTTCCTGCATTTTTATCAACTTTTCTCAATACTTACAACATCCCAAGGAAGGTATTATTAAGAAATATTGTAAACTCAGTTCTGATAAATTCAGTAGGTATTTTACAGCACCATTCATATTCTTTCAAATAATTTCAATCTTTTTAATAATCTTAATAATACCATCTTTTTTCAACACCTTCTTCCATTTTCATACTTTTTTTATATACCCTTAATTAAAATTAGTTTTATAATATTTCATGATTTTTTTTGTAATCAATTCTGTATCACTTTTGTGAAACCATTGTTCTTATATGTATTGATCTTATTACGCTGTACCATCTTGGTATCCCGCTTTGCGGCCAGCCGTGAATAAATGACATTCTCTCTGAACAACTGTCGTCTAATAGATGAGTATTTATAACAATCAATAGGAATGTATTTCACAGCGAGAATTCCATTGCATGTATCGCATCGAGGAGTAATTTGTTGCTATTGAATATTCTGATCACATATTAAGTAAATGACTTGCAAATTATATTCAGTGACAGTACATGGCTCTCTTGTGAACAAAAATTGGAATAGTTTCACATAGTTTTTGTTCCAATAAATATATCACGGTCAGTAATTGAAATCGTTGACTGACTCGATGAATATTTCATAAAATTGCAGCTGTGGAATTCGAATCAGAGATAATACAATCACTTTGTTGAGGGTATATTTGGATTAATTGAAAGAGCTTTAGCGAGGATTCAATTTGACATACTGGAAAAAATTGGTGTTCGTTTTTATGTTTTTTTGTCGTTTCTCCACAGGTGAAACAACTACAGCTATCAACTTCAAACTTTTTTTAAATATGGTTCCTTATCCAACTTAGATCTGTATAGTTTTGTGGCATTATCGGGGGGTAACATTTTTTTCACGAATTTTAGAAATTTGAAAAATACCCATTAAAATAACATAGTGGGAAAAGAAAATTCAAAAAAAAATGAAATGTTGCGTGAAGTTGAATTACATTATGATACACATTTCTAAACATTTTCAGCTCGATCGGGTCAGCCATTTGAAGAAAAAACATAAAATGTGCTGAATTGGTACCACTCGAAGCAGTTTTTACCCATTTTTACTCATACTATTACAGTATTAATATAGACCTACGCTCGTCCAACAACGCACATATGGCGTTTTCCTAATATCAACCGAAACGACAGAGGAAAACCAGCTAAAAACCGTGTCCAGATGTTCGTACAAGTCAGGAATCGAAGTCCGGACTTCTGAATGTCGATTCATTAGTGTGGTAGCGACACCCATTTCAGTGTTATAGTTTGAAATTGTATTTTTCAAAAATCATTTTCTTGTTTCATTCGAACAATGGAACAAAATGATGCTAGATAGAGAGCTTTTGGGCTTGATACATTTTTATGATTATGTTCCAATGCCTTTATTTTATTGCAGAGCCGTAACTCAATAAAAACTTTGCCTTTGCCCTTCTTTTATTGACACGAAGTTGTACAATCTTTTTTCTATGGTTACGGTCATGAATACCAATTGACATCATCAGAAGACTTTTTGTTGAAGTTATTTGTTTTCTTTCCGCAGTTGAAAATGAATTTATATGAAAATACAAAAGTTGGTGAAATATTATCTCATTCAGCTTCAGGGCACAGTTTGGAAAAAGAGTCAAATCGGGCGTGAGTTCGATTCCCTAATAAGTCACGATTTCTGATGCACGTTCTATCTCCGTTTATCATTCTATAGTTTATTATCGTTTACATATTCTTTGGATTGAGTATTGGGTGGAATCGCTAAGCACCACTGAAAAAATCATATGTATATTATTAATATACAAACGTGATGTTTTCTTTCGAATTTGAGTTCGTTGAAAGGCTTATGGTAATTGGTTTTGGAAAATGTTCATGAATAGTAATCTTTTCGATCGATTATTATATTTTGGTGGAGGTGCCGGGTCAGTGAAATCAGTGAATAATAAACATACATGTACGTTTGCAAATTCAATCCTATGCATTTGGTATAGAGCTTGAAATTTAAAAATACTATAAGCATAATATTGTAATTAATGTTGTTTTGTACTAGGAAAACGTAATATGTGCGTTGTTAGACGAGCGAATAGTAATAGTATGAATGGGTGAAAATAGGTAAAAACTGCTTCGATTGAGGTCCGTGAACCTGTCCCCCCCCACTCGAGCACTAATTATGAAACTTGGTCAGGATTTAGTGCTCAATTAGTGCTATCGATTTGTCAAGTATTAGAATTAGTGCTCCGATAGTTCCCGAGATAATGGCATTTGGTTGTGGGGGGGGTCAAGTTCACGCTCCCCCCCCCCCACTCGAGCACTAATTCTGAAACTCGGCCAGGATTTAGTGCTCAATTAGTGCTATCGATCTGTCAAGTACTAGAATTAGTGCTCTGTAAGTTCCCGAGATATTAGCGTTTGAAAGTGGGGGGGGTCAAGTTCACGCTCCCCCCCCCCACTCGAGCACTAATTCTGAAACTTGCCCAGGATTTAGTGCTCAATTAGTGCTATCGATCTGCCAAGTACTAGAATTAGTGCTCTGTTAGTTCCCGAGATATGGGCGTTTGAAAGTGGGGGGGTCAAGTTCACGCTCCCCCCCCCAGTGAGCAAGGATCATGAAACTTGGCCAAAACTTACCTTATAATTAGTGCTATAACATTGCATAGTTTTAGAATTAGTGCTCGGATAGTTTTCGAGAAAAAACGATATTTAAGGTGCTATTTTTTTCAGGAGGCGCGCCAACCAAGCGCCGCGCGCGAAATTCGAATGCCTAACCGTCAAAAACGTACACACGTCGTTTTGCGTGTTACTTCCGTCCCGAAATGACTCCGAAATGAATCAGTTGATGTTTAGTTCACAAAATAACTATTGGGAAAACGCCATACATGTGTTTTTTGACTAGTGAGAGTGTACACATTCGAAGAATTGAATAGAAAATTATTTTTAATTATATTATTTGTTCCATTGAAAAAACTGCATAGCAAACGAAATTGCTGAGATGGAATATGAACAGCTATTGCTGATTTTATATTTGCAAAACATTTCAGATCGTCACACATTTTTTTATCAAACCTTTCACACATTTAGAATTACTTCTTGTCAGCATACACCCTTCTCTAAAATAAAGCCATACCAATTGTCTTTTAAACTTCATTGTTGAGATTGAATTACGAATCAATCGTTGTTTTCTCTTTCACAATTCACACATGAGGAATAAACGTTGAGAGTCATTTTCAAATATCAACACTCTCCCTATGATCATACTTTTTTCACGGATGTTAATGGTCTTTTTAATGGTATTGGATTGTAATACTGCCTGATGGTTTATTAGTTAAGGAAGCGGTCGTAGCCTATAATGTGGTAACTATCTTGTCATAGGCTGGAGAGAAGAACAATACAATCATCGGTCAAGATGGTCGTGGATACTATGCGCTATCTTCACCCTTGCTTCATTGAAAAGTTTATTGATAGTATACAATGATTACCGAATGAAATAATGATTGACAGATGATTACAGAAAATTACATGTCTTGTACATGTCTATGTTCATGTCCACACACCATCACTAAGTCACACACTAAGTCTTGGTGTAATATATTCATAAATTTCCCAAAATACTCCAAATACAATAATGAATTGAATGCAACAGATTTTGAAAATATCTCCGGCTGAATTTCAAGATTTTCATTCGACATATAATAATAATCAAATAACAAATTAATGAAGTAGAAAAAACACACGATAATAATAAATCTCACGTGAATGTATAATGAAAAAAATTAGGCATGGTGAAAAATAATGAGATAGTAACAAACAGTAGGCCTAATATGAAAAAGTATTAGTATGAACAGTAATATGAAAATGATATGAAAATACTACAAAAATGGCGAATAATGAATGAATTCATCGTTGAAAAATGAATGTGAGTATGAATGGTTTTTCAAAATGACAATAGATCCTTTTGAGGCTAAAATTCCTATCAAATTTATAAAATCACTGTTTAGATTAAACTTCCTACAAAATCCTACAAAAAAAAATTGTGCCTCCTCTAGTGCCTATCAAAAGACCAATCACAGTGATATTCGAAATATTATAGGTGATTCTCAAGTATGAAGATGTAGTATTAGTACTTTTAATACTTGTACTTTTAGTATTCACCAAATTTTTGCCGTAACAAACATTGGATACCTGCAAATTATATTTCCCTGATGGCATGTTATTAGTATTTAATGTGTGGCAAACTAGTGTAAGATATATTATTTTATTAAATAGTTTATCGTTCTACGAATGCAAAAAAAATAAAATTCATCATTCACTCGGTCCGAGTATAGTGCATGTGCTTGGTTTGAATATTCGAAGATACGTTTCAAAATTAAAGAAATATTAGAATAATATTTAGAAAAAAAATCATCCAACGATAGAATAGAATGTCAATAATGAATAATAACCGACACTAATGAATGATTCATTGGACGTGAATAGATCTTGGTTATCTTCACAATGCGTCGTTAAACACAAGTATAAAGTATTAATTTAATTCAAAATGAATAATTATCTCCAATGTGACTCTCTTGTTCAAAGACGTGATAATATAATTATCCAATACATAACAAATGGTAAGAAAACGATACAGTATAAGATTCATTTGATGAGGAAATTAAATTATCGATGTACAATGAGCGTCTAGTTTATTTATTATTTTGGAAGCTAGGCATTTCCAAGGGTTGAATCAGTGCATGCTGCATTGCATGACATGATGAACGACATATTTTTACAAAATATTTGAGACTACTATCCCCATATAAGACATGTAATTTTTTGTTATCATCTGTCAATCATTATTTCATCCGGTAATCATTGTATACTATCAGTAAACTTTTCAATGAAGCAAGGGTGAAGATAGCGCATAGTATCCACGACCATCTTTACCGAGGATTGTATTGTTCTTCTCTCCAGCCTATGACAAGATAGTTACCACATTATAGGCTACGACCGCTTCCTTAACTAATAAACCATCAGGCAGTATTACAATCCAATACCATTAAAAAGACCATTAACATCCGTGAAAAAAGTATGATCATAGGGAGAGTGTTGATATTTGAAAATGACTCTCAACGTTTATTCCTCATGTGTGAATTGTGAAAGAGAAAACAACGATTGATTCGTAATTCAATCTCAACAATGAAGTTTAAAAGACAATTGGTATGGCTTTATTTTAGAGAAGGGTGTATGCTGACAAGAAGTAATTCTAAAGGTGTGAAAGGTTTGATAAAAAAATGTGTGACGATCTGAAATGTTTTGCAAATATATAATCAGCAATAGCTGTTCATATTCCATCTCAGCAATTTCGTTTGCTATGCAGTTTTTTCAATGGAACAAATAATATAATTAAAAATAATTTTCTATTCAATTCTTCGAATGTGTACACTCTCACTAGTCAAAAAACACATGTATGGCGTTTTCCCAATAGTTATTTTGTGAACTAAACATCAACTGATTCATTTCGGAGTCATTTCGGGACGGAAGTAACACGCAAAACGACGTGTGTACGTTTTTGACGGTTAGGCATTCGAATTTCGCGCGCGGCGCTTGGTTGGCGCGCCTCCTGAAAAAAATAGCACCTTAAATATCGTTTTTCTCGAAAACTATCCGAGCACTAATTCTAAAACTATGCAATGTTATAGCACTAATTATAAGGTAAGTTTTGGCCAAGTTTCATGATCCTTGCTCACTGGGGGGGGGAGCGTGAACTTGACCCCCCCCACTTTCAAACGCCCATATCTCGGGAACTAACAGAGCACTAATTCTAGTACTTGGCAGATCGATAGCACTAATTGAGCACTAAATCCTGGCCAAGTTTCAGAATTAGTGCTCGAGTGGGGGGGGGGAGCGTGAACTTGACCCCCCCCACTTTCAAACGCTAATATCTCGGGAACTTACAGAGCACTAATTCTAGTACTTGACAGATCGATAGCACTAATTGAGCACTAAATCCTGGCCGAGTTTCAGAATTAGTGCTCGAGTGGGGGGGGGAGCGTGAACTTGACCCCCCCCACAACCAAATGCCATTATCTCGGGAACTATCGGAGCACTAATTCTAATACTTGACAAATCGATAGCACTAATTGAGCACTAAATCCTGGCCAAGTTTCATAATTAGTGCTCGAGTGGGGGGGGACAGGTTCACGGACCTCTTCGAGTGGTACCAATTTAGCGAATTTTATTTTTTTTTCTTCAAAATGGCTGACCCGATCAAGCTGAAAATTTTTAGAAATGTGTATCAAAATGTAATTCAACTTCACGCAAAATTTCATTTTCTTGGGAAAATAAAAATATTTCATTTTTTTTCCGCCATGTTATTCTAATGGGTATTTTTGAAATTTCTCAAATTTACAGAAAAAGTTATCGCCTGATAATGCCACAAAACTATACAGATCTAAGTTAGATGAGGAACCATATTGAAAACAAGTTTGAAGTTGATAGCTGTAGCCGTTTGACCTGTGGAGAACCGACAAAAAAACATATTAAAAAAAAAAAAAATCATCTTTTTTTTTCAGTACCGGTATGTCAAACTGAATCCTCGCTAAAGCTCGTCTGATTATATATATTTCTAATGATACTTCTGATGAATTCTTTCAATGACCTCACTAATATCCAGCTTATGTCAAGGGCACACGAATGAGCAGATGATCAATGAATGATTCTGCAAATAACCATGACTTCGAGTGGACTCGAACCCAAGCCCTACTTGACTTGGTATCCAATCATCTTCAATCCCGGTTTCTGAACCGCGTTTTAACCTCTTTTCGTAAATTTCCATAACAGTCTTCATAAATGCTACGAACTTCAAATGACAATATATGTAGTAATTTGACCTATATTCAGAAATAATTTCATCTACAAATACTGTGTAGGATTGATCTGCTCATCGATACTGCATTAATTATGGCTAATTTCTATCAATTTAATATCACTAACGTCATGATTGAAATCTAGTCAAGCCGGTGTTCATACACAGTATGTCATGGGTATTTGTGGAAACTACTTATCACACATTAATTTGTATACCCCTAAAGAACCTATAGATCAGATGTACTCACTAAATAAAATAAAAAATAATCATAGAATTATAGAATCCAACATTTTCATCACTCCTCATAACCACATCTAAATCCTCATCTAAATCCCCCCAACGTCTATGCTCCACTCTTTTCCATAACCCACCAACCTCAATAAAGTCCTCCTCCTCAATTAGTTCTTTCAAATCATCACTTAATAAATTCCTCAGTGCCAACCCCTACTATAATATCAATGAATACCTCACCTTCCCATAGAATATAATTATTGAACAATTGATGAATTATTAACTTGGAATTATTGTAAATACCTATCAAGCCCATACTTGTAGCATGTATGGATCAAAGATGGATAAAAAAATGAAATTAATAATATAATAATACATTTCAAATATATATTCATTGAAATTTCAAACTTTTCACAAATTAATTCTGTGTACAATAAAATCCTCAAACTAACACTAATGTTAATTATTCCCATCTAAAACAATTGATTCTCATTTCAATTCAAACTCAATGGCAACTCACGTGATCTTGTACCAAACTAATTCCATCAAACTCACAAGTCGTTAGTTAAACACCTATTTCACCCCTCATTTGTAAGTCCATCAGCACCTCATTAGAGAAGCTAGCTCTAACGAGGTAGCGAATTATTGAAGAGGGATAATTACACACCGATGAGAACCAACTTGTCACCGGTAGAGCTACCGTAGTGGTTAACGCCTGTACATCGGCTGAACTACCGTGGTGGTAGACACGGCTCCAGTGTTGTGGGAAGTGAGAAACAATTAGAGAAGGAGATGGATGATATTATGATAATGGAATTAAGTGGTGGGTGAGTGAGTATATAAGTCTAGACTGGAGGATGTACATGGAACTATCGATCTTACCGATACATGATTATTTGTCAAAGTTATTATTAGTTATCAGAATTTGTATTCAACAATGAAAGTTATCACTGTACTTTAAATTTGATATCGATATTAAAATGTTGATAACCATCAACTCAAAATAACAATAATCTTACATTATACAACAATGGCTGGTTGATGAGTATAAGATAGAATTCCAAATATACTAGGAAAACGCCATATGTGCGTTGTTAGACGAGCGAATAGTAATAGTATGGGTAAAAATGGGTAAAAACTGCTTCGAGTGGTACCAATTTAGCACATTTTATGTTTTTTCTTCAAAATGGCAAACCAGATCAAGCTGACATTTTTTAGTAATGTGTATTAAAGTGTAATTCAACTTCACGCAAAATTTCATTGTTTAGATTTTTTTTTCCCCGTCATGCTATTCTAATGGGTATTTTTGAAATTTCTAAAATACATTAAAAAAAACCAAATACGTCAATTTGATTATTCCACATCACAGTCGATAGAGAAGTTTGGCTACTATACCGTCGAAAAACAGAATAGTATACTTCGTGTGAAATATTTTCAAACTATCCATCAACTTTATTGATAATAACTTGAGAAGTAAAATTCTCTTGCTCATTATGGTGTCTACTTTCGATTGAATCGATGTGCTGCCTGAGACAGACAGCTGAGGTTTTTCTTCACAGACTCATCTCACCAGTCAAGTTTTCGCGAATCACTAATAAGGAACGGAGTTATCAAGCGGGAATGAAAAACTAATTGGATGGCACATCAAAAAATGATAACTTCTCAGTTCTCAAAATATATTAATTAGGCTATAAAGTTTGATTTGAATATGTATATATAAATATAAATATAAATATATATATATATATATATATATATATATATATATATATATATATATATATATATATATATGGCGGGTATTATTATCACTGAAAAATACCTCCTCGTCGGGGAATCGAACCCCGGACCTTGTGCTTGATACACATATGCTCTTTCCTTCTGAGCTAACGAGGGGGGTGTGTATATATATATATATATATATATATATATATATATATATATATATACATATATATATATATATATATATATATACAATATATTGACATGGTTTGGAATAGCAACACTGATACTCTGATGTGATTCTGTATTTAACAAAAGCGTAATACTATTAAATTGGAATAGTTCATCGCATGAATGTTGCAATTCAAATGAAATATTATCGTTCCTAGTTTCTGTATATCTTGACTCAATTTGTTGTGGATACGCACCAAATCAAGCCAACCAAGTTACTTATTTGTTGAATGTTGATACCTTTGATCTGCTGTCTGCATGTTTTACCAGAAGGTCATTTCAAGTTATTGCAAATTAGTAATTCAATTAAACTATTTTGCTGAACCCGACTTCGAAATATGCAAATTACAGTTGCACATATGACTTCTGTGAATAATTGATTAATTTCATAGGAATATTTGAAATGAGGAATATAATAGTTCGGTTTGTATTACAAAATCGAGGTGTTGAACAAGATCGAAAGGTCAATGGCGCATAAAAATGAATACTTTAAAAGATTCCCTGGTATACTGTAGTAAACATCAGTTACATGTAGTAAACATTGTGCACACGCATTTCTATTCAATTGGTAGATAGTAAACATTGTGATGGAAAATGTGTGATTTTTATTCGAAAGTATCTCACAATTTTCAATACATTTTTGCTTATGTATAGATAATTGAAAATGAATTTGTTTTCTTTGTCGTGGAATTTCATATTATACTTTCAATTCATGAAATATATTAACAGATACATTCATGAAAAGAACACAACTTTAGAAAATCTCATTCTGGAAATACTGAAACACAATATAAACTGTTTCATAAAAGCGTTCTGTTTTGAATGGTTCACTTGTTTCTTTTCATAGATTTTATTGTCAAGTTCAAATGGAAAAATGTGTGAAATAATAAAAAATAATACGATACAAATTTTCAATCAGTCCCATACAGTCGAGACTTTGTGAAAAAAAATAAGCTCACAATCATTGCTCCCAACAATGAAAAAAGTTATTCAACAAATATATTCACAACAAAATTAATATATTCCTAATTCAATATCAGTTGAGTGGCATTTATGTCTGTATTTCTGAACAATCGTGTGCCTATTGGAGAGAACCTTATTGGAACCTTATGATGACCTTATTGAAACCTCATGATGACCTTATTGGAACCTTATGATGACCTTATTGAAACCTCATGATGACCTTATTGAAACCTTACGAGGACCTTATTGGAGACATTTTTGGATCGAAGAAAATATTGAAACAAATTAATACGAAAATGTTATTAGTTTCACCAATTTTCCCCCGAAAATAGAGTCAAATAGAATATTTCAATAGTGTGAAATAATACTATTATATTTGGAAGCTGTATACAGCTATCTAGGTACACTTGCAGTCATATATAATTGTTCAACACAAATGAAATATTGTTATTCAAGTGATATCAACTCACATTCAAGCGTTAATGTTTTCATAGACTACTTGTGGAGTAGATATACACACTACCCCACATTTTTATCACGTTTTCTACCAGTATAATAATTCTTTCAGGACGTACTTTTGTGTAGCTTTGATCGACAATTTATGTGACCGACACCGTACATAAAACTAATTAAAAGAAGATCCCCGCGCATAATATTTGTATTGAACTTCATCAGGGTCCTAGACTAATTTTCCACCTCGACGATTTGAAGAAATGCGAAGCAGTTCAAAGTAACGTAGAAGTAGGAGAATAGGGGTGGGGCTTGCTGTAAGGTGAATGTTAGGTGGGGGTGAGAGAAGAGTTAGAGGTCACAAGGGTTATGGATGGCCCAGAGTAGGAATAACGGACTCAAAATAGGATATCCAACTTTATCACTATATTCAACTCTCCGTTTCTTTGGTACTTTACAATGTTGAGAGTTTGTTATTAGTTGCATGTCAGCCAAGGAGAGGAATTATGTTGTAAAAAAAAACTTCGAAATGAAAATGGTTCCAAGTTTATTTTGATGAACAAATTCTCTCATCGAAAAATCGAAATCCAGGTTTCAAGAATATGAACTTGATCTTTATAGGCCTATATGCTCAATTTAAACCAATTTAATAAAATAAAATCACCTGATGAAGAGATGATATGTGTTGGCAATTCATATAAAAGAAGTTATATATACATATATATATATATATATATATATATATATATATATATATATATATATATATATATATATATATATATATATATATATATATATATATATATATTGACAAAAAGTAAACAAACACATAATTGAGAAGATTCTGCATTCATGAATACTCCTATCTGTTAATTAAATGCAAGAAAACGATACTTAATTGAATAAATTTCCTCCATTCGAGTTATATACCTATTTTCAACAATTTACGCAATTGAATTACATTTCTCGTTTACATTTCAGAACGCCTTCTTGTTCCATCGAGACAGACATATTTCAAATGACCGTCAATATGGATTTACTATTACACCACTGCTGAAATGACGATGTAATTTATTCTTATTATTCCCTAAACCCATCGGTTTAATGAGCAGTACTCCCGGATTATCCAATATTCGTGTGTATACGACGGGATCGCATTAATCCTGAGGGAAATCGAGGCTAGCGCCAATAGCGTTAGGGGAGGAACTGAGCGTTTTAAACCCTTACATCCCCTAAATACCAACCGAGAGAATTGCAGATGCATGTATCAAATGTTTTTAAATATAGTCCACATATTCGAATACCATGGATTAATACTCAACAATAGATATATTCAATTATCATAACTATAATTTTTCTGTTTGAAAATGAGGTATACTTCCATTCACGAAAGAAGAAAGTCGTCTAACCCATGACTACCAATAACGTAACGGGATAAGCAACATGGCGTAAGTTATATACTTTCAACATTGGACGTCTTCTCACCATGATGGAAGCAACAAATGTGACGCGCTGAAGTGTACATTTTTGAGATTCGCAATTTCAAATCTAAACGTACGCATTCAGCTCGTATTTCAATGTAAAGTACATAGTTGAGTACTTGCATTGTTTCTGTTCTTTCTCGCAGATGTCAAGTAATTAATGCAGTTATCAATTGGTAAATGTGGCAGTATGGCTCTTGACTAGGGGTCCAAATGCTTTCACACACGTATTTAAAATTCAGAGTGTCCAATTCAAATGAAATGTATTCCAACGTTGCTTAATACAATTGGGAAGAGCTGGATTCACAGAGTGCATTACACGTATTTCTTTTATGAATCAATATATAATACTACCAGTAAATTGAGTATGACGGCATCCCTTTGATTCCCGCATGGTGCGAAGGGAAATGATCAAGTTGCTTATCCCGTTACGTTATTGGTAGTCATAGGTCTAACACATAAATAATACAAAACCAAAAGACACATATCACAAACATAAATATCAGTTTCATAATCATTGTACATAAATTTTTATTCGGTTTTTCTAGGGGAGATTTGTAAAATGAACACACATTTATATTTCAAAAACGCTAAATTCTGAATGTCCAAAGATGTTATATTGTTATTAATTGTATTTTCAATTTCAGTTGGTAGACCATTTATTTTGTGGGTACAATATATATATATATATATATATATATAATTCGATGAGCGTTAGCGAAGAGTTTCCATGCAACTCTTACGGAGCTTTGTCTGTGTGTGTTTGTTTGCTTTTGTTTGTTTGTGCGCACTGCACAGGTCGCAGGGTTTGACAGATCGACATGAAACTTTTTTTTATGCGCAAACTCATCCAACTTGGAACTGTATGGTTTTTGTGTCGAATCGGTTGGAACATTTTTGAGAAACATCATTTCAAAGTTTCTAAAAACCCCTTAGGATTAGGCTGGGCGGAAAAAATTGGAAAATAAAATCTCCCCAATATAATTCAAATTTTTCTCAAATGTGAACAAAGAAATAATACACATTAATAAAAATTGACGTGTAATTCGGACCAGCCGTTTCGAAGAAAATAATTTAATACATGATTTTTATTTATAGAAAAGATAGAAATATTAGTGGAAAAATATTGCATTGTTAAATTCACGGCTTCCTAGATCCATTGGCATCGGATGAAGTTCATTTTATATGATCAAGGTGTGTAGAGTTTCGCTCATCTTACAACGCACATTCCGCGTTTGCCTAGTATATGATCAAGGTGTGTAGAGTTTCGCTCATCTACAACGCACATTCTGCGTTTGCCTAGTATATGATCAAGGTGTGTAGAGTTTCGCTCATCTTACAACGCACATTCCGCGTTTGCCTATAGTATATGATCAAGGTGTGTAGAGTTTCGCTCATCTTACAACGCACATTCCGCGTTTGCCTAGTAGTAATATTACCACGGTATGGTTGCAAAATTTGAATACGAATGTATTATATTCACTGTAGAATTGTCCCGTGAGTGTGGGTATTAACTAAACAGTCACCCTTTTCATTGTTTTCTTTTATTGAGTTTAAGCTCTTAGATACACATCATAATAAAAACACGTATTATTGTCCATGGAATCATTATCAAACAATTCTATTGGATGTATTTCTCGCAAGGGAGGCAACCTACATCAGTATGACATCATAATGTCCAGACTACAATACAAAGATGTGGCACAAAGCCATTTTAACAAACCAGAACCTTTCTCCCCTTTCTCTCTCTCTCTCTCTCTCTCTCTTCCCAGCTCCATTCCATTCCTTCCAACCCTTTGAGCACACTACCCGCCGAACCAGGTCATGAAGTGCACATATAGCAAGCGCACCAGGAACCGAGCCCGTGTGCACCACAGTGAGCTATGAGAACGCACGGATGTTCTGAAGTTCTTGCTACGTGCACTTCCGGTTTGAATTAGCCCCAGCTTCCCCTCACTTAACGTTTCCAGAGAGCTATGTCGAGTGTGTAGTTGTCTCCAACATATTTATGAGACGAAGTTAGACGTGGAAGAGTTATTGCCTTCTTTCAAGCTGGAGGAAAACTGTAGGCCTATAGAAGCAATACTGGATATAGGAGTTAGATTGGAGGGAAAATGGATTTTTTGACTTGTTTTCTTGGAAGTAAAGGAGTATCTGTAGTCAGTCCTGAGTAGATTGTGATTTTGTAACTCGAATGGGAGGTTGTTGTAGTTAAGCGCAACTCAAATAGACCAGGATCAGCATAATTAGATGATTAGAAGAGCGTAGCGAAGATTTTCACTGAACTCTTACGGAACTTTGTCTGTGCGTTTTTTTTTTTGTTTGTTTGTTTGTATACACTGCACAGGTCACAGGGTAAAACCGATCGACATGAAGCTTTTTTTTATATGCAAACTTATCCAACTTAGAACTGTATAGTTTTGAGGTCTAATCGGTTGGACCATTTTTGAGAAACATCATTTAGAAGTTTCTAAAAACCCCATAAGATTTGGCTGAGCGGAAAAAATTGAAAAATTAAATCTCTTCCATATGATTCAAATTCTCCACAAATGTGAACACAAGAATAATATACATGAATAAAAATTTGGTTTGATATTCGGACCAGCCGTTTTGGAGAAAATAATATAATAAATGTATTTTATTCATCGAAAAGATAGAAATATTAGTTGAAAAATGTTGCATTGTCGAAGTCACGGCTTTCTAGATTCATTGACATCGGATGAAGTTCATTTCAAATGATCAAGGTTTGTAGAGTTTTCGATTATACTTCATATAGACATCTCGCTCATCGTACAACGCACATCCTGCGTTTGCCTAGTAACTCGAACGGGAGGTTGTTGTAGTTGGGCGCAACTCAAATAAACCAGAATAAGCATAATCTAACCAACCTAACTAATCTAATCTCAACTAATATAATCCACCCCAAAACTAATCAGAACTGAATCTGATTTCCACGTTGATTATTGAATCATCATGTTATGAATGGAAAGGGCATTTTGGAAGAGAATGATTACATCGTCTGGTTTTCAAGTCCTTTAATATGTCCGTATCCACAATTAATATGTTCATATTTCGCAATTAAAAGTTCTGATATGCTGGACGAAGAACGTCTCTCTTTATATTATGTGACGTTTCACTAGAAAGATTAGCCTTTAAAACCACTTCGTCGAGCTACAAGAATTCAGGATGTTATGTAACAGTACGTTCTTTGAATGGTTTTATATAGAGAGCTAATTGTAGATTGAATTCAATTGCTTGAGAAGAAAATTAGAAAAAACATTGGAGGAAATGGAAAAGTGCGTCTTGCAGTTTCAACAAAGACAGTAATTGTCCGAATGGAAAATAGAAGTCTTAATTTTCAACGTCTTTGAAAGTACGAACAATTGTATGGAATTCTATAGATGTTGTATAGTGCGTGGGTAGTAACTAAGCACCAATATATAGGTGGTCATGAAAGTCTTCAATTGCGAAAATAATATTTTATTAGACGAGCTTTAGCAAGGATTCAATTTGACATACTGAAATAAATTGGTGTTCGTTTTTATTTTTTTATTTTTTTTATTTATTTTTTCATGTTTTTTTGTCGGTTCTCCACAGGTCAAACGGCTACAGCTATTATCTTCAAACTTGTTTTCAATATGGTTCCTCATCTAACTTAGATCTATATATTTTTGCAGCATTTTTTTGGCACAACTTTTTATTTTATGAATTTTAGAAATTTCAAAAATACTCATTAGAATAACATGGCGGAAAAAAAAAAAATTTTCCCCAAAAATGAAATTTTGCGTGAAGTTCAATTACATTTTAATACACATTTCTGAAAATTCTCAGCTTGATCGAGTCAGCCATTTTGAAGAAAAAACATAAAATGTGCTAAATTAGTACCACTCGAAGCAGTTTTTACCCATTTTCACCCATACTATTACTATCCGCTCGTCTAACAACGCATATATGGCGTTTTCCTAGTGTGGCAAATTAGCCCTTATCCGGTATATGAGATCCTTCACCACAAGAAACTTCAAGTGTCGTACGTACAAGGTATCCAATAGATATACGATGGAATAACAATAATGAACAGCTACTGTTCGAAACTTTACGACACAATAGAAATGAAAATAAACATTACAAAATTTCAAACTTCAACTTTTATATAAATCATTGAAATATGCTATATCGACGTTGTAATTTAGCTCTCCTTTTCCATTCAAAAATGAATCATGAGTGAGTAATATACCGTTCATATCACAACATATAGTTCGATTGTTTGTTTGCACTATAGGCCTACTAGTTGTCAATTACCCTTTTGAAATCAGAAATATTCTGTCAGTCATTCTGGACAATACTAAAATGAGTATTATAAGAATGAAAATAGGGTTAATAGCACAGTTGTGGAAGTTATATTTGCAAAAGTTCGTTTTGGCAATAGACAGTCACTGCAGCATATTGCGTTTCACAATGAATGAGATGATTGTAGTACAAAATGAAGAAAATCATTCCTTCAAATAAAATTGTTGTTGTTGGGTCATTGAGCAAAAAAAAGGATATCAGATAATATCTGAGTTCAGATATCTGATGACATGTCTGCAACCCTGATGACCTGTGTGCAAACTCAAGATATGAATACTACTATTTATAGAACTTATGAGAATACCTCTTTCTCATTAGACGAGCTTTAGCGAGGATTCAATTTGACATACTGACAAAAATTGGTGTTCGTTTTTATGCTTTTTTTTTGTTTGTTTGTTTGTTTGTTTTTATGTTTTTTTGTCGGTTCTCCACAGGTCAAACGGCCACAGCTATCAACTTCAAACTTTTTTTTAATATGGTTCTTCATCTAACTTAGATCTGTATTGTTTTGTGGCATTATCGGGTGGTAACTTTTTTTTTATGAATTTTAGAAATTTCAAAAATACCCATTAGAATAACATGGCGGAAAAAAAAGAAAATATTTTTATTTTACAAAAGAATGAAATTTCGCGTGAAGTTGAATTACATTGTGATACACATTTCTAGAGAATTTCAGCTTGATCGGGTCAGCCATTTTGAAGAAAAAACATACAATGTGCTAAATTGGTACCACTCGAAGCAGTTTTTACCCATACTACAGTATTACTATTCGCTCGTCTAACAACGCATATATCGCGTTTTTCTAGTGTTAACAGTTTGACGGGATATTTGATCCGGGAAAAATAATTTCAACTTTTGTTCCAAAATATCTAATCTTGGATTAGTAAGATAGCCCTTGAGGTATCCCGTTCAAACGACCCTACTTTCATCCATACTTTCATCCTTTCCTCACACATCCATTCCATCTTAATTGAGGAACAATGATTTTGTGTCCAGTTTCGATGTTAATAAAGGCAAACAAAAATGAAGGTCTGCTTCGTTTTAGGAATGTGTATTATTTTCATCTACAAATACTTTTATATCTACAAATACGTTTCACAGCACCCACATAAAATAAACAAGAACAACCACAAATAACTTTTATGCTTTTGCCATCTTGTAATCACAAAAACAAATTTAACATACTCAGCCCACACACAGAGTTTCATACTCTACGTGGGCTTCTTACATAGTGACTTTTAAATTGTTGAATTCATACCTGTATTATATTGATTGTAAGAATAAGAGCCGGTTGTACCAAGTGATGATTAGTGAATTAGGCAAAAATTAGCAAATTAACTTGTTATCACCCTTGGTTACCTATGTTATTTTTGTACCTTAAGTAATGATTAACTGATTAATATTTAATCATAACTTGGTACAACCGGCTCTTAAATGAACATTAAATAAAATAAATAATAAAAGAACCAAACAGATAACAGAGAAATACCAGATTTGGTGAAAAGCAAAAAGTCTTCGCTTACAATCATCCCATGAATTATAATCGCTAAAAAGCCGCTTTAACTAAACTTGAAAGCAAAAGCGAACGTAAAGAAGTTTTATCACGCAATTCCATCTTATATAGAAAAACTCACTCGAAAGTGAATTCGATATACCAATAAATAATATCGAGCACCAAAATCCGCTTAAATATTGAGAACATGAACGAAGGGATTCGCAATAATTCTTGTTATCGATTCAGATATATCGTATACTAGCATAGCTCATTCTCATCACAATGAATCGAAATATAACTTTTTCCATCGAGTATACATTTTTAAATCAGCCAGGTATCATAGGAATTACAAACACAAAAAAGACGATAACTTTGCATTATTTATCTTTACATTATTTCTATACATTGTGTTGGTAAAGATATCTGTACACAACCCACTAGACAAGAGATATATTCAAATACATGTCTCGCGATGTTGAAATCAAACTCATACCCAGTTTTCCCACTTCAATAAATACAATATTCTCCAACACCTCAGCATGTAGTTCATCCTCCGACCGCTAGAAAGCGATACAAGCATGCTGGATTGTGCATTAATCGGGCAGTCTGCCCCCCAAAGCAGCACTGGTAAGCTGTGTTACTTAGTGCACACATTAACAAAGGGGGATTGGTACATTTCAAAAACTTAAGAGGGTGGGCCTCCGTGCATGTTGCTCATAAAAATAGAGAAATTCACCTTCACTAACTTTTTTATGTTCAAATACCAGTGTAATTGAATGAAATTTCACATCTTCAAGTCAATTTTATGCGCTTCAATTTATATGACATTCTATTTCAGTGAATTCAATCAGTTTTGAAATAATATGTCAATGAACAATTAATATTTTGTGAATAGCCACTTCAGTAGAATCGGAGCAAACCGAAGATTGGCAGCTTTCATTTCGTTTTGGAGTTATATAAAAAAAAATGCCCTGAACATTGCGAGACAGAATGTAGAAGGTATTTAGGCCACTGACATTCGCTTATTGAGTTCAGTGAAATCCCGTTTCATCGACTTTACTGTAAATACTGTGAAATAAGTCGATGAACTGGGATTTCGATGAACTGGGATTTCGATGAATCGGGATTTCACTGAATCGGGATTTCGATGAAACGGGATTTCGATGAAACGAGACAGTCGATGAATCGGGATTTCGATTAATCGGGATTTCGATGAACTGAGACAGTCGATGAAACGGGATTTCACTGAAATGGGACGTATCGGTTGGATGGGATTGGGAATAAGGATTTGGAAGGTGAACTGGTAATGATAAATAATAAAAGGAATATTATATAATAATACAGAAGGAGATACGTCCATTTTGTGGCCAGAATGTCACAAAATAGAGTTCCAAAATGTGTTCTTCATTACGAATTGAAGTGCAGAGGAGAAAATTGGTCGACCACCTTGACAATGGAATGGGCTTCAAGCTCAATTTATGAAGGAAGATGACGATGACAAGATAATCTGATGAAAGAATTGTGAAATAGATGTGAAAAAGTAAGAGACAGCCTTGTCATGACATTACTGAAAAGTAGAAGATAAAAACAAATATCGTATGAGAATTGTCTTCAAATATTTGTTACTTATATAATCGGGTACAACTAGAAATTGAAGTATATGTAGATTATGAAGATAAAATGGGGTAAAATGGGGTTGTAAGATCGCCCTTGTGGTGACCCGTTCAAACGATCTCATCTTTCATCCTTAGCCTCGATAGGGAACAATGATTTTGTATCAAGTTTCGATGTTATTGAAGAAAAAAAAAATGTAGATTTACTTCGAAGATTCTACAATAACGATGCAGCTTTTATTGATAAGGGTCGGGAGATCCTCAGCCGAATCGTCATATCTCTGTCACATGACGTTAGAGCGCTACGAAATTACGCTACGAGCGCTACACACGCTAAGTGCGCTACTACTGCGATAAACCTGCTACTATTTCTATACTCCAGCAAATCACAAGCGTCCAACTTTTAAATATAACATTCAGTCTTCCTTATATATTTTCAAGTTAGTTGATCAGATAATAGATAGTGCACAATAACATGTATATATTTAATGTTACAATGAGATATAGAAAAAGATAGATAGAGAGAGAGAGAGAGAGAGAGAGAGAGAGAGAGAGAAAGAGAGAGAGAAAGAGAGGAGAGAGAGAGAGAGAGAGAGAAAGAGAGAGAGAGAGAGAGAAAGAGAGAGAGAGAGAGAGAGAGAGAGAGAGAGAGAGAGAGAGAGAGAGAGAGAGAGAGTGAGAGTTTATGTGGCTTCTCTCTTATCCGCAGTCCAATCTCTATCAACTATTTTATTATTGAATGTATTCCTTCCTCTCTCTGCCTCTCTGTCTCTCTCTGTCCCTCTCTGTCTCTCTCTACCTCTCTGGTCGTATATGCACTCAGGCACGGCACTGTGGGAGTAGGATACTCTTATCTCTGACATGTCGCGAGCTTTCAAGTTTCATATCGTACACTCAAGAACGCGAATAAACAGCAACTGCAAGCCAAGTAAATGAAAATAATCAATGTGAAAACTCAAAATTATTCGTGTTATTGGAGGCCTAATTATGAATTCACATATTTTTGCATTGAAAATTTTTAAGAAATGTTCATCAATTGAGGCTTCATGAATAATTGATTATATTTTTATACCTCCAAATTATCAGAAAATTCTATTAAAATCACACATAAAAAACGTACGGAATGAACTATTGATTATAGTTTGATTTTATGTACAATTTCATACGCTTTCAATATTTTCTATTACTAGGAAAACGCCATATATGCGTTGTAAGACGAGCGGATAGTAATACTATGGGTAAAAATTGGTGAAAAATGCTTCGAGTGGTACCAATTTAGCACATTTTATGTTTTTTCTTTGAAATGGCTGACCCGATCAAGCTGAAAATTTTTAGAAATGTTTATCAAAATGTAATTCAGCTTCACGCGAAATTTCATTTTTTTGGAAAAATGAAATTTTTTTTTTTCCCGTCATGTTATTCTAATGGGTATTTTTGGAATTTCTAAAATTCATAAAAAAAAAAAAAGTTATCCCCCGATAATGCCACAAAACTATACAGATCTAAGTTAGATGAGAAACCATATTGAAAAAAGTTTGAAGTTGATAAATGTAGCCGTTTGACCTGTGGAGAACCGACAAAAAAACATGAAAAAAAAAAAAAAAAAAAAAAAAGACAGAAACGAATCCCAATTTTTTTCAGTATGTCAAATTGAATCCTCGCTAAAGCTCGTCTAATTAAATGAAATGAATTTTCATTCATATTAAAATATATATAAAACGTCTCCGCCTGAACTTTTGACGCAACTTGAATTAATCACACTTGAAATTAATGAGTTAAATTTGTACACGATGAAGGTGTTTTAATTTCAGAAGGTTGTGAAGCGTTATTCCACTTTTGAAAGTAACGAGTGTTCCGGCTGTTATCTATTCACTGAGATGGATTAATTAATCTTTTGTGCAAGTTAATTAATTACAACGGTTTTATATGAAACTGAAACTTGAAAAGAATTAATTTTTGAACAATTTATCAGACAATTAACTCGAAACTGGATGAGATTATGTCTAGAACGATTCGGTTATAAAAGAAACTGGACACTTTGTGTGAGATAAATTAATTAGCACGTTTAAACTAATACAATTGTATATGCAATTGTATATTTATATTTCAATGAATCTATTCATATTTAATGAGTTCACCAATGAATGCACTTTGATGATAACTGAGAGTTATTCAGCTCTGATGATTGATTAATGAGATGATGGGATGATGGGATGATGAGATGAAGAAGTCTTGGGTATGGTCTTGGCCTGTAGTATTGGTGTATATAGATGGACACCTTAGTAGTAGTAGTTTCATTTATGTCAAACTTGGGAATGTACAAAGCACAATTTTCTAGTGGTTGGAAGAATTTGTTGATTTGGTGGCGACTGCTCGTTTTACTCTCTGATGGTTCTCTCTAAGAAAGAGTAGAGCTCTATGTTTTTTTTTGTACCGTGGAAGTTCAATTTTACGTTCGATATCATTTTTTCTAAGAATGTTGGTTCTTGAAGTAAATTTGTTGAATTGAACTCCATAAACTTCTGTAAAGATGAATGATAGTGGAGCCGACGAATTCAACTTCTTAATGAGTGTACTTCAAGATATAATATTCAAGAATTTTCAGAATCCTAATTTAAGCCTACTTAGATATAGACCTGAATAAAATTAGGTAAACATATAACCATATATTTTCACGTTATGATATCCAAACATTGCATTCTTTCCCATCATCTTACATGTATTATCTATCTTTTTCAATTATCTCTTTCTGTTCACTTATCTCTTTCTATTCACTCATTTTCATTTCTAGTTTTGAGTATTTTCTATATTTGTATCATGTACAAATCTCTGAAAAAAATGAACATAAACATAAACATTTAAAAATAATCAGACCATTTTTCTGGAATATAATTAAATATGATGAATGGATTTGTTTTTCTCACAAAAACAATTTATAGATCTTCATCATGTTTGAATAATTGTTTTCGATTTCAATTGATATCAATAGACATACAACATATGATTATGAATTAACAATTTTTTGGAAAATAAATGAGCATATAAATGTGAGAAAAGAACACTACACTAATCAAAACACTGAATTTGAATGATGAAACACCGCCAGTTTTCTATAATGTGTTCGAACCAGTTGTTGAAATCACATCTAAATAACAGTCGGGCTCACCATACACCTATACATGATATATTATGAACATTTGTTTGTAATTGGGTCGCACCGATGTCAAATCAATTGAAATGACAGTTTACCGCTGATAATGTGGATAGGTTACATGAATCGGGTCAGTACAGAGAGGGATAATCGCACAAGCATTACGTGGGGATTAAACACAGTAAGCAGAGTCATGACAAGGCCACAAATAATGGTATTATTGGTTGTTGAGATTTGTTATTATTGTCGAATGATCTATTTAAATCTAAGTATTCGAATTAGTTGGGAGCTTTGAATTATATGCTGTGGTTCAATAGCATAACCATCCACTTTTGACCAGTCTGATGTTTGTCGATTATCTATTAGGCCTTTATTATTAGAGAAAGTATACGTTGAAGCTATTTAGACGATCAAGATTTATTGGCAAGATCTTGCCGAAAAAAGTAGAATGCACAGATTTCCTATTACGCCTTTACACGACGTCAAGATTCTTGCCTCGATCTTGCTACCAGCGGTAAGATCTTTTGCTTAACGACCCCACCAACAGCTAGGTTATACGGGACGGAGAGATCTTTTCTGGAGTTGGACAAGGTTCTACTTTTCGGCAAGCTTGCCCGAAAAGTAGAATGCATAGATTTCCGATTACGCTTTTACACGCCTTTACACGCCTTCACACGACGTCAAGATTCTTGCCTCGATCTTGCTACCAGCGGCGAGATCTTTTCTGGAGTTGGACAAGGCTCTACTTTTCGGCAAGCTTGCCCGAAATCAAGCCAATGGCTGACGCTTGCGTTGTCACATGAATCTTGTCACATGAATCACAAAGAATCTTGCCGGAGCGTTTAGACGATCAAGAAAATATGGGCAAGCTATCTTGCCAATACCAGAAAGATAATCTTGATCGTCTAAAGGGGCCATTAAAAACGTTGTGAATAGTAGAAGTTATGTAGTAGTAGGTAGTAGTTCTGTTGAATGCTTGGATGAATTAATTTCAACTGTTTTGTTGTTATAAAAAAACATCAAAATCTAATTGGGATTGAAATTTTGGTGGAGGTGCCGTTTTGTTTGATGCTTGATGGAGGGGCCGGTTTTAGGGAAAATGTAAATTCTCAACAAAAGTTTATATTTTGTAAGTTTGGTTTGTGTTTTGTGTGTTATGTAATACCAGATGGCGTCAACAAATAACTAACTGAAGTTATTGTTAGCTTTAACTAATGTTTCATTCAGTTTAATATTCCATATATAAACATTTACTGGTTGAAAAACACGAGTTTTATTATTAGATTGTACAGATTTATGAACACTCTACTACATTCATATAATTACTTTTACCTTAAAGGCATCATTAAACAACATTAACACACGTGTGTTTCGATGCGAGTTTTGTTAGCACCATCACAAATGTTGTTAGTAATTTGAGGACATTTTCAAGGAGCGGAAAAACTTTCATTGGATAAAGTTTTCAAGCACGAGAAACAAAGCTGAACTTGTGGTGTGTTTTAATTGCGTATAATTGGAATATGCGTCGTGAGAAAAGTAACGCTTTCAAGGCAGGAACGCTGATTCCATTTTATACATTCACAAATATATAAATTTGCAAGTTTGGAGTTTTAAGTCAACCAGCTCTTGAGAAAAAGATCAGATTTATATCCTTCTGGAAAATGTGATCAAATGAATTTATGAATCATTCATGGAATTTGAGGAATAATATGGATTCTCAGATTATGAATATCATTTTGAACGTGGACCATTACGTCGATCCAATTACTTTTTTTTTTTTAATAACATCGAAACTTGATACAAAATCATTGTTCCCCTATTAAGGCTAAGGATGAGAGTAGGATAGTTTTGACGGGGCACCACAAGGGCGATCTTACCACCCCATTTTATTATTATTTTAAATTAAAGCCATGAACTTTGACACCAGGTCTACGCTGTCTGTGACCACACATCTTCGCCGCAGATAAAGTCTTCAGTTGTCGAAAGTCCGGAACACAATATAAACTGTTTTTGCGATATATCCGGACACTACCAACATTGGTATCAGGAATAATCCAACCACACGAATGTTGATATTTTTCACTTTGAACCAAGTCTCTTAGGCAATGTTCACTTCTTCCAATGACAGCAGGTGCAAAGTTCATCATTATACAAAGGATAAACAATAAGGAGTGACAGCCCTCGATATAACTAGGCCTATCACTCTACTAATTAAGGTCGTGGCCAATTAGTACTTCATCCAAGCATTCACTTCGAGGACTGTGGGAAACCACGAAAAACCACGTCAGGACGGATCAAGTGTTTGTTGGTCTTGAAAATACTTTTCTTTTTCAATTACAAAGCATAATCCAAGCATTTATCCAATTACAGAGCATAATACATAAATTGATATTGATTATTAAATTTATTGTTGAATTTAATAAAATTCACATGGACCAATATGAGTAACACGCCTTCTTTTCGGGGATTTCACAGAGATATATTCTGATATAACGTTACCCACTAAGAATACGAGATTGATAACCATATTAGAAGACGCAGATAATAATTGTCAAAACACGAATGAGTCAAAAGTTAAGAGTACAATTATTATTTAGATGACGGTGTGGTGGTATTTCTTTACCAAAGCTGAATATCACACCTCAGTAATAAAATGCTGGCTGATGATTACTTTACGTTAATCATCAGTGTGATAATATATTACTGATCAGTTGAAATATACTTTGACTCCGGGAAGTTTAAAAACATTTATAAACATATAAAAAACCTTTATTGGTCTCTGGCTCATCAAAAAGTTTACAGGATAATAATCAATATAAAATACAATTTTTCAAATATGAAATATAGTTGAATGAGTGAGACATTGAAATTGAAAATTGAAATGAATAATAATAACAGTATGCTTAAAAAAATAATACTAATGATAAAAATTGAAATATTTGAGGTTCTTACAAATGAAAAAAACAATGGAAAAAGATAATTAATTATTACAAAAAGAATTAAAAATTGTACAGATGATTTCTCAAAATATTAATAGAACCTCTTAAATTCCACTGTATCTATCAAAACTTCCGTGCAGTACTTGTACTTGCAAGTAACTTGAATTAGCATAGGTCGACACCAAATTCAAAAATATTTCTCTGAAATGAATGAAACAATTATTATAATTCAGTTTGTTCAAACGGAAGGATTGCTACGGTGAAAACGTACATGCCTACAAAGTGATGACACTGAAAAGAGAGTCCCATTAGTGATATAAGTAATAATAATGATTGTTTATTGGCAGTTATACAAGTATTACAAGTTATGTCTCGTCTTTATAGTACACGTTATCACAGCAGGTCAGTTTTATTATAATAGTCGTCAGTAAAGTGAGATTCTTTTTCTATTAGAAATCTTTTTACATGGGATTTGAATTTATTTATTTATTTATTTTATTTATTTATTCTATTTTATTCCATAATAATGAGTTACAAAATCCAACTCAATATTCAGTAGTACATAAATTAAATACACAAAACATAATAAAAGAAGACAAGAATGTGAATGAAGAAGAATGTGTACATGTTTGCTATTGATCGACAGTTTTTCAGATGGTTAAATATTAAAACATTTGACACCGTAGAGATTGAACCCTGTTTCAAATAGTGCAGTGCAGTAGCGGTCAATAGCATGTGCATTTTTACCTCTAGTGTTGTATGTGTGACTAGATTTGTTATCAAGTAAGGTGATATATATATATATATATATATCTTCATTGAAAAAAGTCTGTCTTATACACATAAGATTGTTTGAGAAACAAAAAGAATGAAAATCAATTGATTAAAATATAAAAAAATAGCCATAATAAAATATTTGAAGAAGTAATAAAATAACAATTGGATGAGTAACAAAACATAAGTTAATTAAATCTAGGAATAGTTATAATGAGAAATGGAAAAATGATAATGACTTGAAAAAAAGAAAGAAGTGAATGAATACGGCTAGCAAAAATGAAAAAAGTGAATGAATACGGCTAACAATATTTAAACAAACAACAAAGAGAAAAAAAATGAAATGACAAGAAAAAAAAATCAATGCTGAAGGCTACAAAGATGATGTCTTAAAATCTGTGAAGATCCTCTAAGGGCGAGTAAAACAATGTTATAAATACATTTGTTGTTGAGTTTGAATTTTTTACAGAATTGTATGAAGAACTACTTCATAACTTATACTTGCCATACTTGATTACTTACTTGATATACTTGACAAATAAAACACATTCAAGAATATAAATACAGGCTACAGTTAAGATATAAGTTCTCGGATCGTCCATCAAAAAGATAGTAATCGCCGTCGTTTATAATCTCCTATAAGAATAAAGAGAGAGAGAGATGGAAATCGAAATAGGATAGAGAGAGAACGACAGAGGCAGAATGTGAGTATAACTCACACTATGAAAGCTCGTTTACAATGTTACGCGTCACTGATGATAACACAATATAACACTTACGCTAATCGTATGGCGGTCACATATAATCCGAGCGATCCATTCACTCGACATATCGACAGAACACAAACTGAGAGGCAATCAAAATTGGAGGTCTTTGCTTTTGTCACTGCAGCTAAAGTCATCACACAAAATCTGGTGATCATGCGCACTTTGCGTCGTTGATCAAGCTAAATCAAATGAATCTTGAGAAAAATTTCTGACATTATAGTATATACGCACAAGAGTTGCAGACAATGTACTGTACATTCGCACTTAATATAGAGTATGAGAGAAAATAATTGGTAGAAAATAAGAGGAGATTTTATATTTTGAATTCAAATTTCGGAAACAAAATATTATGTGCCCCATATATATATATTATTATTATTTATTATTTATTAACAACAGAATACATGTATCCCACAAGTGCAATATGATATATAAAATAATATAAAATTAAATTCGACACAAGATATCACAGGAAAAAAAAAAAAAAAAAAAATACAAAACCACTATCAATACTAAATAAGAAAAACAATAAAGGATAGATTAACGTAGGGTAACAATACAAAATGAAAACAGAAAGAAGAAGACAAAGGAAGAAAGGCAAAGGAAGAATGAAGACTACAAGTTAGGCTAAGCATTTGGAGATGAATTACTATGAAAAATACGTTTTAGTTTTGTCAGTGAATCTGAGTAGGGGTCATAATTTGGAAAAGTTACAGCGAAGCGGTTAAATGTATGCATGACTCGGTTCATGATTGCATGTGTGAACAGGTTAATCCGACTTTTGAGAGTTTGAAACAGTTGTTGTTGACGTGTAACGCGCGGGGGAACAAAAAAGTTGATTTTGTTGATAAGTTGGGGACAATCAATTACATTGTTGAGAAGTTTGTGGAGAAAACACAGGTCAGACAGCTCCCTGCGTCTCGTGAGTAAAGGCACTTTCAGTTCTGCGCACGTAATGCTATAGTTCGCCGAACGGTATTCTTTATCTGTCTTGAGGCACATCCACTTGATGAATCTCTGCTGAATCCTCTCAGCAGCAGCACTAAGTGTTTTGTGGTGGGGATTCCAGATGACCGAAGCGTATTCAATAAGGGGACGAATTGTAGAAAGGTAGAGAAGTTTATTAGTGCGAGCAGAGAAATACTTCAGGCAATTTCGCTTTAGGAAACCCAACATTTTGAACGCTTTTGCATTTGACGAGTTGATATGCTGTTTGAATGAGAGCTCACTGTTGAATATGACTCCAAGGTCCCGAATCGACTTGACGCTTTCGAGAGGCTCGCTATTGGAAGAGTAGGTGAAAGACACGTTTGACTTCTTCAGTGAAAACGATATACTTTTGCACTTGGTTGAATTTAACTTCAACTGCCATGTATCACACCAGACGTTGAGCGCAACAACATCTTCTTGAAGCCGCTCACAATCACTCAATGACTTGATTGGCATATACAATTTGAGGTCGTCGGCATATAATAAACACTGCGAGTTGGTGATACTATGTGTAATGCTATTGACGTACAGTACAAACATAGTATATGAATTCATATTTTTGTGAGATGACCTCTGTTCTGATAAACTTAATTATTTCTATATCAGAACACAGTTCATTCAGTTCAGTTCAGTTCATTATATATATATATATATATATATATATATATATATATATATATATATATATATATATATATATATATATATATATATATATATATATATATATATATATATATATATAATGAACTGAACTGAACTGAATGAACTGTGTTCTGATATAGAAATAATTAAGTTTATCAGAACAGAGGTCATCTCACAAAAATATGAATTCATATACTAACTGTGAAAGTTCGAAAGACCTAATATATATATATATATAATGAAATGTCACATTTCGGAAATTTGCCCTTCCTTGAATCAACTGTTGCCTCTGAAAAGAGGCCTGCGCTTTCGAGTTCGAGGAGTTCTCAAAAATGACATTTTATCATCTTCCTCCAGCCCTCAAAGTCTACTCTGCAACATATATATAACATATATATATATATATATATATATATAGTGAAACTGCATCTCGGTTTCACGCAGCTGACCAACACGGATCCCTGAAGATGACAAGTGCGATCTTGTCGAAACGTCGGAACAACGGATTTTTTCAGATCCAAGAACTGTATCCAAAATAGCAAACGTGGGTGTCCCGAGAGAAGAGTTATATCCACATTTATATACGTGTGTAGCTCGTCTCAATTTGTGGTATTGTATATATGTTTCTAATTGTATGATTCTTAGTTTTACACCAACGTCAACATGAAAGCTTGAAGTTTGATAGCATCCATTCTCATGTTCACCCCACCTTATCGTTAGTGTACGCTTGGGCTTTTGTAAATAGAATGAGCAAACTAACAACCCAATAGTTCTCGCGTTAACGTAACGTGGCATTGTGATTGCGCCTTGATGTGCGAATTGGTCTTATATATCTTTCTTATCTCTCAAGACTGCTGTGGACAGTGATTAATCACCTGTAATAAAGATGGCTTTAGGTTCGTATATTATCCGTTGGGTGCGCGCTTTCAATGTAGGAATTTTGTAAGCGGCGTGGAGAGGTGAAAAGGGGGCGGTGTTTTATCTCGCATTAACTTAAAGATCGTTTCTTTGTGATGTTAACACCTTGATTCGTGATGTTTGTGAGTCAATTGGTTTGTGAAGATTCGAAAACAAGACCGAAAGTTCAATTTGTAAAAGCATCCTTTCTAATCCTCAACAATGATTATGTGACAATATATAATTAGTCTTTCAATGGAAAGAATTTTTAGAAAATAATTTAGGGCAATATGAGTGGGCGTTAAACTATTTTCAATGATTTCAACCAATGTTTACTCAAAATCCATAACTCTCACAGTAATTGTTTTGTTAACTTAAACTTTTCAACTTTTCCAATTTTGATAACTTTACAGCAATTCGAAACAGGAAATGTATATTTACTTCTGAATTCAAGATTTGAAAAAATATATATCAAATGGATGTTGTGTATTTTTAATCATTATGTCTATATAAACGGAACAAATCCAAACAAAAATATTGAAAATATTGTGCAAACATAAGATATACATTTTATGAAATGTATATATACATTTTACAACACTTTACGTTATTTGGTATCTCTGTTTGGATCTCAAACAAATAAATCCAATCCCCTATATACACAGCAATATACACGAATTGTAAACTTTATTTCACGCGTTATTCTTCATTTGATACCCAAAACGTTACACTGTATATTTCATAACTGACAAAACTTCCTACTACACATAAAATGCTTAGAAAAGATGGAATTGATGTTCCTACTTTAATCATAATCTTTTCATTCTTCAACATCGCTGTATTTCTAAGAAAACTGTCATCTCAGACAATCTTCATAATGTGTTTTCTAAGAAGAAAGAATGATATTATAAAATTAGTAAAATCTATCTGAAAAAATAACTTCACCAACCAAAAGAAAAGAAAACGAATTTCCCTCAAGAATGATAACAAATGAATAATGAGATTCAACGGCTAGTCAACGACGAGTTGATAAAGCTGCGTAGAAAATAATCCGTATTTCAACTGATATGTGTCACTAGGAGATTGGACAGCTTTTTTTGAATGAAGACCCACCCCCCCCCCCCCCCACACCCCGCGGTAACCTCCTTACACTCGAGCTCTCATAGAGCTTGTTCAGCGACGCGTGCTGACGTCACACCACGACGCCCTCGACGCTCTCGACGCTCTCGACGGCGAGATCAACACAATTGTGGTTAAGAGAGTACTGAAGGCAATTGAGAGAAATGTCAGTACTTGGGTCAACGGTATGTGATAATTTAAATGAAAATGTTCATAAATATGAGTACAATGTATCTTCTAAATTCATCATTTCTAGAATAAAATGTGTTATAATTATTGAGCATACACCTATTCATGAATATTGTCTGATTCAAATACGTCGGATGTCGGGAATTCATCATTTCTAGAATAATATGTGTTAAATTCATTAAGCATTCCTATTGGATATATTATGAATGTTGTTCGTTTTTTTTTTCAATGTTGCTTAACGACCCCACCAACAGCTAGGTTATACGGGGGTACGAATGAGCGGGTGATAATGAAACGATGAAGTGACGATAGGTGAAAGGACATTTACAAAAACCCATGCCTTATGCGGGACTCGAACCCACGCCCAACGGTGACTTCAGTTACTACCACTAGCGATAATTGACTTAGCCATCGGGGCGGCAATATTGTTCGTTTCAAACTTTTGATATCCAAAATATGGATATTTTGGGGGGTATACGAATCAGTGGGGATTAGTTGAATGATGTTTACAAAAACCCACCTCATGTCTTGTGCGGGACTCGAACCCATGCTTGACATGACATCAGTTTTTAATGTGAAGTTATGCCTGACTGAGTCTCAAGTTAAAAAAGTTGATTACATGTAAAAATAACTGTTGTCGAACTTACAAAATTACCAAATTGACCAAAAATAAAATATAACAATTGAAAAAAAAAATTAAAAATCACACCAACTGTCCAATTACTAGAATTATCATAATTGTTACTATCAATATCACTGATTTTCCTCCAATCCATTTTTTTAATAACACCATAATTATGTATATATCATTGATGTTGTTTACACCCGTTATGTTATTTCTATAATATTGATTAAATTTTGTATTTAATTCTCCCCATTCTTGGATATTTTATACTGACCAATTGATTTTCCTCCTTTCCCACACACAGGCCTCCGCCTATGTGGGTCTTGCTATAATTTAAGATCACTTGATTCACACATTCTCTTCTTTCAAAATGAATTATTCTTGTTATTGATGATATGTGCGAGACAGCTATTTAATTTATATTGTTTTGTTTTATATTGTTTGTATTGTTTTTTATATTGTCTGTAACCCATTCATGTATGTATACTAGCATCAAATGAATAAATAAATAAAAAAAAAAAACGTTTATCGGTAAATTACAATAGAAAAAAGATATCTTATTTTTCGACTGTAGTACTTTTCGTTTATTTATGGCATGAACGCTTACATTTGACCAGTAGTAACACGTTGCTTCATTCACAGTTCGAAAATATATTATTTTTTAATCAATCGGTATGTAGTCGACCTGTTGAGATTACTTTATAGAAAATCAGTCAAACATTGAATCGTTTTTTCTATCCATTTTGTGTATTGGCTAATACAAATATTGATGTTACTTTGAATACAAAATATGTATTTAAAATAGTATACCTAAAAACCTAATCGGATCCAGAGTGCTCTTAAGTGATCAACTCTACGTTTCTATGGGAATCTATATTCCATTCAACCGTCCCATGATTGATGATGTGACCAAAAGGAAACAGAAAACAGAACTTGCGAGCATTGGGATACAACTGCACAATACGACGTGGCTTGTATATAAAACAAAATCAATTACAAACGTATTACGTTGGACGGGTCGAACTTCACTAACGTCAGTGGTGATACATGGGAAAGATGGTCAGTATTATGTACAGGGTTGAGATATTTGATAGGGAAGTAATACTTGGCAATAGACAACATAATCACGAATATTAATTCAACAGAAGAAACCAGAGTCATAGACAATGGACTATCTGATCATTTTGCCCTAATAGCACTCATCCCTATCAAAAACACATACAAATCATATAATAAATCAATGTATAGAAGAATAATTAATGTGAAGAATAAAAAAAATCTTAATTATCATCTAAAATTGACGAATTGGGATCCTATTTTCGAAACTTCAATACCAAATGAGCAATACAACTTATTTCATGAAATATTCTCCCAACTGTTTCATGATTCTTTCCCACAAAAAAAATTAAACTTAATAACAATTTCAAAAGACAACCATGGATAACTAAAGGAATAAAAATCTCAAGTGTAAATAAAAGGAGCCTATACATGTTAACGCAACACTTCAAATCATGTATGTGGCTCAAAGCATTCTACATCAAGTACAAAAATACTCTTCAAAAAATTATTATTGTTGTCAAGAAAAAAGATGTAGAGAAAAATATTAGCTCTGAGAGACAAGAAAATAGATCGAAAAAAGTCTGGCAAATTATTAACAATCAGCTAAATCAGAAAATAAATACTCAAATAGGAGACACAAACATGAAAATTGAAATAGAAATAAATAAAACTAGCAAAAACCCATTAAAAATTGCGAATAACTTCAATAATCATTACATCAGCGTGGCTAGTGAATTAACAAACAATTTAGACCCTGCAAATGAAAACTTTAGACAATATTTAAATAACGCAAACAAATCTCCACCTAATTCGATCTACTTCGAGCAAACGTCGACCACTGAAATCTTGAACATAACAAATCATTTGAAAAGCAAGAACTCTCACGGAGTAGATGACATTCCCACATCTGTAATAAAAAGCTGTATAGCATATATAGCGGAGCCCTTATGTTTCATTTTTAATAATTGCATATCACAGGGAGTTTTTCCAGAGCAGTTAAAACCAGCCAATCTATAAGAAAGGGAATATGTCTCTCGTAGACAACTATCGCCCAATATCGCTTTTACCCTCTTTCTCCAAAATTTTAGAAACAATAATAAATAAAAGAATAGTGAACTTTTTAGACAAAAACAACATTTTATCTGATAGTCAAAATGGTTTCCGAAAAAACAGATCAACAGGAGATACAATCGAAAAATTTTTAAAGAAAATTGTGAGTCACTTACAAAATAAAGAACAAGTTATCGGTATTTTTTGTGACCTATCGAAAGCTTTCGATTGCATGAATCACGATATTCTATTAAATAAATGTTACTATTACGGAATAAGAGGAACCGCACACGACTTGCTGGAGTCATATTTAGAAAACAGAACGCAACAAGTACAAATAACTCATATAGAAGAAAATGGGACAGAACAAAAATATTTATCTGATACAAAAAAAAATAAAATTGGTGTACCGCAAGGTTCAATTTTAGGTCCCCTACTTTTTATAATTTTAATCAATGACCTTCCATTCAACATATCAAATTCTGAACTGTTTGCCGATGATACAAATATTATAGCACATAGTTCACATGAAAACTCGTTAATTAGGGCTGCAGAATCAAAACTTGCTGAATCAACCACGTGGTTTAACAACAACAAACTAATACTTAATGATGTAAAAACAAATTTTATTCAGTTTCATTCTAGTAAAAAATCGAATCACATCGACGCTGTACCCACATTAATAAATAACACAAATAATTCGATTATATCAAGAGTAGATGCAACAAAATTTCTAGGAATAATAATAGATGAAAACTTGAACTGGAAAAAACACATAAATCATATAACGAAAAAACTTAACTCTGGTTTATTTGCAGTTAGATCAATACGGTCAATTACAGATACACTTACTACAAGACTGGTATATTTCTCGAATTTTGAGTCACACCTTCGGTATGGTATTGAATTCTGGGGGTGTTCAGCACATGCCAATAAAATGTTCATCCTCCAGAAACGTGCGATTCGAATTATCATGAATGTGAATAGAAGGGCTCACTGCAAACCGCTATTCCAAAAATTAGAAATCTTGACCTTCCACTGTATTTATATGTTACAAGCAATTTTATGTGTAAAAAAAAATATTAAATCTCTAAATTCAAACACAGATGTGCACACTCATAATACAAGGACTAAAACAATATCCATGTTAATCGCTTCAGTACAAAATTCGCTCAAAAAAACTCAAATTTCATAAACATTAAACTTTATAACAAATTACCATCATCAATAAAAAACATATCAGCAATACATACTTTCATACATATCCTAAAAACTTTTTTCACTGTTGAATGTTATTACTCCATTAACGATTACTTCGGAGATTGTATAGAGGACTATGATCCAAAACTGATGATAAATACACTTAAAAATTATATAGACTTCCGTAAACAATTTTCAAAATAAACTAAAAACTTAAACTTACTCAAACTTTAAAATTTCCTCTGACCATTTCACCATTTCATTATTTATTCAATCATATTTTAATAAATAATTGTCAGTACATGCTAACTCAATATCTCTATATTCTGTAACACGCATCATTATGACATGTAAATAAATAAACATTATTATTATTATGGATGAGAAAAATGGTAACGTTTTTGGTGGATGAGGGAGTACTCAAACAAAGGAGAGCTTGGATGATTTATTAATCTGTATAAAGGCGATACAATAGGTTTCTTTCGGAGGACAGCTTTGGATTGGGAACAATTGGAACAATTGGAACAACTTTTTGTTTAATGTCAACACTAATAATTTAAGAAACGAACAGTGATTGTTCCTATCATTAATTTTCGTTTCCGTATTATAATATGTATTTTTTTTTGTAATTGTATATGGTCTGTTGATAAGTTCTTCATTTTTGTTTCGTATTATAATATATTCCGTATCATAATATTCCGTATTATAATATGAATTTGTTTTTGTAATTGTAGTCTGTTGATAAGTTATTCATTTTTTTTAATATTCCGTCTTATAATTTGTATTTGTTTTTGTAATTGTATAAATTCTGTTAATAAGATATTTATTCTGGTTAGATATAACTTATATGAGTTTGAAGTTCCTTGGCCAAAATTGAATCCCAAATTGTAAGATGACAATATATTGATATAAAATGTGAGACGATGACGTAGTAATACGTACAGACGCATATACTGGTTATTATGTCACAGGATCAAAGCCGTTTTCCAGGACATAGCTCCCTTGCCCTGTGAGCAGGACCAAAATAACGTATAAGCTCCAACATCATTAACTTGAATCCATCCGCTAAGGGTGTGCGTGCAAGGTGCTTACACAAATCGAGAAATTTATCTTTATTATTTTTTCCCATTTTTAAAAACCAGTGTAATTGAATAAAAAGTTCACATCTCCAAGATAATTTTCTGCTCTATAATTAATATGATATTTTAATTTTGTGAATTCAATCAGTTTTGAGATAATACTTCAATGAATTTCATCACATTCTTTTCATTCATTGACGTTTTATCTCTAAACTGATCAAATTCACTGGAATAGATTGTCATATTAATTAAAGAGTATAACATTATCTTGGAGATGTGAACTTTTACATACAGTCACACCGATTTTTGAACACAGAAAAATTATTGAAAGTAAATTTCTCTATTTTTATAGCCACCGTGCATGAACCCCCTCATGTACTTTTTTTAACAGCATAAAAACATAATATCGGGAAACAATATGGCCGCCATGAGCCCCTGAGCTGGGTTCGAACCAATCACTATCATTGACACACCCCTCAATGTTTCTGCTCTATGAATTGTCGCTAGTCAAAGTAACAAAAGAGTGTGCTACAAAAGTTGCAACAATGCTGGCAACAAAATGTATGAACGAAACTATCAACAATGGGAACTTTGAATTGAATGCCTTTGTTACAATTTACATGCGCTTTTTTCCATTCTATTTGTAAAACTTTTTGTTTCCATTTTGTCTTTTGTACTAACTGATATTATATTATCAAATCGTGAGCGTTGACGAGCGTATACCGGAATAAAGTCGACCCGGTTGTGTGACATGGGCTTCCGGGGTACTTTTCAATGGAATGTGGTTAGGGCTCAGGTGAGGTCAGACTCCCAAACCCATGTCACACAACCGTGTCAACTTTATTCCAGTATATGCTCTGCAGGCGCCTCATTAAATTGCTGTATTTGTCTATAGAGTGACCGGCACATGTAGCGCAGTGGCTAACGCGCTCGCTTCATGTGATCCGGGAGGGGTGGGGAATTCCGAACCCAGTTCGATCCCCGCCGCCGACCATCTTTACGTGGGATTTTCATGATTTCCCTCGGGATGGTTCCTATACAATAAGTCGGTAATCACCGCTTCCTTTCCACTATCCTTCCCATTACCCAAGAACCTTCATCTCATCATCCCATCATCTCATTAATCATCCATCCGACGCCATTAGATCTGCGCTATCATAACAGTGCGTCGTTAAACCAGATATTATTTATATATTTATGGAGTGTATGGAATTATATCGCGTCACTAACGTAAAGTACCACAACTAGCTAATGAATAACATAAACTGTCACTGCTACTTTTCTCAAGTTACTCAGTTTAACACCAAAAGTGTACTTGCAACTTTCACTCCTGTATTTGATGACAATGAAGACGTCATGGCGGATACTTATTAGACGAGCTTAGGCGAGGATTCGATTTGACATACTGAAAAATATTGGTGTTCGTTTTCATGATTTTTTTTTTCTGTTTGTTTGTTTTCAAGTTTTTTGTCGGTTCTCCACAGGTCAAACGACTGAAGCTATCGACTTCAAACTTTTTTTCAATATGGTTCCTCATCTAACGTAGATCTGTATAGTTTTATGACATTATCGGGGAGTAACTTTTTTTTAATGAATTTCAAAAATGTCAAAAATACCCATTAGAATAACATACCGGTAGTAAGAAAAAAAGAAAATATTTTTATTTTCCAAAAAAATGAAATTTGGCGTGAAGTTGAATTACAGTTTGATAAACATTTCTGAAAATTTCCAGCATGATCGGGACAGCCATTGTGAAGAAAAAACATGAAATGTGCTAAATTGGTACCACTCGAAGCAGTTTTTACCCATTTTTACCCATACTATTACTATTCGCTCGTCTAACAACGCATATATGGCGTTTTCCTAGTAAAATGAACACTTTGACGATTTATTATTATGACAGTGCATTATGCGCACCAATACGGTTGCTCAGTCAGCTGAGGCACCACTACATAAACTGAGGTCAGCGTTGGGCGTGAGTTCGAGTCCCGCATAAGGCATGGGTTTTTGTAGACGTCTTTTCACTCATAGTCCATCGTTCATAGACTTCATAGTTTCATATCATTAATCACTCATCATTACTTCATAGTTTCATAATAAGTTGCTCATTTGTCCCGTATAACCTAGCTGTTGGTGGGGTCGTTGAGCAAAAATAATCTATCAATACAGTATGCGTGGTGTATGTTTGATTCAATAATGCCTTCACTGAAATCAATTTAGGTGGCTTTGCCAGAAATCCCAGAAACGCCATTTCAAACTTTTTAAAATGGAGTCGATTTCGAGGAATATCAGTGATTTGGCAATAACTTTTGAACGGTATTAGATATTCTAATGTGAAAGCAACAAGGATTGTGTCAGTAGTACCTTCAAGATGGTATGAATAATGAATATTTATCTAATATCGCCTGATTTTTTCAGCGCGAATACGGCGAAAATGAACATTTTCAATCGTATACGCCTGACAATCATGCAATATGAGATAAACTAGGAAAACGCCATATATGCGTTGTTAGACGAGCGAGTAGTAATAGTATGGGTTTAAATGGGTAAAAACTGCTTTGAGTGGTACCAATTTAGCACATTTTATGTTTTTCCTTCAAAATGGCTGACCCGATCGAGCTGAAAATTTTTAGAAATGTGTATCAAAATGTAATTCAACTTCATGCAAAATTTCACTTTCGGGAAAATATATTTTTTTTTCCGCTACCGGTATGTTATTCTAATGGGTATTTTTGAAATTACTGAAATTCATAAAAAAAAATGTTCCCACCCGATAATGCCACAAAACTATTGAAAGTTTGAAGTTGATAGCTGTAGCCGTTTGATCTGTGGAAAACCGAAAAAAAAAAAAAAAAACGAACACCCATTTTTTTCAGTATGTCAAATTGAATTCTCGCTCGCTAAAGCTCGTCCAATTATTATTACCTATACCATCGTGAAGGTATTGAAAATACCCTTGTTTCCTCGTATTAGAATTTCGATATCTCATACCGTTCAAATGTTATCCCCAAAGAACTGATATTCCTCTAACTTGACTCTCATAGACTCTCAAGGTATGCAGATGGCGACGGAATCTCCACATGCATTCCATCACGTTTCGTCGGTTGGTACAGCTCGCGAAGAGAGTGAAGGG
Source organism: Brachyptera putata (assembly GCA_907164805.1). NCBI lineage: Eukaryota > Metazoa > Arthropoda > Insecta > Plecoptera > Taeniopterygidae > Brachyptera > Brachyptera putata. Next base: position 4,982,415 of record OU015470.1, on the reverse strand, counting down.
AGAGAATGAGAGAACGGGGACACATCTCGGGGTGGGAGGGGGGGTAATTACGTAACTGCCAACTGTTTGTTATATAATAATTACATCAGCAGTACTGTTAATAAAATACTACCGACACCCTCTAGTACCTATTTCATGATCAGTTTAGCACAGTTGAGGATTAAAGTGAAGTATATATATATATATATATATATATATATATATATATATATATATATATATATTGGGTGTGGCGACGCACTGTTATGATAGCGCAGATCTAATGGCGTCGGATGAATGATTAATGAGATGATAGGATGAAGGTTAGATCTTGGGTGATGGGAAGGATAGTGGGAAGGAAGCGGTCATGGCCGACTTATTGTAGGAACCATCCCGGCATTAGCCTAGACTACAGAGGGAAACCATGAAAAACCCCTGTAAAGATGGTCGTCGGCGGGGATCGAACTGGGTTCGGAATTCCCCTCGCCTCCCGGATCACATGAAGCGAGCGCGTTAACCACTGCGCTGCATGTGCCGTCTATAGTGAGGTTTAGCATTAGTTTTTTATTCAATGAGTAGCTGTATTTAATTTTCGGTACATATGGACATGAAATACATGAAATACATGAGCATAACACCCGTAACTGTAAAAACGTTCACTTAGATTATAGAAAGAATAGTTTTAGTCAGAATAATGTTTTGTATAATGGCATAAGAATTTATAACAAAATGCCGAAGAATGAAAATTGTAACAACTTGAACGGGTTTAAAAGAGAGTGCAACAAGTATATCATGGAAAATATCGATAGATTCAAGAATAAATAAATGTAGACTATTTAACCTGTTGACGATTGAAATTCTGTTGTATTGTTATTTTATAGGTAATATTAGTTTAGTATTCTATTGTTATAACATTTATTTTCATTTTTTTTTTCATTTTTTTTTTTTCAATTATATAACATTGTAACATGTATTATGAAGCTACTGATAGCACAAGACTGCTAAATAAATCGATTACATACATACATACATTGGAAGGAGAGGTTCGTGACCCCATATCAATATCCCACTATTCGGGGAACGACAAACCACTTCAGTCTGGATAGTCAACAATGAAGGGAATTGATCCCTGATTTCTGGATGTACGCTCATGTTGCTTAACGACTCCACCAACAGCTAGGTTGTACGGGGGTACGATAATGGAACTATAAAATAATTAGGGTGAAAGCACGTTTAAAAACGCATGTCTTTTACGGGACTCGAGACGACGCCCAACTTGATTAACGTTCCTAACGCAGTGCGATATTTGACTGAGTCAAGGTAGCCTATATGTTTTCGTAATATTGACAGCGTAGTCATTTCATCACCCGCTCAAACTTTTTTTTTTAATAGCATCTTAACTTGATACAAAATCATTGTACCCCTATTAATGCTAAGGATGAAAGTAGGATCGTTTGAATGGGGCACCACAAGGATGATGGTATCACCCCATTTTATTATTATTTTGAATAAAAGCAAAGAACTTTGACAGGTCTTCGCTGTCTGTGACCACACTTCTTCGCCGCAGATAAAAGTCTTCAGTTGCCGAAAGTCCGGAACACATTATAATTATAAACCGTTTTTGCGATATATCCGGACACTACCAACATGGTATTAGCAATAATCCAAACACACGAATGTTGATATCTTTCACTTCGAACTTCGTCTCTTAGGCAATGTTCACTTTTTACAATGACAGCAGATGCAAAGTTCATCATCAACAAGGATAACAAAAATAAAAAATAAAATAGGCCCAAAGTATAAACTAACTCGAACTATAATTCGTAACTGTTCAATATCAATCACGTGTATTATAAGAGCAATGATTTCATTAAAACGTTTTCACAAAGTTATTTAGAAAACTAGTGACTTCGTACAGTACAACCAGCGTCTTGACATAGAAACGGTGGGATGCCTTGTGGTGTGTACTTGAACTTAATCGATGATGTCCAGTACCAACTTGACATAGTTCAAACATGACAAATAACAACCATTCAGTCATCATGATTTGGACAGAGTAGTTGGTAGACGTGAATATGGACAGGAATATTTTTGGACGACATTATTTATTCTTGAATCTGATCAGAGAAATCATTGGATTCTGAATTGAGACGATTGATTATCATAGAATTAATTTTCATTCTTTATCCATTTGAAATGCCTATATAACACATGGATTTACTTTACTACTTAGGACGTGTCCGAATTACTTTATTTATGCGTACTTGTATGCTTGACCTTGCTCAAAGATCGGAAGTGACGTCATTAGGAACGTCTGAATTCACAAAATGAGAAGTCAAGTATGAAAGTTCACAAGCATACATGGCATGCATTCTTCTGAACTTTACTTGTGTGCTTCTGTATTGGGCCACCTAAATCTGTATTACATTCATGTTTCCATTTTTCAACAGAAACCTACAAAAAGATGCGATTTCATTTCTGTAATAAAGTAGCAGCTTTCAATTTATGCGGAGCATATCACTTAAATAGAAAATATGATAATATCCCTGTTTTATTCTAATAAATAGATAAAAGTGAGGTTATACCAGTTCCCGCCATAAGCCCGTTGGTGTTTGTTATATAGTGACTCTGGAGTCACTGGGACCAGACTCAGGGCCATAATAGAGGCCGTGGAGATAACAATGTACTGTTGGTTTTTGTCTGTGTCTTGATTCCAATTAAACGAGATGAAGAAGAAAGATGTATGTTTAATTCTATAAGTGTTGTATGAGAAGTTTATAAGATTCTTTGAAAAAAACGCAATATTTTCTTAACAATACGTGGGGCTATCTGCACCAATTGGTGACTCCAGAGATGATTGAAGAAGGAAGACTTCTCCCGGATCCGGGCGTTCCCCTTGTTCTACTGGCAATGGTAGTCTGCTCAACCCATCTGCATTTCCATGCTGACTTCCCTGTCGGTACTGGAGTTCGTAATCATATGATCCAAGATGAAGGCTCCACCTAAACATCCTTGGAGACATAACTTCTGGCATCCTTTTATGAGGATGTAGTAGCCCTAATAATGGTTTATGATCAGTGAAATTTGTAATCTTCCGTCCGTGAATATACTGATGGAATTTTGACAAACCAAAAATAATCGACAGAGCCTCCTTGTCGATCTGTGCATAATTTCTTTCGTGTTTTTGTAATGTCCTTGATTCAAATGCTACTGGGCGCTCCGATCCATCGTCCATTTTATGAGATTACACCGAAGTATATAATACTGTTGTTGGTGTTGTTGCTGTAGAATACTTGATAGACTGTCTGAAATGCAAGTTCACATGCAGCAAGTCCAAGTCCCAAGTACAGTGTGGAAGTCATGGTCAAGTATAGCATTGAAATTCGGACACGTCCTTAGTGTCTGTTTCATCAAAGATTTATACATAGAGAGTTTACCTGGTATATATTGTGTATCTTCTTAACTTGAAGGTTACATTTTCATTATATTTTGCCCTCTAACTGGGAGAAAACCAGAATAGTTATTTTCACTTCGACGATCATTGTACGTAACTGATAAATACAAATTCCCCATGAATGATCACCTATTTTGAGGTATTAGGTATTGGGTTGTTCCGTCGCGTCGTTTGAGTTGAATTCTTACTCGACGTTTCGGTCTCCATGTTGAGACCTTTCTCAAGATATAGTCTGGTTCAGAAGAATAGAACCGTCTCAGAAGAAAGAGACTGACTAAGTTACTCGATATTAATACCTATCATATTCGGGTCGCGAAAGCCTCGAACAACTCAATTACCAAGTTCATTTGAGCTCCATTCATTACCGAAATCAAGAGTCAAAATTGCTTCAAGTGATTTTCCCAATGAATTCACGTTCTCATTATCTACATGCTGTAAGGCAGTTTAGAGAATTGGTCTTAAGTGCAGTGTTTGGGATTACCAAACATTCTTCTGAACTATATATATTGTGTTTTAACGACGCACTGTTATGATAACTAAGATCTAATGACGTCGGATGGATGATTACTGGGATGATGGGATGATGAGATGAAGATTCTCGGGTAATGGGAAGGATAGTGGGAAGGAAGCGGTCATGGCCGACTTATTATAGGAACCACCCCGGCATTAGCCTAGACTACAGAGGGAAACCATGAAAAAACCCTGTAAAGATGATTGGCGGCGGGGATCGAACTGGGTTCGGAATTCCCCTCGCCTCCCAGATCACATGAAGCGAGCGCGTTAACCACTGCGCTGCATGTGCCGGTTCTTCTGAATTATACACCAAGCTGTAAGACCGGCAAATTCACGACCAGTGATGTATGTCCTCCTACATCTATGCGACTTGAGGTACAAGATTATAAATTTGGAAAATACCCCGAAATAAGCAGCAAACTTAATTGGTTGTTGTGTTTTGTGATGTCAAGGGCCAAGAAAACGAGAGTGGCCAATTGGGTAATGAATTGAAAACAACCTGAAAAGTAACTGGTCGCTTGAATCCGTTGTTGCTATAAACAAGCTATCTCATTGGCTGTTTCTTATGCCAAGAATCTTATATCTTTTGAAGTTGAGTTTACTGCTAGTTTCTGTCTTATATGGACCTTAAAGAATCCTATCTCTACGACGATGGAACCCTCAAAGCATTGTATTATAGGGAACTGGATCTAGGTGAAAAAAAACAATTGAAGAGAATATATTGAGAAGAACAATTTATCTACTTCGTCTGTTCTAGAAACAGAACACTGAAAAATATCACTCAATAAAAGATCCCAACTTTTTCCAGTAACTTTCTGATGGATTGCAATATTCAATGACTTCATGGAATATTTCTCTCCATTCAGACTAACAATGAGATTTGGAAATAATCCAACTTTCCACAATCTGTGATTGATTGCGTAAAAAAACGCAACATGTCGATGCAGGAAAACGGAAAATACGTCACACGAATAATAAAAACCATCCGCCTTTAAATTTGGACTTGACATTTCTCACTCGTACCTAATCAGCTTTTTCTCTCACTCTCTCACACAAAGCATGTGATATGTCTGTCCCTCTCTGGCACTAGCATTGGTGGTCTGTGCTGGACACAATTCATGTACAACGATGCGAAAACTTGCTCAATTAGAGAGAGAGAGAGAGAGAGAGAGAGAGAGAAAGAGAGAGAGAGAAAAAAAGAGAGAGAGAGAGAAAAGCGTAGATAATATTTGACACCATTATGGTTGATGAAGAGGGACACAATAGGGAAGAAATTGGTAACAATAATAACAACAAAAAATAAAATAATAACATTCATCTTTATTGAAAATAACGCCCACAAACAATATGTTTAGTGAAAAAACAGATATAAAATCCGAGCCAAGCTTGATTAATTGATGTTCCACCCCCAAAAAAGTCACATTCTCCCCCACCACCATCCTCAAACGAGAGGGAAATATGACGGTATTATATTCTTCTCGAAATCAGCAAATTTTTCATCTATATTCCAAGATTTTAGTGATTTTCATATTTTTTCGCAATAATAAAATTTTCATACTCCACATCCCTTCAAATTTTCCCAAAACTACTAAGAAGAGCCATTTTATTATGAAATGAAAACAGAAAGTAAAGTTGACAAGCAAAAAGGCGGAGATTATCTTCTTCTACTTCTTCTACTAGAAAGAACAACTTTAGTGTCTATAAAACCTTGCCATTAACCTGCCCATGTTATTTTATTTAATGGCACTTTCTTTACTACCCGACCCGGTAAGTGAAATATCGACAATCCGGTCAGACCATCACTTAACATTGACGATCAGAGGTTTCGACCAGTTAAAACATGCTCCAGTGTTTTATGCCGTGAACAATGCCTAATTCGTTCAAGCTTTAAATAAAGGGGAACGGCTTCCTCAGTTAATCTGCTTTCAAGCAGCTTTCTCAAGCTTATATGTGACTTTTCACGAATGGCGACTTAAATATACAATTAAACATTGGGTGCACGTATATTGTAAAATCGATTGCTATTAGTTGAGGGTTGTTTTCTGGGATATTTAAAGATAAGAGGTTGAATATATTGTGAAAAATAATCAAGAATGAGTCGCGTTCATTTTTTTTTCTAATATGCTTGTAGGTTTAAATATATATTCAACAGAAGGTATTTCCAAAATTTGCCACCCTTTATACAAATACCGGAGGCACCAATAATTGTGTAGATTTAAATATATGTTGATAAGTGATACAAGACAAAAAGATTATATTTTGTATCTGAAGTTGTATTTTGTATTACAAGTATTTAGCGATTGAATTAGATCAGTTTTAGATAGACTGGTAAGATTGAATCGATTAGATTAGTCAGATTTAATTAATTAATGTTTTATGAATCAATTTTGAGCACTCGTGGCAGATATGAGAGCGATCGTTACTAAAATGATTATCAAACCCATATTAGAAGTCTGTGACGTATAAAGAACACATACATTTTCTTCTAGAACATAATTTTACTTGACACCGGTAGTTTCCTGACTGGGTTGACTGTCTTAACTCCCCCCCCCCCCTTCCTACCCCCCCCCCCCCCTCACCACCTCAACGATCCTGCCACTCGAAGACGGTTCTGACAAGAGGGATGTCAAAAACGCCCCCGCAGAAGTTGAGGCTTGGCAAAAAGTAGCAACCACGTATTTGTGTAAAAATTCTGGCTGTCTACCAAATCGACGGGGAGACGCCAGAATAAATTTATGGTTGTTTTTGATGGAAAGTTCAGCTGATTGCCTACATGATAAAACGTTGAGTAGACTCTCTGTTGCGTTATCTACTAGAGAAACGCTATTAAAGTCGCTGTGATATATATATATATATATATATATATATATATATATATATATATATATATATATATATATATATATATATATATATATATATATATATATATATATATGAACGAGTGAGTAGAATGTTTCTTCATATTGATCATAGGGGCTCTACGTGATTTTGAAAGAGTAAAACTTTACCTACTGCTTAAATTTGATTCTGTAATTATTCAATCAGTATCAATAAAAGTAGAAAAAATTGATAGAAGTGAAATTGAATAGTTTTGATTAGGTAATTATGCATGTGTTATTTGATACATCACGGACATTTTCTCAAAAGATAACAAAGACTAATTTTGTCCAAACTATAATAATAGTAATGATCCATCGACATTTTCAGGTCACGTGCATGCGGAGAGAGTTGATTACATACATACAATAACAATATAAAACAATTTGATATTACATCCAAAATTTTTTACAATTCCTCAATTTCAAATTTTGGTAAATTTCAGATGGAATTGAACTTTTCATTTGAGAAAGTAACATGGAAGTTGACTGATATTTTCATTTGACCTAAAGAGCAGACACGAATAACATGAAAAAACATACCAGAAAACTTTCGTCCCGTTCTTACGTTCAGCAAACTAGTTCAAACTGAAGTGCAAAGTTCATTGTTGTGCTGTATTTTCCGCTTTTCAGTTGTTTATTTCCAATCATTTTCCTTCTAGAGGCCCGACACATCGTGTGGTACTATGTATACTACGTACCTACGTACACTGCGTGTGCACATGTTGTTAACTTATATATCAAACAGTTGAGCAATGTAAAACTCGGCACCTCCACCAATATGTTAGGAACCATTCGAATTTGCTTGAAGATGACGAATCACGAACTTCCATTCAACTGATAAGTCATTCATTCCATGCGACGTCATTATGGGTTGAACTAAGAATCAAATTTATATCTCAAAGCTATTTATTTATAATATATATATATATATATATATATATATATATATATATATATATATATATATATATATATGTATATATATATATATATATATATATATATATATATATATATATATATAGAGAGAGAGAGAGAGAGAGAGAGAGAGAGAGAGAGAGAGAGAGAGAGAGAGAGAGAGAGAGAGAGAGAGGGAGAGAGAGAGAGATATATAGAGAGGGAGAGAGAGACCTTCAATAAGAGAAAATGAGTGGAATGGAATAATATAAGAATAATAAGTAATTATATCATGTCCACGGCATAAATTTTGTGTCAATTTATAGGAATGATTTTTTGTCATCATAATCTCCATATTTTCTATGATTTAGAGATATCTCAATTATAAACCATCGCTGTAAACCATCTTCTACGTCTTGAAATTCCATTTTTCGTTCACTGCACTCAACGACCTACAGCTAAGTCATTTGGAAGTACGAATGAGAAGATAATAATGAAACTGTGTAGTGATGACAAATGAGAGAACTTTTACTAAGCCCATATCTTATGTGGAATTGCCACTTACGACCGACTTGACTCCAGTTTCTAGAGTGGCGCCTCAGCTGACTAAGCTGCGGAGGGCCGTAATATTCCATTCATGAACATGTTCTTTTGCTGAAAATGATTGCGTAGAATCGTAGAAGGGTTATATCCTACGTAGCAGAAACTTCTTCTTGTATTGACCATAATACTCATTTCACCCCAGCGTACGAGAGCGAGAGAGAGAGAGAGAGAGAGGGAGAGGGAAAGAGAGAGATAGAGAGGGAGAGAGAAAGAGAGAGACAGAGGGAGGGAGGGAGGGAGGGAGAGAGGGAGAGGGAGAGAGAGAGAGAGAGAGGGAAAGAGAGAGAGGGAGAGAGAAAGAGAGAGTAAGAGAGAGGGAAAGACAGAGAGCGAGAGAGAGACCGAGAGAGAGCTGAGAGCGAGAGCGCGAGTGAGAGAGAGTGAGAGAGAGGGAGAGAGAGAGAGAGAGAGAGAGAGCGAGAGCGAGAGTGAGAGAGAGAGAGAGAGAGAGAGAGAGAGAGAGAGAGAGAGAGAGAGGAAAGTTGGAGCAGAATTTGGCTATACGACAAAGTCTGCCCGATAAAACTCGTACGCAGTTCGAAATGTGGAAATACTGGCAACGTTCCTTCAACGTTCCTAATAACATATCTGGAATACGGAATAGGAGTTTCCATGAAGTAGGGATATGGGAATTGAAAGGAAGGGTTCATAAACTCGTGTGACAGTTTCAAACCGGCTGCGCAGTTAAAAGTGTGCATCAAGTTGGTATATGGGATGAAACAAAACCTAATTTCGGTGATGTTTTACGTAAATACTCTTGTTTACCGCATGAAAGAATGGTATATATATATATATATATATATATATATATATATATATATATATATATATATATATATATATATATAAATATATATATATATATATATATGAATATATATATATATATATGAATATATATATATATATATATATATATATATATATATATATATATATATATATATATATATATATATATATATATATATATATATAGCCATCTGTAACAATGCTCTATTTGTATTGTCTCTCATATATATTGGGTTTAACGTCGCACTGTTATGATAACTGAGATCTAATGGCGTCGGATCCTACTATCTCTTATATTCTGGTATCTAATTGAAAAAATTCCAGTTCAGTTGATACAGAAATTTGGATACTGGTTAATTTTTGATGATTATTTTGGTCATATAGCTCATGAGATACTGTGCACGTTATTCACAGTCATCTCTTTTTTATGTAGCACTTTAAAATTCCAAGAGTGTATAGTTCTACGTGAAATGAAATTATATTTTCAGAATTCATATTTGCCTATTTATTTATGTCCCTACCGATTGCCTCAACTTCTGATAACGTTAATTAGTTGTATGATTCCTTGAGGTAAGAATAGTAACATAAAATCACGATAAACAGGCTGATAACAAGCTAACTTTGCTAATTAACACTTAATACAATATTTAACTGTTCGTACAAACTACTTAACTTTTGTAACTTTGAATCAATATGGCTAATAATAAGACTAGTGGATTACGCTCAATGTTTTTAGCCAATCAATTTGCGATATATGAAGTCCCGGCAAATACCCTAGCTGATCGTTAAGGTGAAACTATGAGTTTGAAAAATATTCTAAAATGCTACTTTCTATGTGAAACCTGTCTTAACACCTTATTTGAAGATATTACTTCCGAGGAACAAAAATTAAAACTTCTCGAGACAAAATCCGTGTTTTGTTGTACAATATTTTGTAATATCTTTCTGTAATCTGATAGCAGTGAGACGTAAATGAACAGAATTTTAAGCAAACTGTATCCACTTATTGGCCACCAATAAAAGACACTGGATTTTATATTGTTGAGTTCAATAGCAGGTTTACAACGTCTGGGGTGGATATATATCAGGTACCATATCAATAATTAGACGAGCTTTAGCGAGGATTCAATTTGACATACTGGAAAAAATTGGTGTTCGTTTTTATGTTTTTTGTCGGATCTCCACAAGTCAAACGGCTACATCTATCAACTTCAAACTTTTTTTTAATATGGTTCCTCATCTAACTTAGATCTGTATAATTTGTGGTAATATCGGGGGGGTAACTTTTTTTTTATGAATTTTAGAAATTTCAAAAATACCCATTAGAATAACATGACGGAAAAAAAGAAAATATTTTTATTTAAAAAAAAAATGAAATTTTGCGTGAAGTTGAATTACATTTTGATACACATTTCTAAAAATTTTCAGCTTGATCGGGTCAGCTATTTTGAAGAAACAAAATAAAATGTGCTCAATTGGTACCACTCGAAGCAGTTCTTAACCATTACTACCCATACTATTACTATCCGCTCGTCTAACAACGCATATGGCGTTTTCCTAGTTTATGTACATTTGATACTGCACATTTCCAAACTAGAAATCATATAAATCATACGTAATTTTGTATCAACAAAAAAATAACCAATCAAAAAGACTAGTTGATTAACTCACCAGATATTTGTTTCTTTCATATCATATTAACATAAAATTATGTCATTAGCACGATGGGTTCCCTTGTCATAAACTCCTTTAAATATTCATGTAATTAACATTCCTTCATGCAGACACAAACATAAGAAATCAAGAGTAACTTTGACGTGTCGACACACCCTATCGTGGTCGACACCCCCGAGCGCCTAGCGGTAGTTGATAGGTGAGACATACGTGCAGAGGAAACTAGGTTAGAGTAACACACAAACAAGAATCAAGCTTGAGAGGGTTAAAGTTCAGCGTGACGTAGTTGCCTTATGGCAGTCGAGGAATGGAGCAGAATATTCAAGTTTTAATCTTATCTCGGATTATACACTTAGAGATAATAACAATGGACAAGTAAAACAAATGTAACACGTTGGGAGTGGGTGGGTCATATTACGTTTTAAGAGGATTCTGATTACAGTGGAAAGTTTCCAGCGTCAACATGATATGTAAACTATAGTGGAGGCTTTCCATTTGTCCACATTATATATACTAGTTACCGTGCTCTAATAGAACCTACATAAATCAATATAACCTGATGGCAATGTTTTATAGTGTCATGATAGCGGAGGTATTATAGTTGGAGAAAAGTCATGGTGGAGTGGATATGATGACAAAGAATCTGATTCACGTATATATCTGATAGAACTTGAATAAAATAGTGATACTTGGATCAATCTAGTAAAAATGAAAAAGCGAATGTAATTCATCAAAAACTAGAAATCTTCAAGTTTCATTGCCCTTTTATCTCTTCTCATACTTCTGTAGGGAGTTATATTGGTCATTTTCAGAGAAATTGATATCCACTCATCACAATAATGTGTTACATCACTTGCAAAAGCCATTTGATTTTCATTACGGTATTTGATAACGATTAACCAACAATTTCATATGTTTCAATTATTGGTCCCAATGATTGACAACCTTGAAAAAAAAATAGAAAGTACCTGATTTTGGTATAACGTCTAATAATAATAATAATAATAATAATAATAATATCCTTTATTGTCATTTTGAAAAATCCATTTTACATGTGTGTAAACACTCATGATAGGATGTGCAGACAGTTCAGCTAATGATAATCTTCAGATAATGATAACGAACCTCGAATCTACTGTAATACTGAAACCAATCCGAATCCAGTAAGTAAGAATGAAAAAGTGAATGGAATTCCTCAAGAAATAGAGATATTCTAGTTTCATCACCCTTTCGTCTCTTCAAATACTTCTTTAGGGAGTTATATTGGTCAGGTTATCGCAGCAAAAAAATGACGGATTCAATGAAACAATTGCTGATTAGACGAGCTTTAGCGAGGATTCAATTTGACATACTGAAAAAAATTGGTGTTCGTTTTTATTATTTTTTTTTTTTTTTTCGGTTCTCCACAGGTCAAACGGCCACAGCTATCAACTTCAAACTTTGTTTCAATATGGTTCCTCATCTAACTCAGATCTGTATAGTTTTGTGGCATCATCGGGTGGTAACTTTTTTTTTGTATGAATTTTAAAAATTTCAAAAATACTCATTAGAATAACCCAGCGGGAAAAAAAAAAAATCATTTTACAAAAGAATGAAATTTTGCGTGAAATTTATTCACATTTTGATACACATTTCTAAAAAAATTCTGCTTGATCGTGTCAGCCATTTTGAAGAAAAAACATAAAATGTGCTAAATTGGTACCACTCGAAGCAGTTTTCACCTATTTTTACCCCTACTATTACTATTCGCTCGTCTAACAACGCACATATGGCGTTTTCCTAGTATGTGTTCCAATTATTTTTCCCAATGAATACAGCTGATTTCCATACCATAACGTTTCACAACATCAATACAGTATAAGTGTTTAAACAAAATACTTGTTCGTTACATCGGATTTAATCTGCTCAATTGATAGCAATCAAAAAGCCGCTGGACTGATATGACGTATGCTGTGAGGTGAAATGATGAGATTACAGCATCATATGTTATTCAACACACATAACAGATTAAATGTGTTCATTCAATAATTCACGATTATACAGGCAGCTTTACAATCATACGGTAATAGGTATAATTGAAAGCGTTGGAAACGAGCCTATCTCAATTAGTTCCTAAAATAGCTTTCATATCTCGTTTATATCACAATGTAATGATATTTCAGCGTTTTACGATGAATTAAATATATTGATTGAATATATAATATAATACTTTATAAATACTATAAATACTAAATACTATACAATATAATTGGAAATATATTGAATATATTGATTATATTGATTGATTAGTATATATATCTTTAAATATCAATTGAGGTAACAAATTCTTATTGATACCAAGTTCATCCGCTCATCATTGCCTAATCAACAGATTTATATTTCTGAAAATATAAAATAAATAAAATAAATATTCGAGTGGAATGGAACGAAGAAAGAAACATTAGTGGAAGAGCTCAGAAAATTATAATGTTTTGGTTTGGAATGGTTTGGGAGACATTGCAGAGGAGGACCTGATATTGAGACAAATTGAAGGAGTGGTAGTGCGGAGGGAAGTTTAATTATAGGGGATTTGATAGTTTTTGTTGGTTGAGTGTATTTTTAATAACTAGGAAAACGCCTTATATGCGTTGTGAGATGAGCTTAGAAGTATGGAAATGTAGAATTAAGAACATGTGGTCAGCTCAATGTACATATACAGGCCATGGATCACTTCAAAGGTTTAAAAACCGCGGCTGTCTGTTGGTATATGAACCTTGGTTTCCAACCAGTGCCTTCTTCATATCCATCACAGATTTTAAACGTTTTAATTTATTAGTGACACTTGTTGCTTACATTTAATAGTTCCTTAATTGCTTTCTTAATTGCTTTTATTGATGTGTAAAAAAGTACATTAAAAATGCGTTTTCTCCGTTATTTCACATCCGATTGTCTCACAAATCGCTTAAAATATGTATGATAGATCTTTCCACATTCAGTATGAATTTGAGAGCTTTTGGAAAATTTTGGTTTTCCAAGTATTTCTCCCCGGCCTATTCTTATGGGGAATTTCCATACTTTCCAAATTTTTCCTAGAGACACCGTTTGACCGATTTTTCTAAAAAACAATCCCAACCTATTCTGGTAAAAAACCAATTCAGGAAAAAAATTTCGAGTTGATTGAAACTTTTTCCTGACATGTATGCTGCGTACAAAATTACACAAAAAAAAAAAAAAAAAAAACATAAAAACCAAGCCCAAAATTTTTCGGTATATTGAATGAAAATCTTCGCTACGCTCATCTAATTAATTCAATTCATTGTTGATACACTAGGAAAACGCCTTATATGCGTTGTGAGATGAGCTTAGAAGTATGGAAATGTAGAATTAAGAACATTTTGTCAGCTCAATGTACATATACAGGCCATGGATCACTTCAAAGGTTTAAAAACCGCGGCCGTCTGTTGGTGTATGGACCTTGGTTTCCAAACAATCAAACCAGTGCCTTCTTCATATACATCACAGATTTTAAACGTTTTAATTTATTGGTGACACTTGTTGCTCATATTTAATAGTTCCTTAATTGCTTTCTTAATTGCTTTTATTGATGTGTAAAAAAGTACCTTAAAAATGCGTTTTCTTCGTTATTTCACATCCGATTGTTCCATAAATCGCTTAAAATATGTATGATAGATCTTTCCACACTCAGTATAAATTTGAGAGCTTTTGAAAAAAATAAAATTCCAAGTATTTCTCCCCTGGCCTATTCTTATGGGGAATTTCCATACTTTCCGATTTTTTTCCGGAAAATCCGTTAGACCGATTTTTCTGAAAAACAATCCCAACCTATTCTGGTATAATACCAATTTGTAAAAAAAGTTTCGAGTTGATTGAAACTTTTTCCTGACCTGTATGCCGCGTACAAAATTACACACAAAAAAAAAAAAAAAAAAAAAAAAAAAAAACATAAAAACCAAGCCCAAAATTTTTCGGTATATGGAATGAAAATCTTCGCTACGCTCATCTAAACTAGGAAAACGCCTTATATGCGTTGTGAGATGAGCTTAGAAGTATGGAAATGTAGAATTAAGAATATTTGGTCGGCTCAATGTACATATACAGGCCATGGATCACTTCAAAGGTTTAAAAACCGCGGCTGTCTGTTGGTATATGGACCTTGGTTTCCAAACAATTAAACCAGTGCCTTCTTCATATCCATCACAGATTTTAAACGTTTTAATTCATTGGTGACACTTGTTGCTCACATTTAATAGTTTCTTAATTGCTTTTCTTAATTGCTTTTATTGATGTGTAAAAAAGTACATTAAAAATGAGTTTTCTTCGTTGTTTCACATCCGATTGTTCCATAAGTCGCTTAAAATGTGTATGATAGTTCTTCCCACACTCAGTATAAATTTGAGAGCTTTTGAAAAAAATAAAATTCCAAGTATTTCTCCCCTGGCCTATTCTTATGGGGAATTTCCATACTTTCCGATTTTTTTCCGGAAAAATCGTTTGACCGATTTTTCTGAAAAACAATCCCAACCTATTCTGGTATAACACCAATTTGTAAAAAAAGTTTCGAGTTGATTGAAACTTTTTCCTGACCTGTATGCCGCGTACAAAATTACACACACAAAAAAAAAAAAAAAAAAAAAAAAAAAAAAAAAAAAAAAAACATAAAAACCAAGCCCAAAATTTTTCGGTATATGGAATGAAAATCTTCGCTACGCTCATCTAAACTAGGAAAACGCCTTATATGCGTTGTGAGATGAGCTTAGAAGTATGGAAATGTAGAATTAAGAATATTTGGTCGGCTCAATGTACATATACAGGCCATGGATCACTTCAAAGGTTTAAAAACCGCGGCTGTCTGTTGGTATATGGACCTTGGTTTCCAAACAATTAAACCAGTGCCTTCTTCATATCCATCACAGATTTTAAACGTTTTAATTCATTGGTGACACTTGTTGCTCACATTTAATAGTTTCTTAATTGCTTTTCTTAATTGCTTTTATTGATGTGTAAAAAAGTACATTAAAAATGAGTTTTCTTCGTTGTTTCACATCCGATTGTTCCATAAGTCGCTTAAAATGTGTATGATAGTTCTTCCCACACTCAGTATAAATTTGAGAGCTTTTGAAAAAAATAAAATTCCAAGTATTTCTCCCCTGGCCTATTCTTATGGGGAATTTCCATACTTTCCGATTTTTTTCCGGAAAATCCGTTTGACCGATTTTTCTGAAAAACAATCCCAACCTATTCTGGTATAACACCAATTTGTAAAAAAAGTTTCGAGTTGATTGAAACTTTTTCCTGACCTGTATGCCGCGTACAAAATTACACACAAAAAAAAAAAAAAAAAAAAAAAAAAAAAAAAAAAAAAACATAAAAACCAAGCCCAAAATTTTTCGGTATATGGAATGAAAATCTTCGCTACGCTCATCTAATTATTATTGGTTTTCTTCATCTTGTTCCTGTTTTGTTAATGTTGTTTTGTCAAGAGTTTTGTTAATTTAGTTTAGGGCCTTGCCACCGCACTTTGGTGCAATTGTAAGTAACTGGGAAAACGCCTTATATGCGTTGTAAGATGAGCTTAGAAGTATGGAAATGTAGAATTAACATTTGGTCAGCTCAATGTACATCTACAGGCCATGGATCACTTCAAAGGTTTAAGAACCGCGGCTGTCTGTTGGTATATAAACCTTGGTTTCCAAACAATTATACCAGTGCCTTCTTCATATCCATCGTGGATTTTGAACGTTTTGATTTATTGGTGACACTTGTTGCTCACATTTAATAGTTTCTTAATTGCTTTCTTAATTGCTTTTATTGATGTGTGAAAAAGTACATTAAAAATGCGTTTTCTTCGTTATTTCACATCCGATTGTTCCATAAGTCGCTTAAAATGTGTATGATAGTTCTTTCCACTTTCAGTATAAATTTGAGAGCTTTTGAAAAAAAAAATCCAAGTATTTCTCCCCTGGCCTATTCTTATGGGGAATTTCCATACTTTCCAATTTTTTTCCGGAAAAACCGTCCGACCGATTTTTCTGAAAAACAATCCCAACCTATTCTGGTATACCATCAATTTGTAAAAAAAGTTTCGAGTCGATTGAAACTTTTTCCTGACCTGTATGCCGCGTACAAAATTACACAAAAAAAAAAAAACATAATAACCAAGCCCAAAATTTTTCGGTATATGGAATGAAAATCTTCGCTACGCTCATCTAAAATTAATACAATAAAATATAAAATGAGATGTAAATTAGTTGTAGATTTCCTAAATATGAACATTGTGTTCTGGACTGTTGTTCATTTCAATTCAGTTGTTTTTCATTATTTATTCGTATTGCTTATTATCGTCCCGAACTATGAGAGAACAGCCATGGATAAAATTGCTACCAAACTGAGCAGAACCTGCCCGAACCAAGACCAATAAACGACCGCCACCTTCGAAGACCAAACCAGCCAATACTGACCAGACCAAGCACGGCACGGCACGGCACGGTACTACATCATTCAATTCATCCTCACTATATTTTCAATCTACACGAATCAGAGTAATCAAATGGAAAGTATATCATCTCGAAAATATTAAATAACAAAGTAGTGTACCACGATAGAAACTATATAAAACCATAAAGCCGCCCCGGTGGCCAAGTCAATTATCACTTGCGGTAGTAACTAAATACACCGTTGGGTGTGGGTTCGAGTCCCGCATAAGGCATGGGTTTTTGTAAATGTCCTTTCACCTATCATCACTTCATCGTTTCATTATCACCCACTCATTCCTACCCCCGCATAACCTAGCTGTTGGTGGGGTCGTTAAGCAGCATTAAGAAAAAAAACTGAATATTGTACGTGTTCTTTTTTTCTTGTCAAAGAAATAAAATAAAATACACTGAAATACTATTTCAGTGTATTTTATTTTACCACGTACACGTCCAATATTCTGGGTTTTATATATCTCGAAAATAATTTCATTCTCTTTAATTAATGTGCAATTTTTAGGTGAATTCAAATGAAAATCAAGAATGTGAAAAAATTCATTGATGCATTATCTTGAAAATGATTACATTCACAAAAATAGAATGTCACATTAATTGAAGAGCATATTGATAACTTGGAGTTGTTATACTTTTCATTCAATCACATCCGCCCCCGTTAGCTCAGTCAGCTGAGGCACGTTTCAGAGACTGAAAGTGACCGTTGGGCGTGGGTTCAAGTCCCGCTTAAGGCATGGGTTTTTGTAAACGTCCTTTCACCTATCATCACTTCATTGTTGCATTATCACCCGTTCATTCGTACCCCCGTATAACCTAGCTGTTGGTGGGGTCGTTAAGCACCATTAAAAAAGAATCAATCACATCGGTTCATGAACATAGAGAAAAATAGTAAAGATGAATTTCTCTATTCTAATAATCACCGTGCATTCACTCTCTTAAGGTGAAACCAAACTGAAAACTCCCTGGACACCTCTGTTCCCCTCACCTATGACTGCAATTACTATATGGTCTTCCAAACGTGACAAGCGGCCTGGCGATAGCCAATCACAATTCAGCACGTTCGTCGCGCTCTCTAGCGGTCGGAAATACTACGACAACTTGAAGGGTGTAGAAGAGATTGGGTATAAAGTGGAGCTGAAAATCAACTCTGCGTGACAAGTTTCGACTGTCGTGGAACCACTAACTTCTTGGCAGGTTTAATCACCGATTGTATTTTTTAGGATCGATATTGTTCTATTTCTTTGTTATCTTAAGCCGGAGTGGTAGTTACATCTTTTATTACAATTCCAAATCCTACAATTCTATTATTGGCTTACCTAGCCAAGTAAGATGTGGTACAGCCTTTAGAACCAAACTGAGATCAATGTTTCTAAGGGATAAAAATCTCTGTGTAGACCCATGTTGAAATAAATAGAAGTCCACGTGAAATAAAAATGAGAAAGAGAAAGAAGTTCCGTTGCATTTCTTCTGAAATGTGTTGACACAGCACTGGGTTTGCCCCATAAACCACGTGTTATGTTGTAAAACAGCAGCAAAGCATGGCTGTTAAACATAATATAGAAGATTAGGAAGTCGTAACGGATTACAGCACATTTCGTGCGAATATAAACTAATCCGATTGGAGAAAAATATTGAAGAGAAAAAACATATTCCTTCTCCGACCCCGTTAGACAAACAAAAAACACCCCTTTTTTCTATCAACGAAGTGAAGCTCGCGTCGCAAAATACGAATCAATATTTGTTAAACCCCTCTTTCTCATCTCGATCTTTCCAAACTATCTCTCTGTCTCTCTCCACGCATTCCTTTTTCTCTCGGCATCGCTTCACTCAAACCTTGTCTAAACTCTTTTTCATTTCATTCCATCAACGAGAATCTCTCACTTGGCATTACGAACGGACGTCGCAGTCCTACCTCCATCATTAACGGTGGGTAGTTTTGGACATTCATCTGTCGGATATGATCGTGAAGATTCGGATAACTTCGTCTCGTTGTTCGGTTATCATCAATCTAACAATGTGGTGAGAGATAAGATTTTATCGCTAAGTTTTCGAACAGCTACCTCCACTTCTGAGTTTTTGATAGGTAATTGAGAATGTCACATCGAGACAAATAAGCAGAAGACAATTGTATATAAAAAGTTATCCTTCAGAATGAGAAAATATATTGTTGTTTTTATTTGAAGATTTACTCGGATGATTACTTTTTTCCTTGATTTGTTCGAGCACCATGAGGCTAATCCTGTCGTAACGTTTCTGTTATGCAGGGGCGGATCCAGGTCATATTCATGGGGGGGGAGCGATCTCAGCTTGCAAAAGAAAATGCCAAATAAGAACAGTTGTGCAACGGCGAGTTAACGCGAAGCCGGCGAACCGCGGGGGGCAAGGGGGGAAGGCCCCCTTCTGGCCCCGCAGAGATTTTTTTTAAATTACCCCTTTTTTAACGCGTTTTAACGCGTTTCAGAAGAGATTTAGATGACAAAATCAATTGTCCTAAATAACTAAAGGTGCCCAACTGATATTTGCCAATCATAGTTATTGTAACTGCAGGTTACAATAACAAATAAGACTAGACCAGAGCAGTCATTTTGAAACAGTACATCAAATTTCTTTAAATTACACATTTTTAAATATGATTCAACGTGTTTCGGATGAGATTTAGATGCCAAAATCAATTTTCTTATAGAACTAAAGGTGCCCATCTGATATTTGATTTTCTAGGCAATGTAAAATATGAATCTATATACGATATTATCCATCCATCCGTATATTTCCTTCTTTCTCTTTTTCTTCTTTCTTTCTTTCTCTCTTCCTTCTTTTATTTTCGTCTTTTCTATTTCATGGGAGGGGCGATCGCCCCCATCGCCCCCTCCCCTGTATCCGCCACTGCTGTTATGTCGACTACGTAATAAAATGAATGTGTAAGAGTGGGAGCCACCGCTAGCAGTCAAACAGTTACCAGTTTGTTAGAAAGCTTACTTTATGTGAAGCTATAAAAGAGGAATTTGTTATTTGAAGAGTTACTATGGTTACTGGGCGTAAGATCACGATCTGTATAGGAATCATGACCACTTATATGGGCCTATAAAGTTGTATCAAGTTTATCAGGGAAAAGAGATTTTGAATGTATTTATTATAACCAAATTTGAATCAACGAAACTGAGTTATGTGTCATGTGTTTTTATAAGAAGTTCTGGTAAAATAGAAACTGAATGAATATATACATGTATTACAGTGTTGATGAGAATACGGAAAATACGAATATACAAATTGTATGTATTTATTGGATTGTTATATTCAACGTTATCTCAAAATGAATTATATTATTTTTGTATTGATATTTTTTTATTCTTATATTTTTTTATTAATCAATATTTTTGTATTATATAAATATATTATCATATTTTTGACATATCTGAATTATATTATTGAAGTCAAATTTCATATTATGTATATATCAACACTTGGCGAACTCTGTGCATATATGTGAGTAATTTTACCCAATTCTGGAATAAATAATGAAATAGCAACAAGATCAAGTGAAATAAACGTGTCATTTGCTGTTATATTAATGAATATTAGTTCAAAAGTACTTTCCATGGATCCTTGCACTGCTTACAAAGATAATATGTAGACAATTGTGAGAGATTTCATCACAAAATGTATACCTCATCAAATATACCATTTCGATTCAATTTAATTTGATTATACCAGAGTGTCGCAGAGTAATTTTCATGCATCTGGAATATATAATTAGTTGAACATTCAATTTCAATTATTCATTCAATTATTGTCTCAATATCGGGAGTTGAAGAACCGTATCAATTAATTTACCCTCTCTATATACCACTCTTCCTTCAAAATCGTTATTAGTTAATGTCATTTGTAGTATGTATCATGTTCTTTCTATATAATCAGACGAGCTTTAGCGAGGATTCAATTTGACATACTGAAAAAAATTGGTGTTCGTTTTTTTTTTTTCATGTTTTTTTGTCGGTTCTCCACAGGTCAAACGGCTACATCTTTCAACTTCAAACTTTTTTTCAATATGGTTCCTCATCTAACTTAGATCTGTATAGTTTTGTGGCATTATAAAAAAAATATTTTCATTTTCCACAAAAAAATGAAATTTTGCGTGAAGTTGAATTACATTTTGATACACATTTCTAAAAATTTTCAGCTTGATCGGGTCAGCCATTTCGAAGAAAAAAAATAAAATGTGCTAAATTGGTACCACTCGAAGCAGTTTTTACCAATTTTTACCCATACTATTAATTACTATCCGCTCGTCTAACAACGCATATATGGCGTTTTCCTAGTCTAATAAAAACATAATGTGACTTACTATTAAAATGTAAGTCTTATTCCAGCACATTCCACTACCGATAAATCACGCCACTTGAAGAAAAGTTGCAATCTTATCCGCCCAGGTTCGTTTCCATTCGAAAGAAAAGCGCTGACTGCGTCTATTGCCTTCCTCACGAGTGTTGGCGGTTGCGATCGCCCGCCTCCACCATCCATTAACATCAACACTCGGGTGTTCCACTCTCATGAGGATTGAATTGTTCAGCAATTTGTACGAAGCCATTCGCCATTACTAGAAATGGCCACCTTGAAAAAGAAAAGAGATTTCTTCTTGGTCTGTTTTGTTCCGTAAGTCGTTACTCCGATCTCGTGTATTAACGTGGCTTCTAAAGTGGAGAAAGAAGTGGAGAAAGAAAGGTCTTGCGAAGATGTTTGAACAATTAACTCATATATGTATCGCATGTAGTATGAAAAATATAGCATCATATCGTATAGAGAATAACTAGGAAAACGCCATATATGCCTTGTTAGACGAGCAAATAGTTCAATTCAATTCAATTCAATTCAATTGTCTTTATTTTTGTACATAACACAAAAAATGGCGAAATTCAGGTTGACATTAATCAATTACTCAATTACTATAACTTCTGCTCTTCCATTTAACCAAGCTCGAAAAAATAAAATACAATATGTGAATAAACAATAATGTGAGTGTAATAATAATAATAATAATAATAACAGTGATAATGATTAAAATAATAATGGGAATGATAGCAGACTGCTGTAATAATATATTGGAATGAACAATAACAATAAGGTAAAGTTATAAGGTATAGTATTCTTAGCCTGAGTAATAGTATGGGTGAAGATGGGTAAAAACTGCTTCGAGTGGTACCAATTTAGCACATTTTATGTTTTTTCTTCAAAATGGCAGACCCGATCAAGCTGAAATTTTTTAGAAATGTGTATCAAAATGTAATTCAACTTCACCCGTAAAATACATTTTTTTGGAGAATAAAAATATTTTCTTTTTTTTTCCGCCATGATATTCTAATGGGTATGTTTGAAATTTCCAAAATGCATAAAAAAAAGTTACTGCTCGATAATGCCACAAAAAATATACAGATCTAAGTTAGATGAGGAACCATATTGAAAAAAAGTTCGAAGTTGATAGCTGTAGCCGTTTGACCTGTGGAGAACCGACAAAAAAAACATATAAAAAAAAACATAAAAACGAACACCAATTTTTTTCAGTATGTCAAATTAAATCCTCGCTAAAGCTCGTCTGATCAAAACAAAATGAACTGCCAGTTATCTTAACCCAGATATAGAAACGTTTCAAGAATCAATTTCCCATTCACACAAACTCAATATCGTGATAATAAAACACCCATATTTACTCATCCATCAGATTTCTGATTTGTTACAAACGTATAGTGTAAGATAGTGTAAAATCACCAGAACATCCACAGTTCAGTTTGTCGATTGTTCGCATGCGTACAAATCACAACTCTTTGACTTTTGACCCAAACGGAGTATGTTCTCACATTCCAGCCGGATCTTCAAATGTCAAATGAAAACACGTATCCTTTGACAACTTTGTAAGTCAAGGTCTGATATCACTCATTGTTGTTTGACAAAGATTTGAAATGCCCATTGGTTACAATGATTAGACGAGCTTTAGCGAGGATTCAATTTGACAAAAAAAAATTGGTGTTCGTTTTCATTTTTTTTTTTTTTTTTTTTGGTTTTCCACAGGTCAAACGGCTACATCTATCAACTTCAAACTTTTTTTCAATATTGTTCCTCATCTAACTTAGATCTGTATAGTTTTGTGGCAATATCGGGTGGTAACGTTTTTTTTTATGAATTTTAGAAATTTCAAAAATACACACTAGAATAACATGGCGGCAAAAAAAAAGAAGATATTTTTATTTTACAAAGAAAAAAAAATTCGCGTGAAGTTGAATTACATTGTGATACACATTTCTAGAGAATTTCAGCTTGAGAGGGTCAGCCATTTTGAAGAAAAACCATAAAATGTGCTAACTCGGTACCACTCGAAGCAGTTTTCACCCATACTATTACTATTCGCTCGTCTTACAACGCATATATGGCGTTTTCCTAGTTGTAACCAATCGTGTGTAAGTGATATTCCTTATTGGTGACAAGATTTATCTCGTTTGATATGAGCCAATCACAATCTGTTGTTTGTTCTCAAGTTTTATGTATTGCTCTGGCAGCAAGGAAATATTACTTGTCAGTCAAACATGGAAACGACAAAGAAGCAGAAGTGTGTGACTGAAACAGAGGCACTCTGTCAAACTATCAACTGAACTGCTTCGTTTCTTTGACGTGCGAGAATGATTGGAAAAGAAATCGTGGATTGTACTAGGAAAACGCCATGTTTGCGTTGTTTGACGAGCGAATAGTAATAGTATGGGTACAAATGGGTAAAAACTGCTTCGAGTGGTACCAATTTAGCACATTTTATGTTTTTTCTTCAAAACGGCTGACCCGATCAAGCTGAAAATTTTTAGAAATGTGTATCAAATTGTATTTCCACCTCACGCAAAATTTCAATTTTTGAAAAATAAGAATATTTTCCTTTTTTTCCGTCATCTTAGTCTAATGCAGGTAGTGAGGCACATGTTGTTACGGGGCTCCTGCTCTATTCTCACTACCTGTATACAGTGTAATATAATGTATTACACTGTATAGAAACACTAATAAATAAAAATAAAAATAAATAATGGGTATTTTTGAAATTTCTAAAATTCATAAAAAAAAGGTTACCGCTCGATAATGCCACAAAACTATACAGATCTAAGTTAGATGAGGAAACATATTGGAATAAAGTTTGAAGTTGATAGATGTAGCCGTTTGACTTGTGGAGAACCGACAAAAAAACATAAAAAAAAAAAAACATAAAAACGAACACCAATTTTTTTCAGTATGTCAAATTGAACCTTCGCTAAAGCTCGTCTAATGAGTTCAGTATGAGTTCAGTAATGGTTCCCAAATTTTACACGTCTTCTTCATCAACCTTCAATATTTCAGAAATAATCAATATTTGCTTCTTCGAACATGTTGAATAATGCTGCCACATTTATAATTGTCAGCTATTTATAATTTACATTTTTCCCCAGTTATACTGTAACAAAAAGGCATTGGGAGTTTTATAGTCTGCGAAGTTGTGAAGATTGAGGCTGAGTATAAACACTTGATCTATGTTTTTCATATTCAACTCAATGTGATATCAATATATACAAATTCTGAAACCGATTGTTAAATTCAATTTTATATATGGAAAAACATCTCAATGAAAACAAATCACATTTAAAACAGCGTTGACTTGAAAATATGTATTAGAAGTTGTCGATCAATTTCTCATACTAGGTAACGCAGAATACGCATTGTGGAATGTGCAAGATATTTCAAACCGGGGTGATTTCTAACCCGATTTTTTCTAAAACTGGGAAAACGCCTTATATGCGTTGTGAGATGAGCTTAGAAGTATGGAAATGTAGAATTAAGAACATTTTGTCAGCTCAATGTACATATACAGGCCATGGATCACTTCAAAGGTTTAAAAACCGCGGCTGTCTGTTGGTATATAGACCTTGGTTTCCAAACAATTAAACCAGTGCCTTCCTCATATACATCACAGATTTTAAACGTTCTAATTTATTGGTGACACTTGTTGCTCACATTTAATAGTTTCTTAATTGCTCTTATTGATGTGTAAAAAAGTACATTAAAAATGCGTTTTCTTCGTTATTTCACATCCGATTGTCTCAAAAATCGCTTGAAATATGTATGATAGATCTTTCCACATTCAGTATAAATTTGAGAGCTTTTGGCAAATTTTGATTTTCCAAGTATTTCTCCCCGGTCTATTCTTATGAGGAATTTCCATATTTTCCAAAAATTTTCCGGAGACACCGTTTGACCGATTTTTCTGAAAAACAATCCCAACCTATTATGATATAACACCAATTCGGGGAAAAAGTTTCGAGTTGATTGAAACTTTTTCCTGAACTGTATGCCGCGTACAAAATTACACAAAAAAAAAAAACATAAAAACCAAGCCCAAAATTTTTCGGTATATGGAATGAAAATCTCCGCTACGCTCATCTAATTAGTAACCACACTTCTACCATCGAAATGTTCTCAGATGGAAGCAATTTTTATTGTTTTTCCAGTGAAAATTGTAATAACCAATTTCTAGAAACCTTTCTGCCCAAATAATACCCAAAACTATAGATTTTGAATAGAAAAATTATGTGAAGATAGATTAAGAAAGATTGTGTGAGAAGAGCTGCTGAAGAGAGAGGAGAGGTATGGATTGAAGTTGAGAGCGGTAAATGGTGGAAGAATAGAAAGAATTGGAGGCAGGTGGTGAAAAGAGTTGAGATGGAAGTGGAGGAGGAAGAGCAGAATCAGGCAGAGGAGACGTAGGAGGAAGAGGACTTGGGACTGGCAAAATCGAGTTGATATCTTGTGCCCTTGTAAAATGAACTTACCTAACTTTGTTAGAAAAGTATTTAGAAATGTAAAAAAAAAAATCAATGCGTAGAGAATGTTTTACAGTGATTAATTTTCCCTTGCGATATGTGGAACGCACAGAAAAAAACAGACGGAGGACCCATTTGGTCCGAATGGATTTCTTCACTCCCATGAATATGTCACAAACTGAGTCTTCTTCAAGCGTCCAAAACTATAAAGGACCGGTTTTTTATTAGAACTGCGAAGAGCCCGTTAGGTTAATCGACTGATTAGTCAATAAAATAGAATGGGTAACCATGGGAGATAAAAATTTAACAGTTGATTAAGTTTAAAAGTCGAACCTTTAAAAACAAGTACTTGGTGCTCTCATGAGATGAAAGTGAGTGATACTCAAAGATACAGGATAACTTTGATTGACGTGAATAAAATGTTTCCTTCTTTCAGGATCATACTTTCAAATATCACTGGAATCTGACTTGAATTAGACCTACTCAACTTAACTCAACTCATTTCAACTTGATATAACAAAGTTTTTTGTCGGAAGACCAAATGATTCTCTATATGGCTTTAACTAGTTGGTCAATGGTCGAACGTTTTCGCCTCCGTCCATTGCCAACAAACTGAAGTAGAGAAGTACTTTTTGTGTTGAGATAAGTTTGAAACACTTGAAACAAATATTGCATCCTTCCAACTTTCAAAGTGACAATAATTGACTTGAATGAACTTCAACATTTTTGATTATTTTTTCACAATTTTGGATTTTTCAAATGTTGAATTGATCTTGACAATAATAACTATTTGACACTGTGTATTTTTGTAATAGACTGGGTACTCGGTGGGAAAAGTTCGGAATAAATAGTGGATTTTTGTCATCATGTATAGTTGATTTCGAAATACTAAGAGATCAACCACGAAATCCATCAGTAATATTAATACATAAACTTGATATGATGGGCACGATAATGTAAATATCAATACCATGGCTATCATAATTAGACGAGCTTCAGCGAGGATTCAATTTGACATACTGAAAAAAATTGGTGTTCGTTCTAATGTTTTTTTTTTTTTTTCTGACATACTGAAGAAAATTGGTGTTCGTTATGCTTTTTTGTCGGTTCTCCACAGGTCAAACGGCTACAGCTATCAAATTCAAACTTTTTTTTAAATATGGTTTCTCATCTAACTTAGATCTGTATAGTTTTGTGGCATTATCGGGGCGTAACTTTTTTTTCATGAATTTTAGAAATTTCAAAAATACCCATTAGAATAACATGGCGGGGAAAAAAATATTTTTATTTTCCCCAAAAAATGAAATTCTGCGTGAAGTTGAGTTACATTTTGATACACATTTCTAAAAAATTTCAGCTTGATCGGGTCAGCCATTTTGAAGAAATAACATAAAATGTGCTAAATTGGTACCACTCGAAGCAGTTTTTACCCATTTTCACCCATACTATTACTATTCACTCGTCTAACAACGCATATATGGCGTTTTCCTAGTAACTGAAATCATACTAACTCGTCATAATGTATTCACATTTCATTCGTGCATTTGAGTGTATCTTGATCGAACACTTTATGTGACCACAAGTGTACTTCATCTACTCACACTTCGCCTTCGTTATGCAAATCCAAATCGTTTAGTGACTTATCAAGTTCAAAAAATAATTGGCGACACCACACTTCTGAAAAGGATGAATACAAATTTCTATTAATTTTCACCAACTTTTTTAGTAAAAACAATTGTTCTGTAAATGTTGATACGAATAATTCACGGTTTCACATGCAGTGTACACAAACATTTGCGGTTTCAAACGTTCAGGAGAAGAAAGTCTTCGCAAACCAACCTGAAGCTAATCTGCACTCAACTTGTACTGTTTCAAACTTTAAGAAATAAAACCAGTTAAGATAAGATATTATGCGAGGTAATATAATCCTGGTTCTTGTACGAAACTTGAGGGAGCCATTGTAACTTGTGGGTTGAGATAATAAACCGGGCAAACGCAGCATATGCGTTGTCAGACTAGCCAGACATGGATGTGTGGTCTACATATTCCACACACATTGCTTTTTATCTATTTCAGAACTGGTTGAATCAAGGGATGGTTCGTGAATTATTAAAATATTAGCAAATTAACTTGGCCAAGTCTAGTATCCTACTACTTATTCTAGTGGATATTTGATCTATAGAAAATATTTCTTTTTCCGTAACAATGGTTGGTCCTATATACATCAACATTTCCAATGATTCATATCAATTCACCGGTACATGCGGCGCAGTGGTTAACGCGCTCGCTTCATGTGATCCGGGAGGCGAGAGGAATATCGAACCTAGTTCGATCCCCGCCGCCGACCATCTTTACAGGGGTTTATCATGGTTTCCCTCTGTAGTCTAGGCTAATGCCGGGATGGTTCCTACAATAAGTCGGCCATGACCGCTTCCTTCCCACTATCCTTCTCATTACCCAAGAACCTTCATCTCATCATCCCATCATCTCATTAATCATCCATCTGACGCCATTAGATCTGCGCTTTCATAACAGTGCGTCGTTAAACCCATATCAATTCTTATCTCAAAATTCTGTAACAATTTCAATTTTCCCCTCTGGGTCATAATTATATTACTATCAGGCTTAACTAACTTGACTATAGGCATAACGATTTTTGAAATAACTGCAAAACTTCAGAACTTGAATAAAAATCAATATCATCACTGGTGTAAA
Source organism: Brachyptera putata (assembly GCA_907164805.1). Taxonomy (NCBI): domain Eukaryota; kingdom Metazoa; phylum Arthropoda; class Insecta; order Plecoptera; family Taeniopterygidae; genus Brachyptera; species Brachyptera putata. Next base: position 4,953,602 of record OU015470.1, on the reverse strand, counting down.
CGTATCATTTCTCCACACATTAAAATAATGAAATTAAAACCAAAATCAAATCATCTATTAATTCTGTTTTATCATTTCAAATTACTCTACTCTGTCTGTGTTTGGTTATTAAATTTGCCGGTTGTTTAAACAGAGACAGGGCCAAGTTTCCAGCATCAAATTCCACGAATATTCAAAAGAAATCCGAACTAAAGCAATAAGTAGATCTCATAGTGTGTGTATACTTGGATCCGCGAAAACATAGGGCCCGAACCACCCGTGCGCTAGTGGTGTAGGATAGGGAGGACGGTCGCTCGGAACCTTCAATCCTGGTTACAAATAGCACACGAAGGATGAAGTCTCGAACCACCCCTGCACTAGTGTTAGGAAAGATAGGAAAGACGGTCGCTCGGAACCTTCAATCCTGGTTACAAATAGCACACGAAGGATGAAGTCTCGAACCACCCCTGCGCTAGTGTTGTAGGATAGGAAAGACGGTCGCTCGGAACCTTAATCTCTCCTGGATAGAAAGTGCCCACGAGTGATGAAGTCTCGAACCACCCCTGCGCTAGTGTTGTGAGATAGGAAAGACGGTCGCTCGGAACCTTAATCTCTCCTGGTTACAAATAGCACACGAGTGATGAAGTCTCGAACCACCCCTGCACTAGTGTTGTAGGATAGGAAAGACGGTCGCTCGGAACCTTAATCTCTCCTGGATACAAATAGCACACGAAAGATGAAGTCTCGAACCACCCCTGCGCTAGTGTTGTAGGATAGGAAAGACGGTCGCTCGGAACCTTAATCTCTCCTGGTTACAAATAGCACACGAGTGATGAAGTCTCGAACCACCCCTGCGCTAGTGTTGTAGGATAGGAAAGACGGTCGCTCGGAACCTTCATCTCTCCTGGTTACAAATAGCACACGAGTGATGAAGTCTCGAACCACCCCTGCGCTAGTGTTGTAGGATAGGAAAGACGGTCACTCGATAACTTTTTACGTGTATACATAAGAGCATTGACTCCCTCTCGCGTTGGGTTATAAGGAGGAAAGTGGAGGGGGAGAAGGGGGAGTAGATGGAGGGGGTTGTCTATACATGATCGTGGTTTATCTCATTAAAGCAACGGGAGCTATTGTGACGTCATACGTCATTCTTGGAGATTGTTGAGTTACTTGAAGAATACTTCAAGTAGAATCAATATGGAATAATAATGTGTACAAGTTCACTTTACGCATGTTTGGAATCAGTTCATATATTTGTCAAGGCAAACAGTCAACTTACGAACTATATAGCTCTTCTCTTTCAATCGAGCAATGCAAATGAAAATTGAAGAAAATTTGATTCTGAGAAGGTTTTAGTAATAACTACAACAGCCTGACTTCTGGAAGATTTGTTTTATCCTTCTAAGGAGTGAATATGTATCTTTTAATACACATAACTTTTATTAAGAGGCAAGCAATGATGAACAAATGATGCGAATATTTGTTCATACCGATAACATGATTCATATGTGTATATATATATATATATATATATATATATGTGTATATGTATATGTATATGTATATGTATATGTATATGTATATGTATATGTATATGTATATATATATATATATATATATATATATATATATACAGGGGCGTCGGAACGTTTTCAAAGTTGGGGGGGGCAAGCTCAAAAAATGCGACCCGCGGAGGAAGAAAGTATGGGGTGCCACACATTCAATAACATTTGGGTATTTTTTCAGTACAGAAGGAAAAAATACTGAGAATACCAAGATGGGGAGGGGGGGGATCTCAATTTGGGAAAGAAAATGCCATATAAGAACAGTTGAACAAAGCCCAGTTAACGCGAAGCCTGCGACCGGCGAGGCGAGGGGGAAGGACCCCCTCTGGCCCCGCAGGGAATTTTTTCAAATTACCCTTTTTGAACACGATTTAACGTGTTTCAGATAAGATTGAGATGACAAATTAATTGTTTGAAGAACTGGAGTGCCCAACTGATATTACCAAACATAGTTATTGTAACTGCAGGGTCGTTCTGGCTCATTTTAGCGCCACGGGCAAGGACTCAATTATGAGCCCCAAAAACTGTATGCGCATAGTGAAAGTGAATGCGAGTGAGGAAGGAATCGAGCCCCGCAGGGAAATTCTTGTGAATTTATCTTTTAAATACGATTTTTACGGGTTTGGGAACAACACGAAATTTCTGGAATTCATGAATTCTTTAGTGTGGCGAGAGCTAGTTTTGCTGAATGGCTGATCCAAGAAAATAAAACGCTAAATTAATCTGTATCATTCGATAACAATGCTGATCGAATAATAACATTTTCTCCACCCAATAATGCATAAGTAAAATAGAATACGATTTATGGCATATTATTATTAATAGAATTTTACAAATGTGCGCCGATAGCGCCCCTTAATTTGACGCCCCAGCAGTCACCGAACGACCCTTATTGGAAGTTCCTTTTCTCCATTTCATTGTATTGTCATTGTTAAGACTGTTGGAATGTTGGAAATTTACCAATTTACAAAAATTGTAATGAATAATTTATATCTGAAAGAAGCACTAGGGTTGTTTGTTGATTTGTGCTAACTCATAAACTACTCACCAGAGCTGTCATTCCGAAACAGCTACATCAAATTCCTTTTAATCACACCTCTTTCAATATGGTTCAACGTGTTTCAGATGAGATTTAGATGCAAAAATCAATTTCTCCTAAAACTGAAGGTGCCCATCTGATATTCGATTTTCTATGCAATGTGAAATATGAATCTATGTATGATTCTACCTATCTATATAGGTATACATCTTTCTTTCTTCTCTTTTTTTTTTCTTCCTTTCCTACTCTCTTCCTTCTTTTTTTCGTCTTTTCTATTTCTCGTCTTTTCCAATTGTGTCTTGCAAGACCTTTTTCTTGCCCCCCTTGCCCCCCCTTGACCAAAAGTTGGGGGGGCATTGCCCCCCCTGGCCCCCCCCCCCCCCCCCCCCCCCCCCCCCGGTTCCGACGCCAGTGTATATATATATATATATATATATATATATATATATATATATATATATATATATATTGATGATTACTACAAATGTGATTACTTGAAGAATGTGGTAAATTTTTTTTTTGTGGATGTATGCCTGTATGTAGGCCTATAATTCAAAGCTTTTTCACGTTCTTCCCTTTCACTTATAATCTATTCACGTAATGATCGTACCGTACAATTACGATCACATAAAATGGTTTTCCAACAATAAAATACAAATTTGAATGAAATCTACACACATTTACACACTAATTTTTGCATGGACTAAGCGTGGAGTGAGTATTGTCTCCTGTTTTATTGTATATGAAATCGCAGAATATTTTTCCAGGCTGTATTTTGATGTGACTTGACCGACCCATCCACGTTACCGCAGCCGTGAGTCGTCTTCTAGTGGAAACGATAGATATGTACTTGTTAGACCAGCTTTAGCGAGGATTCAATTTGACATACTGAGAAAAATTGGTGTTCGTTTTTATGTTTTTTTTTTATGTTTTTTTGTTGGTTCTCCACAGGTCAAACGGCTACAGTTATCAACTTCAAACTTTTTTTCAATATGGTTCCTCATCTAACTTGGATCTGTATAGTTTTGTGGTATTATCGGGGGGTAACTTTTTTTTTTATGAATTTTATAAATTTCAAAAATACCCATTAGAATAACATGACTGAAAAAAAAAATATATATATATATATATATATATATTTTCCCAAAAAATGAAATTCTGCGTGAAGTTGAATTACATTTTGATACACATTTCTGGAAATTTTCAGCTTGATCGGGTCAGCCATTATGAAGAAAAAACATAAAATGTGCTAAATTGGTACCACTCGAAGCAGTTTTTACCCATTCTCACCAAAACTATTACTATTCGCTCGTCTAACAACACCTATATGGCGTTTTCCTAGTTTATGATGAATGAAAACACTTTGACCTGGCTGTAATCTCAAACGAGTACACATTCCATTCGCACTGACTTCCATTTAATGATTCACGTAATGTAATTAACATTTTCTAAGAGCCATGTTGATTGATTCATCCAACTCGCATTCTTTCTTGACAACTTTCAAGAACCAAAGCAAGTAAAATTGACAATTTATGAAAAAAAATATCATTTTGGTGGAGGTGCCAGGTTTAGTTCACAAACAGAAAACTGTTTCACAATACAGTCACGTGATGAAGTACACGATTTTTAGAAGATTAAACTAGGCAAACGCGGAACGTGCGTTGTATGATGAGCGAAACTATACACACCTTGATCATAGAAAATGAACTTTATCCGATGCCAATGGATCTGGGAAGCCGTGAATTCAACAATGTACTATTTTTCCACTAATATTTCTATCTTTTCTATAAATAAAAAACGTGAATTCAACAATGTACTATTTTTCCACTAATATTTCTATCTTTTCTATAAATAAAAAACATGTATTAAATCATTTTCTTCGAAACGGCTGTTCCGAATTACACGTCAATTTTCATTATTGTGTATTATTTCTGTGTTCACATTTGAGAAAAATTTGAATTATATTGGAGAGATTTTATTTCTCAATTTTTTCCGCCCAGCCTAATCTTATGGGGTCTTTAGAAACTTTGAAATGATCTTTCTCAAAAATGGTCAAACCGATTTGACCCCAAAACTATACAGTTCTAAGTTGGATGAATTTGCGCATAAAAAAAGTTTCATGTCGATCTGTCATACCCTGCGACCTGTGCAGTGCTTACAAACAAACAAACAAAAACACACAGACAAAGCTCCGTAAGAGTTGCATGGAAACTCTTCTCTAACGCTCATCAAATTAAAAACGTGGTCTCATTTCGATTTTCTAAGAATCTTTTCAGATACCCACACTTCGTTCCGTTACGGCTCTCGTTAAAACTCCAATAAGTTAGCCCACGCATCTAGTACATCATTATCCGTTCAACCTACACATATTTACAGAAGACGTATAACTTTCTATGTAAATATACATATTCCATGTTAGGCAGTGAAAAGAGGGAGTGAAAAGCGCATGGTAATGAATACAGATCTTGATATCATTTTATACCTCAATATTTGTGAGAAATAAAATATATTATCTGGTATAATTATGATTCACTGATGTTTCAAACAGATTTGAAGCATGTATTCCTCGTTAAGTCTAACTTTAATGGTCTGGTGTACAGAGTGTGGAGTGTACTATTATACATCAAAATTACATTTTCATCCGAATTTTCAATTTTGAAATTTTTCACGCTTTCAATTTTGTCATTTTCATATTCTCAAGTGAAAGGTGGCAACAAAATGGGAGAAATTAGGGGGTGAATGCATGGTGCTTATACTCATAGAGACATTCATCTCCAGGGTTTTTTCCATGTTCATGAAATCAACTCTATGACATTCTATGTTTGTGAATTCAATACGTTTCAAGATCGTTTTGATTTTCATCACATCCTTGATATTCATTGACGTATTTTCTTGAAACTGACTGAATACACATAAATAGAATGTCATATTAATCACAAAGCATAAAATATCTTGGAGTTGCTATACTTTTTGTTTAATTACACTGGTTCGTGAACATGAATGAGAAAGAAATGTTGGATTTTTCTATTTTTATAATAACCGTGCAGCCATGCCAATAACCGTGCAACAATAAGCCAGCACAGAAGAACACGGAGGATGTAACGAATTTATTGTACTTTCATAGTTAAAAATCTCATCTCAAACTGATAAGTGTCATTCTCTATTTCCAGCAATCCTCAACTCTCTATGCAAAGAGTTCCTCTCTGCTAACGTGTCCGCCATCTTGTATCTCATGAACTACGAGACTTACGGCCGAAGCACGGCGTCTGCGCAGTACTTCCTACAGCTTGCCGGCTACTTGGGAATCCCCGTTATTGCATGGAACGCTGACAACTCGGGCTTGGAACGGGTAAGATCAAGGACTTATGAACAAAAAGATGGAATGATGATCGCAAATTGAAGGCAGCCATTTTGGTGGCGAATGCTATAGTTTGAGTGATTGCCGGAGAACGGCGGGTCGGATCGAGACGAGGGTGGCACTGGTGGATGGCCACAACCCTTTTACAGTTAGTAAAATTTTCGATATAAAACCCATCAGGTTAGCCAATAAGAGAGTATATATTCACATATTTTATCTATTCATTACAGATTGTTCATAGAACAGGTGGTAATGGTTACTAACCTGATGAAATTACAATCAAACATACTCGATAAAATTGTACTTTATATTTTCTCAGCTCTCTTCTTAAATCACCAATCTTCGCTGTATTCTTGATATCTTCTTCCAATTCATTCCACTATTATAGTATTTTATTCAAATTCATAACCCAGCACACAATAAAGATAAATAATTGATTTCAAAGATTTGGTTGGACAAAAGTTAAAATTACAACATTTGAATTTTTGTTAAAACCTAAAATGTTGTAATTTATATGTTGTAGTTTATAACATATTCCCTCCGTTTCGCTCCAGCTGATTTTCCTCTCGTTGCAACTTCGTTAAACAAAATTACGTATACCCCGACTCAGATGTAGCAACAGTCATATGGAATGGCAATATTTGAATGAAGCAGAAGACATGACGCTTAGTACTAAATTGCTCGCTAGGAATCGCAGCACTCAGTTTTTTCAAGGACAGCACTCATAAAATAGAACAAGATTCAGAGCCAATCTGAGACACCATAAGAAACCAACAAACCTATAAGAGCAACAGATACGCTGCTAGTAATGAGGCGAAAAAAAGAAAAATGAAAAACATACCAAGTTACATCTAGTACATTGCCACCAAAATGGCAGTCTCAACCGAGGGGTTTACAACTCAAAAATTTGGTGTACACCTGAGTTCAGGTGATTTCAGAGATTTCAAGAGATTTCAGGGGATTTCAAGAGATTTTAAGAGATTTATTCATACGGATTTCGAGGGTATTTCAGGGATTTCAAGGGGATTTCAATGGGATTTCATGGCAAGTGTAAATCGGATTTCAGGAGTTGTTAACCCCTCGGTCTTAACATGCCCTACTAATATATCTCAATCTTTTGGGGTGAGCCATATCTAAAGGGTCAGTGATATAAAAGGTATTTCATACCGAATCATTGACGTAATTAAGTATTGTTTTGAGACAGTGTAAAAAACATGTGATAATGATTGAAGATTTTCAGTCTCATATGTATCGCCTCTATAGTATACTATCCTTTCTCAACATTTTGATTAGAAGACTCTCGTTACACAATCCAAAGACGATGCTTCACTCCATGTATAGAGGCGAGAAACAGTAACGGACAAAAATCATTTGATTATTTAGTTCAAAATATTGTATTGGTATTCGACAATTTCGATATATATATATATACACAACCAAATCACCTCTAGTCGAACACTGATATATATATATATATATATATATATATATATATATATATATATATATATATATATATATATATATATATTCTGATAACATCGAAACTTGATACAAAATCATTGTTCCCCATTAAGGCTATTAATCTGATAAATCGAATCGTCGAATCTGATATTATAAATGGATTAGTAAATTTGTTTGTATGTGAATAGCTCTCACATTCTCATGGAATCTCACACTCTGTGCGATTGTCTCTCATAAAACTAAGCTTACACCAAACATAACATGGAAAACAAACGAAAACGAAACACCCCATAATAAATTTAAGCTCCTTTCTCTCTCGTTACCAAATCACGAATAGTAAAATATTTTTCTCTCTTTCCTCTCCCCCCCCCCTTTTCCCCTTTTTTTTCCTCTCTTTTCTTTCCCCTTCTTTCCCCTCTCTTTTTTTCTTCTTTCCCCCCTCTTCCTCTTTCCCTCTCTCCTTCTTTGGCTTTCTTCCTCCCTCTCTCTCTTTCTCTCTCCCCTTCCTCTCCCCTCTTTTCCTTCCCTCTCTCCTCCCTCTCCCTCCTTTTTTCCCCCTCTCTTTCTATTTTTTATCCCTCTCTTCTCCTCTCTCTCCTTTCCCCTCCCTTCCCCCCTTTTTTTCCTCTCTCCTCCCCTCTCCTTCTCTCTCTCTCCCCCCTCCCTTCCCTCTCTTCCCCCCCTCCCCCCCCTCTTCTTCCCCCCCCTTTCCCTCTCCCTCTCTCATCCCCCCTCCCCCTCTCTCTCTCCTCCCCCTCCCCTCCCCCCATTTTCCCCCCTCCTCTCTCTCTCTCTCCCCATGTCGCCAGCTCTTACAGAATATAAGTCTAGACAAGTTAGAGTGCTCTCGCATGATGGTTGATCGAGCTATCATTGATACCATCTGTTGTCACCAGAGAGAAAATTTTGATTAACAAAGAGATTTTCAGAAGAAGACGAGCCGCTTTCAGATGATTTTATCTGTTCAAAGACTTTGGAAAGCATTAGCAAGCACGTGTAGTACATGAGACAATTTTCGCCGTCATAATAGAAATGAATTTACATTATCGTAGGCGTATTATTCGGAAACCAGAATTGAAATTGAAGGAATATTACAAAATGTAGCTGAAGATAGTTATAAATATAAGTGAAAGATTGTAGCCTATTATTATTATTTAAAAGATTGTGATTATTTGGGAGAATATATTATATGATGCTGTAAAGACCTAACGAATCTTTCATAACCGAGTGTACAATATAGTAATGTAGGCCTACTATAGTACAAAAATATAATTACAAATATATAGTACGAAAACAATATAATATGTATCATAGTAATATAGTGCAATATAGAGTGTGGAAGCGTTTACTCTCGATATTGTAATGAAACCTCAAAAAAAAGGTGAAACTTTACTTAAGAACGATCGTGTTGTTCTTGGAATGAGTTCCAAACATGGCATAGCTATTTTACGAGCTTCAGCAAGCTTCACACGAGCTTTAGCAAGAATTCAATTTGACATACTGTGAAAAATTGGTGTTCGTTTTTATTTTTTATTTATTTTTTATTCTTTGTTTTTTTATGTTTTTTTGTCGGTTCTCCATAGGTCAAACGGCTACAGCTATCAACTTCAAACTTTTTTCAATATGGTTCCTCATCTAATTTAGATCTGTATAGTTTTGTGGCATTAACGGGGGGTGACATTTTTTTTTAATGAATTTTAGAAATTTCAAAAATACCCATTAGAATAACATGACGGAAAAAAAAGGAAATATTTTTATTTTCCAAAAAAAATGAAATTTTGCGTGAAGTTGAATTACATTTTGATACACATCTCTAAAAAATTTCAGCTTGATCAGGTTAGCCATTTTTAAGAAAAAACATAAAATGTGCTAAATTGGTACCACTCAACGCAGTTTTTACCCATTTTCACCCATACTATTACTATTCGCTCGTCTAACAACGCATATATGGCGTTTTCCTAGTTTAATGCATGAAGAAACTTATAATACTCTCAATGTTCTCCAGTCCAATGAGACTCAAGTCGTTATCTCCCTTGTAGAAAAGTTTATAAGATGATTAGCATTCAATGCACGCTCACAATATGTAAAGAAGGCGTCGCGACGCTGAAAAGATCATCACGACCCCGGTATAGTGGTTTTATATGCTAGAGCTGAAACATTTCACATTGTCTGAATCTTTGACGAAGATCTTAATAGTTGAGAAGAGATCGAATTAAAATTCAAAATATTAATTGAAACACACGTATTTATAATCTTATCATATGCCTACAACAGCGAAATTAGAATAGGTTCTGTTAGCGATCAAGAGAAACTTGGAGAAACTTGGAGAACTTGAGAATAGCGACTGTTAGAATGGGTGAAGATAATAAGAAAGCCCAATTCAAAGTTAGGAGATCACATAAAATATATAGAATCATGTAAACATTTGTTTCTAACTAGGAAAACGCCGTATATGCGTTGTGAGATGAGCTTAGAAGTATGGAAATGTAGAATTAAGAACATTTGGTCAGCTCAATGTACATATACAGGCCATGGATCACTTCGAAGGTTTAAAGACCGCGGCTGTCTGTTGGTGTATGGACCTTGGTTTCCCAACAATGGTACCAGTGCCTTCTTTATATCCATCACAGAGTTCAATCGTTTCAATTTATGGTGACACTTGTTGCTCACATTTAATAGTTCCTTAATTGCTTTCTTGATTGCTTTTACTGATATGTAAAAAATTACATTAAAAATGGGGTTTCTTCGTTATTTCACATCCGATTGTTTCATAAATCGCTTGAAATATGTATTATAGTTATTTCCACATTCAGTATGAATTTGAAAGCTTTTGGAGAATTTTGGTTTTCCAAGTATTTCTTCCTCGGCCTATTCTTATGGGGAATTTCCATACTTTCCAAAACATTTCCGTAAAAACCGTTCGACCGATTTTTCTGAAAAACAATTCCAACCTATTCTGGTACAACACCAATTCGAAAAAAAAGTTTCGAGTTGGTCAAAAAATTTTCCTGACCTGTATGCCACGTACAAAATTACACACACAAAAAAAAACATAGAAACCAAGACCAAAATTTTTCAGTATATGGAATGAAAATCTTCGCAACGCTTATCTAATGAAATGCAGGAATAAATAATGATTATCCAGCATTCGATTATATAATAGATTCTCAATGATGCCACTAGATTATATTGTTTTATCATTTTAATTAGTCGATTTTCATGGGAATCAGTCGGAATTGCTGAAAGCCGTTTTCATTCTCATTGGATAATATTAAACTTGTACGTATTGCTTTTCCAATTAGATGAACAAAGTAACGCGATTAACACAAAGAAGCTGAGAAACACAGGATAGAGTAATTACAATACAATGTCAGTATAAGCAACGCAATAAGCTCTCAGACAAGTCTTTAGTGAAGATTCAATTTCACATATACACACAAAAGGTCGTTCACTTTTGTGGTTACTTTGTACTCTACAGGTCAAAAGAACAAGCCAGTCTAGCCCTCAAATCTAGAGCAGGGTATGGAGATGAAGGAGTCCAGTCGACACAATTCCCAACTGAAATGGCCAAGTCAATTAGATTATCCACTTGTGTATATTCACATGTATTGTGATCCTACTGCAATCGACGACAACTCGGTATAAATGTTAACTTCGCGCGTTCTAAATGAAGCAGCCAATCAGGAATGAGTAAAAATGTATACGAAGTTCGATATAATCGACATGTAAGATCGAATGTAGGAGATCGAAGTTATTAGCAGACGACAAATGCATTCCCATTAGTTGCTTGCTTATAGATAGCTGATTGGGTAGGCTTGCTGAGTAGGTATTTAGTATTTATAGACACTAGGAAAACGCCATATATGCGTTGTTAGACGAGCGAATAGTAATAGTATGGGTAAAAATGGGTAAAAACTGATTCGAGTGGTACAAATTTAGCACATTTTATATCAAAAATGGCTGATCCGATCAAGCTGAAATTTTTTAGAAATGTGTATCAAAGTGTAATTCAACTTCACGCAAAATTTTATGTTTTCGGAAAATAAAAATATTTTCTTTTTTTCCGCCATGTTATTCTAATGAGTATTCTTGAAATTTCTAAAATTCAGAAAAAAATATTTACGGCTCGATAATGCCACAAAACTATACAGATCTAAGTTAGATGAGGGACCATATTGAAAACAAGTTCGAAGTTGATAGCTGTAGCCGTTCGACCTGTGGAGAACCGACAAAAAAACATAAAAAAAAATACATAAAAACGAACACCAATTTTTTTCAGTATGTGAAATTGAATCCTCGCTGAAGCTCGTCTAATTAGAAAATGTGCTATAATCTCAACACTGTGGATTTAGGTTAATTTTAGGTCGATTCAGTTTATCAGACATTTGTTAGGTTAGGTTGGGATAGTTAGATTGGATATTGATTTCGATTATATTTAGGATGTGAACAACAACAACATCAACAACAACACCCGCATGAGTTGACAAAGCCCGACAGTGCGATGAATGGATACTGCAGTGTACCTGTTCGAAAAGCTTTTTCGATCCACACCAAAACTCGATTTCAATCGACAACGATCGAGTTGGGGTTATGCTCATACATGGGCGTTGCTCTTGCCCTTGCACTTGCCCTTGCCACTTGGGTGCACTTGCCCCCCCCCCCCCTGGGACCAGGCAGAAATTTATTTGAAAAATTGAAATTGATTCTTTTTGAACAATGATGTTTTTCGAAACTTTGTAAGTACCGACTGCCCGGTGACATATTTAAACATGTCTCGTCACGCGGGTGGTCATGAGTCTGATGTGACTGGGGCGGGTAGGCAAGGCTATACCTTAGCCGACTGACGAATATGATTTATTGGGCTATTCTTATTTCATGGAAATTTTGATATTGGGTACCATACAGACCAACAATAACTCATTTTAGCTATTTTGTATGATAACATATTCAAAAAAATGAATAGGATCAACTACTTGCATAGAATTCAACCAATTCAACATTATCTGTCTCCTTTCTCAACAAAAATCAAAAGCTAATTAAATAGTCACAGAACCTCCCAAAACACCATAAAACGATGGAATTTCAAAAAATCCCTTCTCCCCCACTCCTATTGGGACTTGTGCATTTTCGAATTTGGGATATTTTGCCCCACCTTAAATTTCTTCCTGCCGACGCCGAAGCAGTTGGCCAATCCAAATGGTGATTGAGACAACTGGAGTTGTTCGTGGCTCTCCGAATAATGCTATTAATGAATGAAGTAATCCCGTATTTTAATTTCAATTACTACGGTCATCCTCTGTGAATATATAATCCCAACACTTATAAACAATTCCAATTTATAAATCGGAATGGAAATTAATCCATTGTCAACATTCTAATTGAATACTGGATACGATCAATCATTACAAAATGTGTAAATGCCATGCCATAAATGCCAGCAATCACATTAGTCAATCAATTATTCATTGAATGCTACAATATATCTGTCAGCATGTATGAAATCTAATTTGTGCAAGAGAGATGGAAATAGTATCAGATTCACACATCTGTTGCATGGGACTGAGTACAATGTAATGTCGAACGACCGGGGTTCTCATCTGGGTCGAAACACAATTGGGTCACGGCTCGATATGACGCAACATTGTCAACCTATTATCTCGAACTCATGATTAATATAATTATATAAATGGTAGATATCACGACAATTTATTCTCATGACAGAACGAAACTAACTTACCCATGATTACGTCAATAACTATATTGTACCAACTGATAATTAAATATTAATAAGTACACAAATAGCATATGAATCCAAGGGTAATAACAAGTTAATTTGCTAATTCTTGCTGAATTTACTAATCATTACTTGGTACAACCGGCTCTGAGTACTGCAAGCACTACTTACTCTCATTACAAGTACTGTCACTTGACACTTCCACAGCGGGCAGAGCACAATCGGTATGAAATTGCAATTACACTTGCAAAATCATTCAATGCATTTTATAGGAAACTAGTAGTTGAAATAGTTAGTTTGAGTAGTGAAGCTAGTTAGCTCGTTGTGATGATCGACGATGCCATTACAATCGTATAAAATTATCGGTTCTTGTATCACCATCAGCAAATCTGCGAGCACCATAACGGCGATATTCGGCCAAGTCGCAAGGATCACCATAACTGCGATATTCTGTCAAGTCGCAAGGAGCACCATCACCGGTCACTTCACCGAGCGTGTGTCGGACAGCTTGTTGAGACTAGAGGCATCAATCGCCGTTTCTTCCTGTCATGGTGCTCGTTTGTACACTCTTTACCAGTCGAAAAATACGGAAACGTTAAAGGACATGACAATCCTGGAAATAGATTTTAATGAATAATGACGCTATTTTTTTAACCAATTTTGGAGAAAACTAGAAATCATTGACTCAATCCCAGAAATTATAATTAATTTGAATTACCACTCAAGACACACCCCTTTTTGTGCCTCGTGACGTAAGCATTACCATATTTTATTCTTACAGTGTTCACGGCACGCCGAATGTCACACACAGTTGTACTAAAACTGTCACTAAAGCTCTGTCACTGAAGCACAAAAAGGGATGTGTCTTGAGTGGTAATTTAAATTAATTATAATTTCTGGGATTGAGTTGATGATTTCTGGTTTTCTCCAAAATAAGGTAAGAGAATAGCGTCATTATTGGTTAAAATCTATTTTCAGGGTTGTCATGTCCTTTAAATATATATATTACGAGAGAATGAGCGATGCGATACGATCGCAAGTTCGGATGCCGATTCTTATTAGAAGTTTTCACATTTATTATCTGACAAAAGTTTGAAACAAATATTGGTTATCAAGAAAATAATATCTTACTTTCGCGTTTTCGAGGCCCATTTTTGGTTTTTTATCCCCGACATTCCGAATTTTAAGTTGATGAAACCTCTGGGCTAGCCTTCGAGGATGTTCAGAATCGAATCTGCGACAAAATCGAATCAACTCCTGCCCCGTAAGCTTTTCAGTTTTAGTCGTTACCGCAAAAATGATCATCTTGAAAGCATCCAATACCCTAGGTCTTCGATAGACCGAGACATGTGTGTTGTGTTATAACGCTTTTAGAATGTTTCGAAAACATCCAAAACTGACAAGATTATTGAAGGCCAGGGGGTGGTCCGGATGGTGAACGGATAGATCAGGGTCATCCTCAAGGACCCTTATAGAGGATTCATTCACCAAACGTTCCTAAGTAAATGTAAAAATGTAAATATGTAAGACCCAGAACCCGGAAACGAACCCAAAACCCAAGAAAAAAAATCTCAACCCGAACATTTCTCCGATTTTTGGTCCGAAGTACAAATAATAACTGTGAAGGTATCTAATATCTACCGGTATTTGAACCCACGACAGTAACGCATCACCCATTTTCCGGTAATACATTTTTCCCTTTCAGTCATTTTCAACTTTGAAACATTGAACATTGAACAATGAAACAATGAACAATGAACAATGAACAATGAACAGAACAATGAAATACATGATCACAATACCCGTACCAAGAAGGACTTAAGAATAATTACTCATAATTTTACTATGTTCACTAAAGGCCCAATATATGCTGGTATAATGATGTTCAATGCCTTACCACCACCACTTAAACTTAATGTAGGTGGGGTCATCTTTTAAGAAAGAACTAAAACAATACCTATTAAATAAGTGCTTTTATTCTGTTGGAGAATTCTTAAGTGACTGATGGACTCTATTTTTATTTTTATATTTTTATTTTTATATTTTCATTATATTTTTCATATATTTTAGATATCAACTCCTTTTATTTTGTATATTGACTTTTATGATATGATATTGTATTTTCATCTTCTGACTCGTCTTATAACATGTATATGTTCAATCAAGACTAATAAATATGAATAAATAACATTTCCCCAAGTCCCTACGGGCCGTCGGTCGGCAGTCTTGGTGAGAGTTGTGGTGGGTTAATTGGTAAGGGTTAGGAGGAAGACGGGTTGAGGAGATAGACGGGCGTGCAAGAATATCAATCAGTTTCATGGTGTAGCATATCTTGGAGCGTCCACCGTATTTCTTGTTTTTTAACACTAGGAAAACGCAGAATGTGCGTTGTGAGATGAGCTTAGAAGTATGGAAATCTGCGATTTAAAAGAAAATTATCAGTTCAATCCACATTTACAGGTATTGGATTACTATTCAAACGTTCAAAAACCTGATATAATTAGATGAGCGTAGCGAAGATTTTCATTCCATATACCGAAAAATTTTGGGCTTGGTTTTTATGTTTGTTTTTTTTTTTTTTTTTTTGTGTGTAATTTTGTACGCGGCATACAGGTCAGGAAAAAGGTTCAATCAACTCGAAACTTTTTTTACAAATTGGTGTTATACCAGAATAGGTTGAGATTGTTTTTCAGAAAAATCGGTCGACCGGTTTTTCCGGAAAAAAATTGGAAAGTATGGAAATTCCCCATAAGAATAGGCCAGGGGAGAAATACTTGGATTTTTTTTTTTTCAAAAGCTCTCAAATTTATACTGAATGTGGGAAGAACTATCATACACATTTTAAACGACTTATGGAACAATTGGATGTGAATTAAGGAAGAAAACGCATTTTCAATGTACTTTTTCACACATCAATAAAAGCAATTAAGAAAGCAATTAAGAAACTATTAAATGTGAGCAACAAGTGTCACCAATGAATTAAAACGTTTAAAATCTGTGATGGATATGAAGAAGGCACTGGAACCATTGTTGGGAAACCAAGGTTTATATACCAACAGACAGCCGCGGTTATTAAACCTTTGAAGTGATCCATGGCCTGTATATGTGCATTGAGCTGACAAAATGTTCTTAATTCTACATTTCCATACTTCTAAGCTCATCTCACAACGCATATAAGGCGTTTTCCTAGTGATATAATGAAATGATTATTCTTGCCTAGACACAATTTACCGCAGAATGATGAAGGTACAAGTACCAGTACTTGCAACCAAACTGGGTAATTGTTGAACAGTTATTGGATGAGCGAAGCGAAGACTCAATTACACTTGACCCGAAAAAAATGTACATGTTTTTTTTTTTTTTTTTTTTTTTCTGTTCGCGCTCTAAAGGTCAAACGAAAATTCAAATTCAATTGAAACTTGGCAAGCCCAAGTGTCATCATCTGGATTGAATCTCATTGATTTTTATGCGCAATCGATTGCACCACTTCTGAGAAAACTAATTTTCCATTTTCCAAATTACCCATAAGAATAAGCCGGAGAAAAATTTTCGTACAAAAAATGTCCTTCAAAAAAATTAAAATTTTCACCGAATTTCAATATAATAATGATACACATGATTCCAAACTTTCACTGGAATCCAATCAGTCGTTTAGATATAAAAAATGATTTAATGACATTTTTATACATCATTCAAAGCTATTAAGAAAACCAATTAAATCCAAGCAACAAGTGTCACCAATTATTGAAGAACTATTAAAACAAAGCCTTCTTTATTATCAAAGATATTATTTAGAATGAGTAATGAATATAATTGGATCTCAAGGTGTATATATTGTATCTTAGATTGCATCTAATATTTCCTTCAAGATGAGAATAGTCTACGAAATAAATCAACCGAATGAAAACATTAATTTTCAATTTGAATGCCGTCAAAACATCAACTTGATTGATCAACTTTTTTTGAAAGAATTCAATTTTATTTTCATTAGCTCATCCATCAACGCGGAAACACATAACGCGTTTTCCTAGTATAATAATATATCAAAATAAAGGAATTGATAAAATGGTGTGAATTTTTAAAAGTGATAGAACATGAAAATAGGTACGAAAAATTCAACAGAAAAAATATACGAAGTTAATAACATAACTAAACTAGAATGTGTATGAAGCATAGAATTGGTACCGAATGAAATACCAAGAGATAAAATGTTATTATCCAATTATGTATCAATTTTGATTCACATGAAATAAGATACACACAATTTTTTTCACGTAACACCAAGACAAATACATGAATATAAGATTCAATCAAATAATTTCGATATTCCATAAATTAAATGGAAGCAAAAAGCTAATGCGAGAGAAGATCGTTTCTCCAAGTTAAAAATTCAGACTATAAAGCACAGTTTTGTTTTATTGTGCTGGAGTCATTTTATTTCCAGTTTCTTAATTGGCCAAACAGCAACAGCAGCTCTCAACAGTTTCTCGCAGTTTCTTCAACTTTTTCAAGTTACGACCGTTGAGATAAGAACTTTTTATGTGTGGAAAAGTTCATTTAATGAAAACTAGTTTTTCACCGTTTTTATTGCGAAGTGAGAATTATTGCCGACGGTAAAAATTTTATTTTCTCTTCAGTAATAAGTTGTATTTGAAATGATTAATTTCTATGTTTTCCTATGAAACTGCTGAAATAACAGAATATTGGACAAATATATACGGATATATCGCAAAAACGGTTTACACTTATGTGTTCCTGACTTTCGACAACTGAAGACTTTTAACTGCGGCGAAGAAGTGTGGTCACAGACAGCGTAGACCTGGTGTCAAAGTTCATTGCTTTTAAATTGAAATGATAATAAAATGAGGTGGTAAGATCGCCCTTGTGGTGCCCCGTCCAAACGATCATACTTTCATCCTTAGCCTTAATAGGGGAACAATAATTTTGTATCAAGTTTCGATGTAATTAAAAAAATATTGAGGCCCATGAATCATTTTTATTTTTGAATTGAATATTATATTTGCATGGACCAAGATGACTTTGTACATTCTCACATAAACGTAGCGTCGAATATTTTATAATTATGATCTTCTCATCTTTCTATTAATCAGCGCATATACATTCGAATGTTTCCATTCACTATAAATAACGACCTATTTCCAGATTTCCAACTTTCTTTTTTTTCGTGCACACTTTCCACAATTTAATTCCGATGGTCTTTTCACATTATACCACAACATAGTATTTAATATTTGATATATATTATAAAAATAACATGAATATATCATTTCTGAAATCGATCGAAATATACAATACATGGAATTAATTTCATAGATTCAATTATGGGTCGGCTGTACCAAGTGATAATAAAATAAGAATTAGTTAATTATTGGTCAACGACGGAAATAGCATATGTAAGAAATGGTGATAACAAGTTGATTCGCTAATTTTTGTTCAATTTACTAAACATCAGTTGGCACAACAGGCTCGTAATCGAATAACAGACTACAAGTTTGTGAGTTTTATATTATTGAAAATTTTGTTAATAGTTTGGAAATTGTTAGTTTAATTGACATGTTGACGATATGCCTCCATCAATTACGTTTTTCAATTGTAGGTCTGAGTTTCGAAAAATGACATCAATATCAACCAAGTAATCAACGAAATTCTTTCAAGCATCACCCAGTTTTTTTAATTGGAGTGGAAGTACTAGGATGTATTCTCAAGAAGCGACTGTTTTCTTAATTTGATTGTTTTTAATTTGCAATTGAGAGTCATGCAGAAAATCAATTAACCAACACATGTACGTTTAAGAGGATTCAATTCAACGTCCTAGAAACAAGTCAATGTTGAAGGATAAAATATGGATATTTTATCATTGTTGTGCATTTTCCATATATGAATGCACTACTATTACAACAATGCAAAAAAAGTAAGTCTCATTTTGATCTCATCTCGAAAATGTACGGTTCCAAAAAAATGATGCAAAAATCTCTTATTTCTGAAAGATTGGAAAGATTAAAAGATGGAAGTTCTGTCGTACTTCTATTGTTGTTTTACCGGAAAGCCGCAGTCTCCAGCTCCAGCTAGCATCATCACTGGAGCATCAGTCAGCCGCCATGTTGAATATACTGGAAGCTCTGACGTGTTTCCATTCTTGTTCCAGAGAGCCTCTCAGAGCAGTCTAGCATCGGACGGCGGCCATATTTAATATACTGGAAAGCTCTGACGTGTTTCCATTGTTGTTCCAGAGAGCCTCTCAGAGCAGTCTAGCATCGGACGGCGGCCATATTGAATATACTGGAAAGCTCTGACGTGTTTCCATTGTTGTTCTAGAGAGCCTCTCAGAGCAGTCTCCAGCTCCAGCTAGCGCCATCACTGGAGCATCAGACAGCGGCCATGTTGATAATACTGGAGAACTTTCACGTGCTTCTATTGTTGTTCCAGAGAGCCTCTCAGAGCAGTATAGAATCGGACGGCGGCCATATGAATATCTGAAGCTCTTAGTGCTTCTATTGTTGTTCTAGAGAGCCTCTCAGAGCAGTCTCCAGCTCCAGCTAGCGCCATCACTGAAGCATCAGACGGCGGTCATGTTGAGTATACTGGAGAACTTTCACGTGCTTCTATTGTTGTTCCAGAGAGCCTCTCAGAGCAGTCAGATCACGGCGCCATCATGGAATAATACTGGAAAGCTCTGTGATGTTTCTATTGTTATTTTAGAGAGCCTCTCAGTGTCTAGCACCATCACTGAAGCATCAGACCCCCGCCATGTTGAGTATACTGGAGAACTTTCACGTGCTTCTATTGTTGTTCCAGAGAGCCTCTCAGAGCAGTCTCCAGCTCCAGCTAGCGCCATCACTGGAGCATCAGACAGCGGCCATGTTGAAAGCTCTGACGTGCTTCTATTGTTGTTCCAGAGAGCCTCTCAGAGCAGTCTCCAGCTCCAGCTAGCGCCATCACTGGAGCATCAGACGGCGGCCATGTTGAGTATACTGGAGCGCTACAAGTGGCATCAGTTCTCTATTGTCACGAGTCCTATAGCTGGTCATGATGACTTCATACAAGCAGTCAGAGAACGCATCACAGATATGCAAGACCGCTTCAAGTGAGTAATTTATAGCAATATTATGGATATAAATATAAATGGAGAGAGGTGGTGAAAAGAGTTGAGATGGAAGTGGAGGAGGAAGAGAAGAATCGGGCAGAGGAGACGTAGGAGGAAGAGGACTTGGGACTGGCAAAATCAAGTTGATATGTTGTGCCCTTGTAAAATGAACGTACCTAACTTTGTTAGGAAAGTATTTAGAAATAAAAAATATATATTGAATTAATTATAATATATTAGCTCAGTTGGTAAAGCGCTTACTCAACTCAAATTTAGTTGAACATTAAAATGTATATATTCATATATGTATAAGAAATGTTGACCCACCATTCTTGATAACACAAATTACTATTACAATGACATCAAAGCTATTGTATTGCATTACAATTCTCAAAAATTAACAGCTGTTCGCACACTACATTGTGATTAGGTTCATAATAATCTCATATCAATCGGTGTGTATTAAGGTAGAGAAACTATATATAGTTAAATCATCAACCAAATAATACAATTTTATTTTTTTATCTTTCGATTCGGATTTTTTAGGGGATTATTCAAATATTTGTGGGATTATGATTATAAACGGTTCAAATAACAAAATTGAAAAAAAAAATGATGGAGGTGCCAGGAATTTGTCAGTTCGTTCTCGATGGAGGTGCCAGGAATTTGTCTGTTTGTTAAACTGACTATTAGTGGAGTGAACAATAATAATTGGCTCTCGAAACGTTAAAATGAAAAATTGATAATTTGTAAATATGTTTTTGAAATTTTGTGATTTATTACATCATTGCAATCGACAAAAGACATTTAATCATCATCATAACTTTATTTTTTGATACTGATATGTAATATCAAACTTATCGCATCCATACCAATCGCAAAACAGTGTTACACATTCCTGGCACCTCCATCAATATCCAACCTTTTCTTTTCAATCTAGTTCTGTTTGTCATATGAAATTCCGAAGAAGTAAAATTGATGAATTTCTTCATCCAAAATTCACAAATATTGAAATATTGTCCTCTTTATTTCTCTGTTATCTTCAAAAAAAATTGAAAAAAACTTGTGACATGAAATGAACTTGAAGCATTAGAAAAGTTTTATCAACTCTGACTCATAAACTCACGTGTAGTGAGGTAGACATAATTCACCGGAAGAAATATCTTCAAAAATATACTCAAATCCATTAAAATATAACTTCTCATAAAATTGATACGTGAGAATGGTACAATTCCTAGCGAAACCTCAATAAATTATCCACTTCTCATCACGTGACCCAGAAGTTATGACGAGAGAGATGTGAATGAGGTGGAAACGAATACCATAAAGTGCGGATAGACGACTAACTTGATATCGGGGGACAGAACTTTGGCAAGTTGACAAATGTATATTGGTCGTACAGATATGGAGCACTTGAACAAAGAGCTGAGAGTATTTTACATTGGAGCAAGAGTCGATAAATTCAGGAAAAGTAAGAAAAGTAGGTGAAGAAAATACTGATATGAAGAGAGACATAACACTATAACGCTTGGTCTTGCTTACTAATATTATCGCTGTCACCACTCAGGAGTTTAACCTGAGACAAATCTAACAAGTACTGGTTTGAGGAAGGGTTCGTTTGCTGTGAAGCGGGTACAGAAATATATAGAGAGAACATTTGAATTAACCTTATTTTATTTAAACGTGAACGTTAACTTAAAACATAACTTTATAATAATAACTAATAATAATAATGAAGAAAACTTACAATTAATCCGGCTACATCGTGGAGGATGCGTAGTTACACTTGTGAAATTAAGTTAGAACTTCCTTAGCGAGCTTGAAGAGCACGCTTATTTATAAACTATTTTAAGGAGGGGTGGTTCAAAACTAGAAATATAAACAAGTGAAAAAGAAGGCTTGTGATTCGCGGGTAGAAGACCCGCGAAATCTCGACTATTCTATTGGCTGTAAGAAGGGAGGACTCTAGGCTGAAGGCGATCAGTGACCTACTTGCAAAGAGGTATGATTTGACAAAAGGCAAAGCTAAGGGGATATGAAATATGAGAAATAAAGATAACAAATACGTAAATAAATATAACTAAATATCCTCCCATCCTTATTACCTGTGGAACGCAACAAAAACAACGCAACACTCTCACAATGAGTCGCCTGGAACTCCTCGATATCACTATGAATGATTATAGCTCCTACAGCTGTATGATTTCCATCTAATACTATCAGAACATCAAAGCTGTCAGGATACAAACGTGAATAATTGAATCGGGAATTTGGCTATACTGTAAGTTTATAAGTTTCCTGCAATTGTCTAGAACATCCTAATTCCAATATAGAGTATAACACTACGCTAATTGAAATTAATGAAAAGTTATCGTATTCTCCTGGTTTTCCTCAGTAAAGCAGTGAAACTGTTTCAGTTGTAGAGCTTCAACGAAACCGTACCAATGTAACATCAGCCATAATTGGATCATATTATTATAATCTGATGTGTTGATGATACTCCATCTTACAGTCCGTGTACAAGTTCGCACAAGACATCTCCATTAACAAGCTGTGTTATGAGAGAGAGAGAGAGAGAGAGAGAGATCGGAAAATCGAAATAGAGAGATGGAGAGAGATAAGCAAAGAGAGAGAGAGAGAGAGAGAGAGAGAGAGAGAGAGAGATGAATATGGAGGTATATCCTAGCTCAGTATTGTTCATCCACAATGGATATCGAAATTTTTTGGGAAAACGTGAACTGACAGCCTATTCAAAATATAATTAGATTTATTAGGTTACATCCCTTTGTTAGGAAAGGTGCTTGTCAATGTGTTCCTAACAATCGAAGCATTAGCCCGGCGATCGGATCCAGATAGCTCGAGTTGCTTAACCGGGAATCCGAACCCTCTGATTGGTCGATTCTTATGTTTGACATTGACGCTAAAAGCGAGGAACGTAGTAATTCGAATCTTCCGGTTGCTGTGACACTGTTACCTTGTAGGCATATAAATAAATACAATTCAATTACAGCAATTACTTATATGAAATTATTAACTTATATCTAGATATAAGAGTCAACGATAAAAAAGAACGTTATTGGAAAAAAATGCAA
Organism: Brachyptera putata; assembly: GCA_907164805.1. Lineage (NCBI taxonomy): Eukaryota > Metazoa > Arthropoda > Insecta > Plecoptera > Taeniopterygidae > Brachyptera > Brachyptera putata. The sequence continues at coordinate 4,930,266 of OU015470.1, read as the reverse complement.
TTAATAATGATAAGTTTGTAGATGAAATAGTTGAAATGAAATAAATGTTTTGTATTATTTGTGACGAGTTATAACACACGGTCGTAATAGTGTTACCCGCTCTTGCCGCTGAAATGTTGTGCCTAATAGATCTTTTTTTTTTATCGAGAAACTAAAAGTCAGGAAACATTATAAATAAACCAAATACTCATCGCTTATCCCCAAAGCCTTATGAGGACTTGACTGTGGTAATAACAAATATGTATTAACTTTTAGTGAGCTAACAGCAATAAATGAACGAGAACACAGAAGTGAAAAATACCTTTCAATTACTTATACAAAATGTGTAAAACTAGAAACATCATATCTATATCTCAGACCTGGACCCCTATTCCTGAGATAAATGAGATGTGAGAAAAATAAGAATGAGTGAGAAAACGAGTATCTCACATAAAATATGAGATGAAATATGTCATTATTATATGAGATAGTTTCCTGAGATAAATGAGATGGGAGAAAATGAAAATGGGTGAGAAAACGAGTATCTCACATAAAATATGAGATGAAATATGTCATTATTATATGAGATAGTTTCCTCACTGATTTTTCTCACATCTCATTTATCTCAGGAATAGGGGTCCTGAAGGGAATTAATTCTATCTCCCCGAACAACCGGGGACAATACACCCAACAATCCTTCTCACAACCCCCTGGATCTATTCTCATCCAGGGTCTGTAGATCGTGTCGCTACAAACTCTAGAATACACACAACAAATTAGTTGAAAGACAGGGAAAAATTGCAGCATAAAATTACAACAGAAAACGGAAGATAAATGCAAAGAAAACAAAAAGACAAAAAGAAAAAAGAAAAAAGAACTAAGCACACGATGAATTACTGTGAAGAAGGAAAACAAACTTGCGCATTCAAGATGCGATAACATGAAAAAGATGATAACAGTTATTAAAAAAATCACACTATTGAAAGAGTACAGCCAATTGTTCGAACTTGCATCACTCGAAAAATATTATTCAATTAAACATAATTGAAACTAAATTAAACCAATACTAATAATTGAACAAACCTTTTTCCATAACACTTCTTTAATATATATGTATTAACTTGACTGTATTATGAGGCCTTTCATATAGAGAAGATACATGCTATTTTACAACAATTGAGTCCTCAAAGACTATTCGGGCTTAACTATGACACAAAGATAATAAGTAAAATGAACGTGAAGAGATAATAAAATGTAGAAATATAGTTTGTTTGGATAACGCCATTAGAACAGGACTGAAATAAACAGTACACAAATTGGATTATAAGTATTATAAAAATATAAAAGTATGGAGACGGATAATGAGGATTCATTATGAGTATGAAATAAACCCTCTTTCTCTTTAGCAGCTGAAGTAAGAAAGAAAAGTATAAAACATATAAAGCACTGGAACGTACATTTTTTAATTTGCGCCAATGATTATCATGTATATATTCCATTTATCCAATTCTTTAATTTCATTTTGAAATACCATTCTCTCCAGTTGGGATTGCATTAGGAAAGGTCCTTGCATCTCGTTAGCAGTTGTGTTGAGCGGTGTTGGTGGGTTGGGGGTGGGGGGAGGGGTGAGGGGTGACGTCATTAGGACAACTGGAGCACCTATACATGGCTGTTCTCCAAGCAACCACAATTAGGGTCAAACTTGCACAGACACTCGAGATGACGTCACGTAATGGGCATTGAGAATCTGCCAAGAATTATAAAAATGTAGTAAGCCCTGATTTAAGATTGACAGAATTAAAATGATTCGAGCACATTCTTTTTCGGATTTAACGGAATATAGGTTTCATCATTTTCGAATGATGATCTCAGTACCTTCATAAATATCAATATAAATATCTTAGTTATACCCAAAAAAAATAAACTGATAGGACAGAGGCACATAGATTACCTTGGGCCCTGGCTATACAATCAGTTACCGCTAGAAATCAGGAAATCCAAAAATTTAATTGTATTCAAAAAGGCTTTGAAAATATGGTTGAAAGAGTGTGATCAATTGTTAATAATTGATCACGCGTAAAATAAATGGGTTATATATATCTACTCTATTTTTAGTAAACATGTTCAAACACAATATGTATAATATATTAGTTTGTAACTTTATTGTATCTTCTATTTTTGGTAAACATGTCCATACACAATATGTATAATATATTAGTTTGTAACATTATTGTATCTGTCTGTTTGTAGACCTACCTATGGCTTAGTTAGTAAGTTTGAGAGTCGGATTTTAAATAATCATATTTTTTTCAAACAAGACAGCCCGCGCACAAGATTTATCTTATGCGGGCTTCGCACTTTCAAAATATTATATCTAAAATTTTATAACTAAATTTTATATCAATAATTTAAATCAAATTTTGTCTATCACTATTGTTTACTATGTTTAAAATTGTTATCTTTCGATTTGATTATTTGTCTATTCGTTCATTTGTATCTTTCAGCCTTCTACCTGTATGTAATTGTTGTAGTACTCATATGTGTGCGTTGAGTGTGAATAAAATGGTTTCAATTATTATTATTATTATTATATCAAGAACTTGGAATCATGACTCTGGCATCCACGTATATATACAAAGTTCTTATGTTCATGCAAACCAACAAAGCTGCTATTGAACATGCACATAATACTAGGAATAAAAAATCTTATACATCTGAACAAATATAGCCGTTCACTATCCAAATTTCAGGAAGTAAACTTTATAATATTCTACCAACAATTATCAAGATTCTACCGATTAATCAATTCAAATCACGCCTCAAAGAGCACATTACAATTAATAGTTTCTATTCTGTGCTAGAGTTTGCTGATGCTGGATTTCGTATTACTTATTGAATTTACGTAGAGGCTTTTAAGTATTTCTTTTTTTGTGCTATTCAGATGATTATGTATAGTATCTAGCTATCTCTATTTATGTAGTTCTTTGAATGTATCATTATTTGTTTTACTACTTGTTTAATATACAGTAATCACTAACCTACTACTAATTTGTAAACGGTGGTACTGCCACACTCAAGCTTCTAATATTTTCTATAAGTTATATCGTAAAATATGTCATTTGTGTACCGATTTCCTCGAAAGAGGGTTAAAGGAATAAACACTACTACTACTACTACTACTACTACTTCACCTAATAAACCACTCGAAATAACGTGCTAGTTCTGGTTAGTTCCAAGAGGCCAGGACTTTGATTGGTTGATGTTGAATTTTAAAAAAAGCTATCAACAATGATTATATATTGTAAAAACAAAGTCACCGTCTCTTGGACTGCAATAATTCAACACATTTCAAAGTCCACCTCAAAATCAGGGCTGAGATTTTGTGCTAACAACAATGGAAATACACAGAGACTAGACATGTGCCATGACAGGTAACTTTTGAAATCGATATTAACCAATCATAGTCCTAGCATCTTGGAGCTAGCTAGCACTAGCACGACATGTATTAGGTAAGGGTCCAGGACATCATCAACGGCTCCTGGAAAGCCCTGAACCGTCTTAGAACCGGCGTCTCCAGGACCCCTATTCCTGAGATAAATGAGATGTGAGAAAATAAAAATGAGTGAGAAAACGAGTATCTCACATAAAATATGAGATGAAATATGTCATTATTATATGAGATAGTTTCCTGAGATAAATGAGATGTGAGAAAAAGAAAAATTAGTGAGAAAACGAGTATCTCACATAACATATGAGATGAAATATGTCATTATTATATGAGACAGTTTTCTCACTGATTTTTCTCACATCTCATTTATCTCAGGAATAGGGGTCCAGATGTAAGATGGACAGATTGGAGTGGGGCATCTTGCCAGTGGGAGAGGATATCAATTGCCAGTGTGGCGGTGTCCAGACCACCCTCACCTCATGGTTTGTCCAAGACATGCATGAAGGCATGATGGAAGACATGCAGTTAATATTGGACCTGTTGGAAGTACAAGACATTGTTCCGGAATGAAGATTTGATCCGGAATGAATGAATGAATAAATGAACACGTCATTTTCGAATGATTTCATATATTATATTATTTCCAGATAATCAATTAGTTGCATCAGGAGTGTTTTCAGCCCTTTTCTGGAACAGACTTCTTATATCTCAGTTTCTGTCATCTTCGAGTCTTGCTTTTACTCCTCTCCCTACTTCCTCACTACCACTACCATTGTTCCTTTCATCGTTTTCTCTTCCTGAGAGTTCCCTAATTATCAGAGAGTAAAAGGAGCCTTCTATAATGAATGTGATTAAAATAATTCAGAGTGTTTCTCGATGATAGAAACTCGTGTTCATCGCTGATTGGTCCTGAATTAGCTGGTGGCAGTGAAAAGGCGTGCTTTTTAAACCGAATGTAGTCAGTCGTTCACGTTGGGTAAAGGGTTGAAGGAGAGCATGAAATACGTGTGGAGAGTAAACGTCTCTCTCTCTCTCTCTCTCTCTCTCTCTCTCTCTCTCTCTCTCTCGCTCTCTCTCTCTCTCTCTCTCTCTCTCTCTCTCTCTCTCTCTCTCTCTCTCGCTCTCTTTTCTCTCTCTCTTCTCTCTCTCTCTCTCTCTCTCTCTCTCTCTATATATATATATATATATATATATATATATATATATATATATTTGTTTTTATGTAGGAGTAACTCGAAGCAATGTTGTAATTTGGAAAAGGAAAGCTTTTCGTGCCACGATTTGTCTTATTCAATTTCGGTAGAAAGTCTTGTAAATACATGAATGCCGACATTTCTGACAATGACGTAGAGTGAACTGAGATTTATAGCCAACTTTACAGATATCAGTTCATACAAAAAGCTGTCCACTTTATTCTCTCTCTCTCTCTCTCTCTCTCTCTACACGAGGATACGTTAGGTATTAGCGATTAACAGTCAAGGTGCGAGATGGTTGGTTTCATCGTAACGCAGCTTGGTGGCGAACCGACGGTTTGTATGGAGTTATCCATCCGAACGAACGTGAACGGGCAATGTTCAAAACTATTTCAACAACTTAGACTTTATACTTCGAACCAGTTTTAAAGTTTACACCTCTAGAATTGATGTACATTTTCAAGATTTATTGTTTGACTCAACGCAACACGACACTTTCACCTCCACTCACTTCATCGCCAATATCAACGTCATACTGGCAAGTGGAAGGTGGAGAACCATGCTGGTTACCCACCCAGCTATTGTCATGAATACCCTATCTCGGAACAATTTCTCATAAATATTGGCAACATACCAATAACGCGGCAAGCGGGTGTTGCCAGCACATTGAACCACCCCCCTCCCACTCCCCCTCCCACCCCCTCCCACCACATAAACTCGAGCTTAGCAACCATCGCTTCGTGATTTAAAGTAACGACAGAGCCGGTAATTGCAAGCCACACCAACTACAAGTAATGTGATATTAGAGACGAGAGCTTTCAGAAGATCGTTTACCTCGGCGTTGTAAAAAGTAGACGCTTAGACGATCGAGAGGGAGTTTTGCATATATTTATAAAACACTTTTCTTGCCAATAGATTTGTATATGATGATGATGATTATTGTTTGATAAACGACCATACCAACAGCTAGGTTATACGGAGGTACGAATAATAATAATAATAATAATGATAATAATATTTTTTATTCCATGTTGATCATATACAATGATATTGGTAAGTAAAATTATGTAACCAAAATATAGGTTACAAAAAATAATAATGGATACATAACATACATATAGATTTCAATACATTAATATATGCTTTCAGAATATCGTTTACCTTGACGTGGTTAAAAATAGACGCTTAGACGATGTCGCTTAGACGCTAATGAGCACGTGATGATGAAACTATGAAGTGATTTAAGTGAAAGGACGTTTAGAAAATATTATGCTTTAAGCGGAACTCGAACCCACGGTCAACGATGATGACAAGTTGCTAAAGCGGTGCCTTAGCAACAGAGGGAGGCATTTGTTTATGTTGAAACACTCGCGGGTGGGCGTTGTTATTGTCGTATTTTCAAGAAACCAAAATTGACCTGATACTTCAACTTTAGTACACATGTTCAACTTTTTTTGTCTCTAAAACTTTTGGTATCTAGTTTTCATCAACTTTTGGGATGATATTACACTATACCCCTTCATGGACCCCTATTCCTGAGATAAATGAGATGTGAGAAAAATCAGTGAGAAAACTATCTCATATAATAATGATATATTTCATCTCATATTTTATGTGAGATACTCGTTTTCGCACTCATTTTTATTTTTCTCACATCTCATTGACCTCAGGAATAGGGATCGACGTACCTTGTTATTCTTTGCCTTGATCAGGTTACAATGAATTTTTGAAAAGTTGTCATTGTTGATGAAAAAAGACTAACCATGCCATTTTAACATAATTTACTTTAATTCAACTGTACTTGACTATCTCATCTGAACTGAATTATTACGACTTAAAATTGACAAGTCAAGTTTTATTAATATGAGATAACTATACCACTCTTGGTGGTATGGCTTTTGGTTACAGGACCTACTTTACCTGGAACAGTGTTTAAACCATTGAAGTGGTGTATTGTCTGGAACATAAATTTCCCTACTCCTCCCCTTCTACAAACAATGTATCGCCTTCACAACCTCTTTCAACCCCAACCTACAGTGCGAGATATGAAGAAGAGTTATTTAACAGATAATGAGCCGAATCAAAAGGTTTCTTATAAACTTTTCATACCTTATTATAGATTACCTTTTTCAATTTTCAGTTCAGAAAACTCACCTCAAAGGTTTCGTATCACGATATTCAAAATATAATCGAATCCTGTATGAATCCTTGGCCTTTGTTGTTGTATTACTGTGTTTGTTTTTGGATATTCAACCACAGGATGGTTTCCTTTCGAAGTATAGATAAGTATTTTACAATGCCCAAATGGTGCTTGATGCCTAATACTTAATGCATGATGTCTAATATTGTATGCATAATGCTCAATTTCCAATGCTAAATGATGACTATATATGAAAGCGTCACGAACTCCATGAATACAGAAAAACATGAACTGAATGAACTCATCTTCAGTCATCAATCCAACTTAAAATGACAATGATTGGAAGTAAAATTCAAAACGACATTTTATAAGTAATCAGATATTTGAATCTATTCCCTAAAATAACATTCAATTTAATACGAGATCATTCTTATATTTCAATTCTAACATAGAACTATAGAACTACAATGTGGGAGATGATTGCTTTTTTCGTTTCCAGGTAATACTGTAGCATAAATGGAACAAAAGACATACATAAATTTAACTTAAGAACCCCGACTTTACCAGTTTGTGAAATTGAATCTTCGCTACGCAGGTATGGTGGATATGAACTTATAGTTTGGATATTTTTTTTTTTTTTTCATATGAGTTGACATAGTAGAATCTATATGTATGTTATGTATCCATTATTATTTTTTATAACCTATATTTTGGTTACATAATTTGATTTACCAATATCATTGTATATGATCAACATAGAATAAAAATATATTATTATTATTATTATTATTAGACGAGCTTTAGCGAGGATTCAATTTGACATGCCAAAAAAAATTGGTGTTCATTTTTATGTTTTTTTTTTTTTTTTTTTTCATGTTTTTTTTCGGTTCTCCACAGGTCAAACGGCTACATCTATCAACCTCAAACTTTTTTTCAATATGGTTCCTCATCCAACTTAGATCTGTATAGTTTTGTGACATTATTGGGGTAACTTTTTTTTATGAATTTCAGAAATTTCAAAGATACCCATTAGAATAACAAGACGGAAAAACAAGAAAATATTTTTATTCTCCCAAAATAATGAAATTTTGCGTGAAGTTGAATTACATTTCTGTACACATTTCTAAAAACTTTCAACTTTATCGGGTCAGCCATTGTGAAGAAATAACATAAAATGTAGTAAATTGGTACCACTCAAAGCAGTTTTCACGCATTTTTACCAATACTATTACTATCCCCTCGTCCAACAACGCATATGGCGTTTTCCTAGTTATTAGAATGCATGATATCATCGCCAGGTAAAACTTTCATGGGCTTTAATTATATATTTTAGACGGTGGTTAATTTGTGGCTAAGCTCACGTAAGCCTGGCTTTTTCATCTTTCAATTATCACACCTATCACACGTTTCAAGCACGGCGCAGGCGCGCCAAAATGACGTAGACTATTGATAAGGCTTACTCGCCTTTTTCTTTAAAAACAAGTAACGATTGTATCCCATTGCTTGGCATCGCATTGAAAACCACGTCAAAGTAACTCATATCATCTACAACAAAAGCCTAAGTGGCTAAGTCAACTATCGCTAGCGGTAGTAACTGAAGTCACCGTTGGGCGTGGGTTCGAGTCCAGCATAAGGCATGGGTTTTTGTGAACGTCCTTTCACCTGTCATCACTTCATCGTTTCATTATCACCCGCTCATTCGTACCCCCGTATAACCTAGCTGTTGGTGGGGTCGTTGAGCATCATTGAAAAAAAATTACAACAAACATTGCAAGAGGATTGCATATTTTATGAGCGCAAGCGAGAACTCTATTCCACATGGTAGAAGACTTGTTTTGTGTATGAGCTCAAAGAAGACGTCAATCACACTTTTTTATAACATAAGTCCCACAACAGAATACCGAACAGTTTCAAGACAGAGACGATTCGACTTCGCATAAGTAAATGAAAATAAAATTGAAATTCAGAAATAAAAGTGAAATAGTTGTAAAGATGGATGAATCTTCCATGATATTATATTTGATTTTAACAGATCAATTTTGAAACATTCAGTTCAATCGATGGAGCCGTATATGAAAGAAACTCTGGAAATTATGTACCTAGAAAAATCAAACTGATAAGAAAAAAAACGTAGCATAAGAAAATTGTGAGATGTCAATGTCAAATGTAATCGAGGATTTTCGAATATTCCAGTTCATTTTTTGCACGAATTGCTATTGAAAACTTGAGAAGAATCGCCGAAAGCCCAGAAGAAGATTCCAACTCGCCACATTATTATAAACGGCAAAATACTTTTTATATATTATAATAATCCAGATTTGGTGTGAAAAATGCACATGTATGTAGGCCTATAGGCCTATGGTATACTGTACATGTTTAATTGATTACATACATTATAAATTATAGAGATAATATTAAATTTAAAAAAAGGTATATATATATATATATATATATATATATATATATATTTATATATATTTATATATATATATATATATATATATATATATATATATATATATATATATATATATATATATATATACAATATATAGGCAGATATATGAAAACAATCAAATCTTTTCAAGAAGTGTAGATGAGTTATTGATGTTTCATGTACATCATACATTACAAACATAATATTAAATCGTTTTATGAACTTAAACAATGTGAATCAATTCTGGTATGACACAAATGTCAGGAAAAGTCTCAATTAGATTGGTTCCTTTGTCTGTTCTATATACGCCATTCACAAAAATAAAACATAAATGCAGACTCATGATGATTTCCAGTATAAGAAATATAATCTTCACTAAACGCTCATTTTACTACTTTATTGTTTGTGTTTCCTCTCGGCTAAATCGAAGAAGATCGCGTTGAATTAAATAGCAAGTATTCTAACAATCGCGGTAGATCTTCCATTAAACTGAATACAATATGTGAAGTTGAACAATATACCGAAAAACGTTGTGTTATTGAGTACAAAATGTGGTGAAAAGTCAGAAGGGAAATCACTTACCGACAAACAGAGACATTTTGAGATTGGATTTATGCACGTCTGGAAACTCCGTAGTCATGGTGATTGATTATTCAACGGAAACAATTTCTTAACATTTTCTTCAGCTTCTAGTGTTTGATTTCCCATCCTTCAAAAACGTTCTCATCTATTATTTGCGATTCACTCTGTTGATAAGATTTTTCACCGATACTTCATAAATCACAATTCACTTATAGATTATCGGAATCTAAATGTTATTATAAGTGTTTCCCAATATGCGCAAATATTTTATGGTGTTCTTCCATTCTTCTATTCTTCTACAGTCTGATAAATCTGCATCAAAACCAAAGTACTCTTATTTGCAGCTTTGTCAGTTTTCAATTCTGAAACAATAATATCAAATGTGTTTATTCTGATTCAAAATAATAAACGTTTCGTCCATTTCAGAATAAAAGTTTACAGAATCACATAGAATAATCAGTTTCACAAGATCTCGAGAAAATGAAAACGATTACTTTTCGATATCTTGATGCTTTCAAGATACATCCAGTTTAGTAGATCTACATTATAATGTAATCTACAAAAACCACCTTGATTTCTTCCTAATGTTATGGTTTGAACCATAAAATAATACTCATCGATTCAAAATACGTTTCTATGTTCATACTCACCTCAAAATAAGGAATATAAGTTGTTCAAATGACATACATGTATTTGCATTGACTCGATACAACATCTAACCAAAAATTATACGTTCATCTAACTAGGCAAACGCAGGATGTGCGTTGTACGATGAGCGAGATGTCTATATAAAGTATAATCGAAAACTCTACAAACCTTGATCATTTGAAATGAACTTCATCCGATGTCAATGAATCTAGAAAGCCGTGACTTCGACAATGCAACATTTTTCAACTAATATTTCTATCTTTCCGATGAATAAAATACATTTATTATATTATTTTCTCCAAAACGGCTGGTCCGAATATCAAACCAAATTTTTATTCATGTATATTATTCTTGTGTTCACATTTGTGGAAAATTTGAATCATATTGAAGAGATTTCATTTTTCATTTTTTTCCGCTCAGCCAAATCTTATGGGTTTTTTAGAAACTTCTAAATGATGTTTCTCAAAAATGGTCCAACCGATTGGACCTCAAAACTATACAGTTCTAAGTTGGATGAGTTTGCGTATATAAAAAAAATTCATGTCGATCGGTCAAACCCTGCGACTTGTGCAGTGCTACAAAAAAATGAAAAAAAAAAAAAAAAACGCACAGACAAAGTTCCGTAAGAGTTCAGTGAAAATCTTCGCTATGCTCATCATATTATTGATTAGACGGGTAGATAAGTCAATTCTGTCGAACCGAAGTTCAAGGGTTCCATTCCCATACAATTCAATCCGATTATACTTGTTCATTCAAGCTTCAGTACGGGTTTAGCAAGGGTTAGCAAATAAGTTAGCAATAACCGGCACATGCAGCGCAGTGGTTAACGCGCTCGCTTCATGTGATCCGGGAGACGAGGAAAATTCCGAACCCAGTTCGATTCCCGCCGCCGACCATCTTTACAAAGGTTTTTCATGGTTTTCCTCTGTGGTCTAGGCTAATGCCGGTGTAACGGAATATTTGTACTGCTAGATTATGTTTACCCCCGTAATAAAATGCTGGCTGATGATTACTGTACGGTAATCATCAACCAGGTATTTTATTACTGATCAGTACAAATATGCTGGCAGATGATTACTCCCTCTGATTCCTTATTACTGATATATTATGTAACGAGATTAATAATAATCCAGCGGATCTTTACTGAATTCCATACAACAGCAGTAATAAGAATCCAGCATTTGTTTACTCCCTCGGGTGTGAAACATGAATGTGAATCGAGAACCTGAGGTAAAAATAATCCGGCGGAACTTTACTGTCATTTATCAGAAAGGTAAAAATAATCTGGCAGATCTTTACTGTCTTGTTTCAAAAAACTGTTTTCAACAATACAAGAGGTAATATTAATCTGGCAAATCATTACTGTCTTGTTTCTGAATACTTTTTTCAACGATCCTTGAGGTAATAATAATCTGGCAGATCTTTACTGTCTTGTTTCTGAATACTTTTTTCAACGATATTTGAGGTAATAATAATCTGGCAGATCTTTACTCTCTTGTTTCTGAATACTGTTTTCAACGATACTTGAGGTAATAATAATCTGGCTGATCATTACTGTCTTGTTTCTGAATACTGTTGCCAACTATACTTGAGGTAATAATAATCTGGCAGATCTCTACTGTCTTGTTTCTGAATACTTTTTTCAACAATACTTGAAGTAATAATAATCTGGCAGATCTTTACTGTCTTGTCTCTGAATACTGTTTGCAACGATACTTGCGGTAATAATGATCTGGCAGATCATTACTGTCTTGTTTCTGAATACTTTTTTCAACGATACTTGAGTTAATAATAATCTGGCAGATCTTTACTGTCTTGTCTCTGAATACTTTTTTCAACGATACTTGAGGTGTAATAATAATCTGGCAGATCTTTACTGTCTTGTCTCTGAATACTGTTTTCAACGATACTTGAGGTAATAATAATCTGGCAGATCATTACTGTCTTGTTTCTGAATACTGTTTTCAACGATACTTGAGGTAATAATAATCTGGCAGATCTTTACTGTCTTGTTTCTGAATACTTTTTTCAACAATACTTGAGGTAATAATAATCTGGCAGATCTTTACTGTCTTGTCTCTGAATACTTTTTCCAACGATACTTGAGGTGTAATAATAATCTGGTAGATCTTTACTGTCTTGTCTCTGAATACCGTTTTCAACGAACTTGAGGTAATAATAATCTGGCAGATCTTTACTGTCTTGTCTCTGAATATTGTTCTCAAAGATATTTGAGGTAATAATAATCTGGCAGATCATTACTGTCTTGTTTCTGAATACTTTTTTCAACGATACTTGAGGTGTAATAATAATCTGGCAGATCTTTACTGTCTTGTCTCTGAATACTGTTTTCAACGATACTTGAGGTAATAATAATCTGGCAGATCATTACTGTCTTGTTTCTGAATACTGTTTTCAACGATACTTGAGGTGATAATAATCTGGCAGATCTTTACTGTCTTGTCTCTGAATACTGTTTTCAACGATGCTTGAGGTAATAATAATCTGGCAGATCTTCACTGTCTTGTCTCTGAATACTGTTTTCAACGATGCTTGAGGTAATAATAATCTGGCAGATCTTTACTGTCTTGTCTCTGAATATTGTTCTCAAAGATATTTGAGGTAATAATAATCTGGCAGATCATTACTGTCTTGTTTCTGAATACTTTTTTCAACGATACTTGAGGTGTAATAATAATCTGGCAGATCATTACTGTCTTGTTTCTGAATACTGTTTTCAACGATACTTGAGGTGATAAAAATCTGGCAGATCTTTACTGTCTTGTCTCTGAATACTGTTTTCAACGATGCTTGAGGTAATAATAATCTGGCAGATCTTCACTGTCTTGTCTCTGAATACTGTTTTCAACGATACTTGAGGTAATAATAATCTGGCAGATCTTTACTCTCTTGTTTCTGAATATCAACGATACTTGAGGTGATAATGATCTGGCGGATCAATACTGTCTTGTTTCTGAATACTGTTTCAACGATACTTGAGGTAATAATAATCTGGCAGATCTTTACTGTCTTGTTTCTGAATACTGTTTTCAACGATGCTTGAGGTAATAATAATCTGGCAGATCTTTACTGTCTTGTTTCTGAATACTGTTTTCAACGATGCTTGAGGTAATAATAATCTGGCAGATCTTTACTGTCTTGTTTCTGAATACTGTTTTCAACGATATTTGAGGTAATAATAATCTGGCAGATCTTTAGTGTCTTGTTTCTGAATACTGTTTCAACGATACTTGAGGTGATAATAATCTGGCAGATCTTTACTGTCTTGTTTCTGAATACTGTTTTCAACGATGCTTGAGGTAATAATAATCTGGCAGATCTTTACTGTCTTGTTTCTGAATACTGTTTTCAACGATATTTGAGGTAATAATGATCTGGCAGATCTTTACTGTCTTGTTTCTGAATACTTTTTTCAATAATACTTGAGGTAATAATATTCTGGCAGATCTTCACTGTCTACTGGACATTGTGATACTGATCGGTACAAATATACCAGCATATGATTACTCCCTCTTATTCCTTTCAACTGATATATGGAATGTACAGATTAATAATAATCCAGCGGATCTTCACTGAATTCCATACAACAGTAGTGATGAGAATCCAGCATTTGTTTACTCCCTCGGATGTTAAACATGGATATTCATCGTACTATTGGGGTAAAAATAATCTAGTCGAACTTTACTGTCCTCTATGAGGGAAGTGATTAGAATCTACCTCCCATCTTGTTTCTGAATACTGTTTCCAACGATATTTTCGTATTTCAACGATCGTTGAAAACATTACTCAGACAGTAAAGATCAGCCAGATCATTTTCAACTCAAGTATCGTTGAAGACAGTATTCAGACAGTGAAGATCAGCCAGATTATTTTTACCTCGAGTATCGATGAAACACTATTCAGACAGTAAAGATCTGCCGGATTTTTTTTACCTTTTCTATGGTATTTTTCTATGGTTATGGTATTTTACCTTTCCCTCATAGAGGACAGTAAAGTCCCGCTAGATTATTTTTACCTCAATAGTACGATGAATATCCATGTTCAACATCCGAGGGAGTAAACAAATGCTGGATTCTCATCACTACTGTTGTATGGAATTCAGTAAATATCCGCTGGATTATTATTAATCCGGTCACCTTATATATCAGCTGAAAGGAATAAGAGGGAGTAATCATATACCAGTATATTTTACTGATCAGTATTACAATGTCCAGTCGACAGTGAAGATCTGCCAGATTATTTCCACCTATCCGTTAAATGACAGTAAAGTTACGCCGGATAATTTTACCTCAATATTGAGATCAATATCCATGTTTCACATCCAAGGGAGTAAACAGATACTGGATTCTTATTCTTCTGGTCACTTCATATATCAGTTGCGAAGAATAAGAGGGAATAATCATATGCTGGTGTATTTGTACTGTATATCAGTATTACAATGTTCAGTAGACAGTAGAGATCTTCCAGATTATTATTACCTCAAGTATAGTTGAAAACAGTATTCAGAAACAAGACAGTAAAGATCTGTCAGATTATTATTACCTCAAGTATTATTGAAAACAGTATTCAGAAACAAGACAGTGAAGATCTGCCAGATTATTATTACCTCAAGTATCGTCAAGTATCGTTGAAAACAGTATTCAGAAACAAGACAGTGCAGATCTGCCAGATTATTATCACCTCAAGTATTGTTAAGAATAGTATTCAGAAACAAGACAGTAAAGATCTGCCAGATTATTATTACCTCGAGTATCGTTGAGAAAAGTATTCAGAAACAAGACAGTAATGATCTGCCAGATTATTATTACCTCAAGTATCGTTGAAAAAAGTATTCAGAAACAAGACAGTAATGATCTGCCAGATTATTATTACCTCAAGTATCGTTGCGAACAGTATTCAGAGACAAGACAGTAAAGATCTGCCAGATTATTATTACCTCAAGTATCGTTGAAAACAGTATTCAGAAACCAGAGAGTAAAGATCTGCCAGATTATTATTACCTCAAGTATCGTCAAGTATCGTTGAAAACAGTATTCAGAAACAAGACAGTGCAGATCTGCCAGATTATTATCACCTCAAGTATTGTTGAGAAAAGTATTCAGAGACAAGACAGTAAAGATCTGACAGATTATTATCACCTCAAGTATCGTTGAAAACAGTATCCAGAAACAAGACAGTGAAGATCTGCCAGATTATTATTACCTCAAGTATCGTTGAAAAAAGTATTCAGAAACAAGACAGTAATGATCTGCCAGATTATTATTACCTCAAGTATCGTTGCGAACAGTATTCAGAGACAAGACAGTAAAGATCTGCCAGATTATTATTACCTCAAGTATCGTTGAAAATAGTATTCAGAAACCAGAGAGTAAAGATCTGCCAGATTATTATTACCTCAAGTATCGTTGAAAACAGTATCCAGGAACAAGACAGTAAAGATCTGCCAGATTATCATTACCTCAAGTATCGTTGAAAACAGTATTCAGAAACCAGAGAGTAAAGATCTGACAGATTATTATTACCTCAAGTTTCGTTGAAAACAGTATCCAGAAACAAATACAGTGAAGATCTGCCAGATTATTATAACCTCAAGTATCGTTGAAAAAAGTATTCAGAAACAAGACAGTAATGATCAGCCAGATTATTATCACCTCAAGTTCGTTGAAAACTGTATTCAGAGACAAGACAGTAAAGATTTGCCGGATTATTATTACACCTCAAGTATCGTTGGAAAAAGTATTCAGAGACAAGACAGTAAAGATCTGCCAGATTATTATTAACTCAAGTATCGTTGAAAAAAGTATTCAGAAACAAGACAGTAATGATCTGCCAGATTATTATTACCTCAAGTATCATTGAAAAAAGTATTCAGAAACAAGACAGTAAAGATCTGCCAGATTATTATTAGCTCGAGTATCGTTCAAAGCAGTGATCAGAAACAAGACAGTAAAGATCCGCCAGATTATTATTACCTCAAGTATCGTTGCAAACAGTATTCAGAGACAAGACAGTAAAGATCTGCCAGATTATTATTACCTCAAGTATCGTTGAAAAAAGTATTCAGAAACAAGACAGTGAAGATCTGCCAGATCATTATTACCTCAAGTATCGTTGAGAACAGTATTCAGAAACCAGAGAGTGAAGATCTGCCAGATTATTATTACCTCAAGCAGTGGCGGCCGGTGACTTGAACAATGGGGGGTGCTGCAGTTAGATAAAAGATATCATACACAAAACTACGAAGCCACAGAACAATGGGTGTAGAGCCTTGAAGGGTGACATTTTCTACGTCTCATACAAAAACGCAAATTTCCTCGTTTTACGTCCACATTTAGATCCGAATATTCATTCATATTATAATAACTCAAGTACCATCCGTTTGGCTTGTCAGCATAGATCGGATGAACAATACTATCTGAAATTTAATAATGTATTCACGCAAATGGTATGAAGTATTTATTAGCAGAATCAAATCGACTGTAATAAACATATATTACATGGTCTATTAAAATGTACTTGATTGCGTTTGCATAATTAGTTATGACTTAGGATAGTGTCATTCGATTGTGACATACAAATTGAAATAATCTTCCATGAGCAAAATGGAAAATGATCTTATAAATTAGGAGCTTTCGTATTTTGCGACAGCCGAAACAAGTGAAATGATGCGATAATATGAACGTCCAGGAATGAATGGGGGCATAGTTTATGACATCTAAGACAGAAGTCAACATATAATAATACATATAATCATAATATAATATATTGCATATATATAATACATTTGCCGAGTGACCGAGCGGCTCGAAACACCCCTCCGTTAGTATAGTAAATGAGTACGAAACTCTATCGAGAGCCGGGAGTCGTGAGTGTGCGGTGTTCCGAGTATTTCAAATTCGGTACTCGGCAGTGGTCGGGCAAGTTCGAGCTTGCCAGAGATACGAGCAATGCAGCACACATTTAGGCTTTAACTCTCGCAATTCTTCCTTCACCGCGCTCTCCCTTGGTCATCCTACTACGATTTGCTTCGCGCAACCAAACATGCAGTACGTAGGATGTACGAAACATTGCCTAGCGTTGCTGCTGCAGGCGTTCAGTGGCGCGTGGTTTTCATGATGCGTTCGAAGCCGTGGACGTTTAACCATGAATAATAACGTTTTTGTTTTGCAAATATATTTTTTGAAAACTGTATTTTGTCAACAATGATGGCTTTATATAAAACATACTACGAAATGGAAGAAATGATGTATTCAATGTAAATTGATCAAAAATAGCAAAGCATCCGGCAAACCGTAGGGAGTGCTGCCATTCTGCAGTACTTACACACGAGCCGCCACTGACCTCAAGTATCGTTGAAAACAGTATCCAGAAACAAGACAGTAAAGATCTGCCAGATTATTATTACCTCAAGTATCGTTGAAAAAAGTATTCAGAAACAAGACAGTAATGATCTGCCAGATTATTATTACCTCAAGTATCGTTGAAAACAGTATTCAGAGACAAGACAGTGAAGATCTGCCAGATTATTATTACACCTCAAGTATCGTTGAAAAAAGTATTCAGAGACAAGACAGTAAAGATCTGCCAGATTATTATTACCTCAAGTATCGTTGAAAAAAGTATTCAGAAACAAGACAGTTAAGATCTGCCAGATTATTATTACCTCAAGTATCGTTGAAAAAAGTATTCAGAGACAAGACAGTAAAGATCTGCCAGATTATTATTACACCTCAAGTATCGTTGAAAAAAGTATTCAGAGACAAGACAGTAATGATCTGCCAGATTATTATTACCTCAAGTATCGTTGAAAAAAGTATTCAGAGACAAGACGGTAAAGATCTGCCAGATTATTATTACCTCAAGTATCGTTGAAAAAAGTATTCAGAAACAAGACAGTAATGATCTGCCAGATTATTATTACCTCAAGTATCGTTGAAAACAGTATTCAGAGACAAGACAGTAAAGATCTGCCAGATTATTATTACCTCAAGTATCGTTGAAAAAAGTATTCAGAAACAAGACAGTAATGATTTGCCAGATTATTATTACCTCAAGTATCGTTGAAAACAATATTTTGAAACAAGACAGTAAAGATCTGCCAGATTATTATTACCTATCTGATTAATGACAGTAAAGTTCCGCCGGATTATTTTTACCTCAGTATTTCGATAAACATTCATGTTTCACACCCGAGGGAGTAAACAAATGCTGGATTCTTATTACTACTGTTGTATGGAATTCAGTAAAGATCCGCTGGATTATTATTAATCTTGTCACATAATACATCAGTAATAAGGAATCAGAGGGAGTAATCATCTGCCAGCATATTTGTACTGATCAGTATTAAAATGCCTGGCTGATGATTACCGTACAGTAATCATCAGCCAGCATTTCATTACTGGGGTGTAATAATCAGCTACAGTATAGAAATGCCACCACACCGGGATGGTTCCTACAATAAGTCGGCCATGACCGCTTCCTTCCCAATATCCTTCTCATTATCCAAGAACCTTCATCCCATCATCTCATTAATCATCCATCCGACGCCATTAGATCTCAGTTATCATAACAGTGCGTCGTTAAACCCAATATATAATATATTACTCAAATTACAGGAATCCAGGAATGGGTCCACCATTCGGTTCGTTTCCTGCCATGATCGATCGTTCTGACCGATTCTCACTGTGGTTCTCCTCAGTAAGCTGAATGAACACTAAATTATAGTTCCATAATGTCAGGTCGTGCCTCCTTTTCCCATATCCTCCTTGTTGTGATGCTTCGGACGGTTAACGTGAAACTACCGATTCGCACTATCTAACTACCTAACTACCAATACGGTACAAGTGATCGGCGTAAATCTCCTCAATCATAACGACCTCGAAAGTTTACATTTCCGTTTATTTTATTGGGGTAAACTAGGAAAACGCCATATGCGTTGTTAGACGAGCGGATAGTAATAGTATGGGTAGTAATGGTTGAGAACTGCTTCGAGTGGTACCAATTTAGCACATTTTATTTGTTTTCTTCAAAATGGCTGACCCGACCAAGCTGAAAATTTTTAGAAATGTGTATCAAAATGTAATCCAACTTCACGCAAAATTTCATTTGGGAAAATAAAAATATTTTCTTTTTTTCCGCCATGTTATTCTAATGGGAATTTTTGAAATTTCTTAAATTCATAAAAAAAAGGTACTCCCCGATAATGCCACAAAACTATACAGATCTAAGTTAGATGAGGAACCATATTGAAAAAAAGTTTGAGGATGATAGATGTAGCCGTTTGACCTGTGGAGAACCGACAAAAAAACATAAAAAAAAAAAAAAAAAAAAAAAACGAACACCAATTTTTTTCAGTATGTCAAATTGAATCCTCGCTGAAGCTCGTCTGAAAACGACGCACTGAAGTGAAAACCAAGATTGTCGACAGACGAATGATTGATGAGATGATGATATGGAGAGATGAAAGTTGCTTAGGTAGTGGAAGGGGTAGCAGGAAGTAAACGGTCTTGTCCCATATTTTAAGAAAAATATTGCATTATGCAGCCTAGGCTACAGACGGAAATTTCAATCAAGCTCTGTAAAATTGTGAAACAAAGAATTGTCTGCATAATCCACAAAGTATACCCAATGTAGGCCCTATAACACTATAAAAGGATTCTAAATATATATATATATATATATATATATATATATATATATATATAATAAACGATATCTATCTATATATCTAAAGATCTACGGTGGCGGCAGGCTCTAACCGAGGACCTATCTATACCTCATCTCCCGATTCCATAGAATATGTATCAAATAATAATTATTCCCCTTCCTCTCTTCCTCAGGTTCACGATCTTGAACACGGCGATGGTGACGTCACGCGGGGACCTAGTGGAGTTGGTCAACTCTGAGGCGAGGGTGATGTTGCTGTACTCGACGAGAGAAGAGGCGATCGACATCCTGACGAACGCCCGAGACTTGAAGCTGACTGGAGAGAACTACGTGTGGGTCGTCACGCAGAGTGTCATTGAGAGCCGACAGACGACACCCTATCAGTTCCCCGTAGGCATGCTAGGTGAGACAATATTAGGTTTCGTTATGGCTTGTTCAGACGAGGCACTAACGTGCCAATCTTGCGTTGCTGAGCAATACGATGCGAGCTTTGGGGCATTCAGACACAAGTTCGGCAACGCGCATCGCATTGCTAGAAAGTCACAGCCCTTTTGAAACAAATCTAGAAGGCTGTGATAAATGGACCAATAGAAATATAGCATTCACGCACGAAACGAGGACCAAACTGTCAGGTTGTGAGTAAGCCTAGTCTTTGACATTTTTCTGGGCGTTGTGATTTTAAAAAAGGGTTATAAAAAGTATGTGCCTATTGTCAGAACACAGCGTCAAACTAATTTCCCTCTTTTTTTATTCTGGTTAGGCGGCCATATTCAATCGATTTGCCTTGTGATTATCGATCACTCGAATTGAGAATACTGTTCTCCTATTGGTCAGTCATGCATAAACCAACACTATATGATTGAAATATAGAACCCATGTCTATCCGAAATTGGACGTGATTCAGGCTCGCAGTGTTGACCTTGACGCGTTCAGACGGGGTGTTTTACTGCTCGACAACGTAGGATTGGCACGATAGTGCCTCGTCTGAAGAGGCTATTAGAAACGTCAGATGATTTATAGAAGTGTAGATCAGTTGGTGAAGTCTACCTCGAAGGATCCGGACATCATGATGTGGTGTGGGGGCTTGCGGTGACCCAATGATCTCCAGAGCTGTCGTCGAGAGCAATTTATTCGCTCCCAGAAGCGACACCCATGGCGATAAGGTCTAGAATGAGGGTCCAAACCAAGTTCGGACTGTCTCGGTCGAGTGGAAGCCTTTTGGTGACCGGAGTATATAGGGAGAGTACTGAACCTTGCGCTTTTATTTCGTTTTCTTTTCACTTTTATATTCATCTACCGTCTTATCTTCCTTTCTTTTTTTCTATATCATTCATATTACTTTTCTACCTCTTTCTATCCCGCTCCCTCCTTATGCTTGAAACATCCACAAACGTTGACATCTATGGTAAAGTACACGGAGAAGAACATGAGCGCAAAATGACCACACCTTCAACCCTAACACTAACAAAGTAGTCACTGAAGCGCTAGGCCCTTACCGAGACTGCCATTAAAACAAACTCCCAATCCCAGCTAGCTCCAAGAGGTTGAGACCACAGTATTAGAGATAACTCGATAGCGTCACTTCTATACATAAGGCCGGTTGTACGAATCTAGGTTAAGTACTAATCCACTAACTATTAGTTAAAGGTACGAAAATAACATATGTAATCATGGTGATGCCAAGTTAGTCAGCTAAGGGCCCATATTACCAATAATAAAAATGTGTTAATTAAGCTAATTAATCAACTGCAGTACAATATTGGTAACCAAGGGTAATAACAAGCTAATCCACTAATTATCGCTTAATCAACAAATTTATTATTCGTAAAACGGGCCCTAAATAAACCAGTTTCCAAAAACCGGGCCTAATCAATATAACAACTTGCTGCAATAGTCAACTGAGTTTTACTATCCTGAGGACCTAGTCTAGGACGTTTTGTGGCTTGTTTCGTATTACATTGTTATCACCAATCAC
The DNA here is from genome assembly GCA_907164805.1 of Brachyptera putata. NCBI lineage: Eukaryota > Metazoa > Arthropoda > Insecta > Plecoptera > Taeniopterygidae > Brachyptera > Brachyptera putata. The sequence goes on along the minus strand of OU015470.1, from coordinate 4,908,177 downwards.
GTAGAGTGTCCACACAATCTCCTATCCGGTGCCAGAAGTGACTCATACGCGCGTACAACTACATGTATTTCGATCCACGAAGCGTTATTTTACCTTTCATCAGTTCAGAGAGAATGTCAATTTATTTGACGGCTGTCTGCAAAGCGGGATACCACGATGGTACAGCGTGATGAAATCAATACATAGAAGTACAATGGTTCCATTATCCATTATGGTTCCATTATCAAAAACCTAGCAATTTGTGGGTTCATTAAGCACCATAAATAATGTAGAATCCAAATAGATCCATGTTACTACCGAATCAAAATTCTCGTATCTCTTATCAAAACCCGAAAACTTATATTTCGATCTTTCGATCACACATATTTTACAAACGAATCAAAAAGTGAGTTCACAGAAAGCATAGTTCTAGTGTCAAAGATCATTATTTTCCAATCAAAATAATTAAAATGTGGTTGTAAGATCGCCCTTGTAGGTGCCTCGTCCAAACGATCCTACTTTCATCCATTCATAACCTTATGATAATTAAACTTCTTGGATACGATCCAATATCGAGATGTGTGGTATATTTTAGCCATGTCGTAGAAGAAACGTATCGACCGGGAATCGAACCCGGGACCTTCAGATTGCCGGTCCGCTGCTCTCCCACTGAGCTACCGAGATATTACTCTCATGTCATGGCTATACTTAGAGTGACGACACTTCCTGGGGCTAACCCTATAGAGGGCTTAGATTCACCCAAGGTGTAACGATTAAACGCTACCACAGGTCCTTGTGTACTCTCTTCTACCTTTACCTAGGCATGACATAAGAGTAATATCTCGGTAGCTCAGTGAGAGAGCAGCGGACCGGCAATCTGAAGGTCTCGGGGTCGATTCCCGGTCGAGATGTATCTTTTACGACATGGCTAAAATGTCCTACATAACCTTAATTGAGGAGCAATGCTTTTTGGATTGAATTTAGGAACAATGATTCTGTATCAAGTTTCGATGTTATTCAAATGAATATTCAAAAAAATACGCGATTTTGTTGTGTTTATGCCCATTTTAGAGAGAAAATTATCATCTTCAAGTAAGAAAGTTCAAAGAATAGCAGCACGTAGGGTAACAGGAAGAGTAAGAAGATGGAAAAGAGTGGGAAATGAAAGTGGGAAATGTGAAACTTCATTGGAAAGTCCATCTGAAATGTTAAAAGCGCTTGGATGGCAGTCACTAGAAACAAGGAGAAGGAACGACAGGTTATGCAATTTTTTCAGAGCATTTGTTGGTGGAGGAGGATGGGGAGAGTTGAACAGGATGATTAAGTTGGATAAAAGGTATATGAGTGTTCGAAATAGCCACCAAATGAAAGTAATGGTTGGCACATCGAGAACGGATGTTGGGAAGTTCTCTTTTCTGGCTAGAGCTGGGAGTGAATGGAATGAGTTGAATGGGAAAGTGTTTGAGGACGAGAAATTGAATGTCAGAGGTTTTAGGAAATGGTTAGAGAATTTCAGTTCAGTCTGAATTATTGCTATTGTTTTTTTATAAATTGTTTCTAACCTATTAACAATCTATATGTGATAGATCTTCAAGTTTTCTGATGTAACCTAGTTTTAAGATCTTTGCCACCAATAACTGTATTAACTGCAAAGTAATTCAATAAATAAATAAGTAACATACTGTTTGATCTCCAGGCGTCCATTTCGACACGAGCAGTGCTTCGCTTGTGAACGAGATCACGACTGCCGTCAAGGTGTACGCGTACGGCGTCGAGGACTTCGTCAACGACCCCCGCAACGTCAACAACTCCCTCAACACGCAGCTGTCGTGCGAGGGCAAGGGCGGAGACTCCAGGTGGAAGATGGGCGACAGATTCTTCAAGTGAGTTCATGTTTGTTTGTTTATTATTGTTGTGCATGATGAGTATACTAGGAAAACGCCATATATGCGTTGTTAGACGAGCGAATAGTAATAGTATGAGTAAAAATGGGTGAAAACTGCTTTGGAGTGGTACCAATTTAGCACATTTTATGTTTTTTGTTCAAAATGGATGATCCGGAAAGCTGAAATTTTTCAGAAATGTGTATCAAAATGTAATTCAACTTCACGCGAAATTTTATTTTTTTGGAAAATAAAAATATCTTTTTTTTTACGCCATGTTATTCAATCGGGTATTTTTGAAATTTATAAAATTCTTTGAAAAAAAGTTACCACCTCACATTGACACAATATGTTTACAGACAATATATGTTCTGTATCGTGAACATTGCACTATATGAGTCTGATAATTCATAAATTCTATCTTATAAGCACCGTTATCAAAATCGCATGTGTTTCTGTTGAATCTGAATTTGTTGTCTGACAACATTCTTAAGGCTTACTTGTATCCAAGAAAGGACCAATCAAATGATTGTAAAACCTTATCAATTTCATAGTCCCGTTGCAGCTCGAAGAATCTGAAGCTTCTGACAGATATCATTGCGTTTATCATCGTGAAACTTATATCCTGGAAAATCATAATACCCCAGGAAATACCACAAGCAAACAAATATAGAACGGTGATATTTGCGTTTGTTTTATTGGTAGACGACGACATTAATCTTTTGTGGATACAATCACTAAAAACTGATATCTCACTGAATCAACTTCATCCATGCGCTTTCAAATTAATTTGATGTTTTTAATAGAATAGCTATATTCACCAATTGATTTCAATCCGATACAGTTATACTACAATGCATTTCATAAACCATCCATGAAAAAACAAACGATAGAGGATAACAGCTTAATACAAAATCAAATTATTATTGAAAACTTTCATCTGTATAATCGTGGAGAACAATGAAAACCAATCATGGAAATTGATATTTTTTTTTAAAACCCCAATTTCATTTTATAGCCCATATGAGTTGGTTCAGCGAGATATCTGGTTTTTACCGATAACTTTGAAACAGACAACATGGGAGATTTTGTCATTATCAACACACTGTTCACCGCATATAATATTTCAATATACTAGGAAAACGCCATATATGCTTTGTTAGACGAGCGAATAATAATAGTATAGGTGTGAAAATGGGTAAAAACTGCTTCGAATGTTACCAATTTAGCACATTTTATGTTTTTTCTTCAAAATGGCTGTCCCGATCAAGCTGAAAATTTTTAGAAATGTGTATCAAAATGTAATTCAACTTCAAGAAAAATTTCATTGTTTTGGAAAATGATAATATTTTCTTTTTTTTCCGCCATGTTATTCTGACGGGTATTTTTTAAATTTCTGAAATTCATAAAAAAAATGTTACCGCCTGATAATGCCACAAAACTATACAGATCTAAGTTAAATGAGGAACCATACTGAAAAAAAGTTTGAAGTCGATAGCTGTAGCCGTTTGACCTGTGGAGAACCGACAAAAAAAAATGAAAAAAAAAAACATAAAAACGAACACCAATTTTTTTAGTATGTCAAATTGAATCCTCGCTAAAGCTCGTCTGATAAATGTGACCAAGTATTTGGAATACAAATTTTGAATAATAATTGAGATCAACAAAAACATGAATAATTACATTTCCTGAAAGAGAAAAAATTGAAAACAATTTATAAACAGAAAATATATTATTTTTTGCTGAATCATTTGAATTAAGTGAGTAAGTAAATTTATTTTGAAGTATGTTTCACGGTCTTCGACATAGACTTCTCATATGAACACACACACACACTATTTTTTGAAATAAAATACTCGAATCCCGGTCACCTGAAAGTTATAATCGAATATATAACAATCTATTTTGCATCAGCATTATCCTGAATAATCCTTTAAGCTGAGATCATTATATTAATGGCATTCACAAACACATCTCTTGTTCTATAGAATATAACCCCCCTGGTTTCAAACATACCAACCCACACAGATTGGAGACAAGGAAATCCCCTAGTGGTAGCGATACTTATTATAATATGTCATTAAATCTTGAACAAAGTTAGTACATAGTATACATTTTAACGAGAATTAATACACATAGATTAATTATTATAACACTAGAGAAGCGTTTGTTGAACAAAATGGCTGCGGGATTAAAATCATGTTTAATTACGTGCAAATGTGTCTACTTGTATCTTATCCACGACAGAAGAAATTCGTCTACCAACTAAATAGTTGTAAGAACTCGAATAAATTCATAATCTTGCTACAACTTTGAGGTTTTAATGCTTTAATCCTTTTCTAAAAAATCATAATACTCTACAAATACCGTGAGTATACCAATTTAATGGTGATATTTGTGTTTGCTGTATCGGTGAATGAGCTTTTTCTCTCGTGAATACAAGTATATCAAGATATTCTAGTTTATTATTATTCGTCGGAATGAATCTCACTTGTTGGTTTACAATCTTCATAAGATGAAAGAGTGAGTAGAGTTCATTCAAAATGGCCGCCAAGACGATCACTTGGACACAGTCTAATAATAATAAACAATCAGTCATTGAAATGAAATGACAATATCAAATGTTACAAAATATACACTTTTTTAAAATGAACAAATTTTATCTAAGGCTCAGTATTACCAGTATAATTAGCCTCATTCCAAGAGTTAGTGAAAGTAGGTGGCAGAAAATGACTGGGGTGGTAACCGGTTTTAATTCTCAATTAAATTAAATTCAATTCAATTTTTATTCCAGAAGTAAAATAATCAAGGTTACATATACATGATTATAACATAATTATAAAAACATATTACATATTATATAGTAGATATTTATACATGATCCGTAACTAATAGTAATCTAATATACGTAGAAAATAATTGATGGAATACCCACATAAGCAGTGCTTGTGTGTGGGAGAGGATATTTTTAGAAGAAGTACTCCCAAATTAATAATTTTCTTACAGCGAAAACAGGGTCTTAATAATTCTTGAGATATCAATTTTTGTGTGTGTGCCAATACCCCGGGTAGAATTCTGACTTAGAACAATTATTCTGAACCACCTAAAACCTTGAAACCAATGCTATAGCACAGGCAACGCGGCATACACTCCACCCGTTCTTATGCATTGGTGGAGGCGCCGGGTTTCAATTTAGAATCTTGAAAATGATGGGAAATATACTCAAAATGTCAAGAACACCAACTGTACTTGAAATCAACTCCACTGAGAGTCAACTGTACTAAATATCAATTGTGCTGAGATAAATTGTACTGAATACCAACTTTCTTGGAAACAAACTGCACTCTAACCAAACTGTACCGAGCTTTTAATTCTTGAGCATCCTGGACAAACGGTAAAGTGGGAGGTAATTGATCCTCCCCTAAACAACTCATTATCGCTCATAGTTTGTTCAAAGCTCCAGGGACGTACTGGCAAATAATGGGCCCACTGGCTATTACCAATTTTTCATTTACCAATTACCAATTAATTATATAAAACCAAATCCAGGTCAAGGAAAACATAAGATTTTTACTGTATTATAATTAACAGTTTTTATCGAACCATTTTAAACATAGAAGTGGCGTAGCTAGGATAGTAGGTCAGGGGGGGTAAGAATTTTGAAAGGGCGTCGTGCATGAATAATTATAATAGGCCTATAAGTGCGAAGTCTAGAGCAAGTCATATAGACAGCGAAGTATGCGTTTATATGAAAATACAGTGGAAAATGCCATAAGAGTTGTGCAGGCCTATCGACCCGTTACCGCGAAGTTGTGACCCACGGGGGGCAAGCCCCTTCTGGCCCCGCAGGGAATGTTTCGAAATTATACACCTTTTAAATATGGTGCAACCTGTTCCAGATAAAATCATGATGCAAAAAATGTGTTTTCTTATAGAACTAAAGGTGCCCAACTGATATTTGCCCATCACAGTTATGCTTGTGTGGTCGTTCTGTGTCATTTTAGCGCTCCGGGCAATTGACTTCAATAGTGAGCCCCCAAAACTAAGTGTGCAGTGTATAGCAAGGGAGGAGAGAACTAAGCCCTGCAGGGAAATTTTTCGTAATTTTATGTTTTTCAATTCGATTCTACGGTTTTGGGAACTACACGAAATTTCTGGAATACATAACTATGGGAGCCCAGCATCGTGGGGGCCCACCGGCCATGACCGGTGTGGCCTTATGGCCAGTACGTGCCTACAAAGCTTGCTAGATATTCTCAGTGATGAGTTGGTTTAGGTGAGTAAGGTTTTGTGACAAGCTAAATTTGTGGAGTGTCTATAACACTCATTTCAACTCTGTACAGGTCACTTTAAAAGTAGAAGTTTGAGACAGTTACTCTTTTAGTACACTTGATTTGTAGGGCAGTTGTTTGTTAGGTTAGTCGAGTTTTAGTACACTTGATTTTCAGTATAGTTGGTATCGTCTTGAAATAATGCAATTATTTATATTACCTTCACTATATTTTTGTATAACATTGTCATTTTATGGCAATGACATTGTCATTTTTCATATCAGTTTTACGATATTACAAACATACATTTTTAACGAAACCTAATGCATGAACCATGTGTTTACCACAGTTTTTATGTCTGTATGAGGCTATATAAAATATGATTGTATTTATATTGCCTATCAGTTGCATATTATAACGTATTTATTTTGCTGAGTCGAGTTGATTTGTGAACATATAAATATGAAGCTTAAACGAAGTTTTACCAACAAATCAGCAATAAAAGTTGACACAAATTTCTTGTAGGTCTATCAAAAGTCGAATCAGTCCAAAGATATATTGAGTAGAATAAGGTTGGAGTTCCTTTCATATCAAAAAAGATCGACAACTTGACTAAACTCGACTCCCCCCTTCCCCGCCCCTCCCCCTACCCCGCACCACCCCCTACCCCGCTGACTTTCAATCTATATCCTACATACACTGTATTATAACACATAGGAGGTAGACTACGCAAAGGAAGCTTCTTCTTCAAAAAGAAAATCTGAATTCAAAATGACACAAAAATATGACGTATAATATAAACGTAATAGCCCAGAAGTTTATATGGGAATTCAGATAAAAACGTTCATGATTTTCCTTTTTTTATTACAAAATATGACTGTGGATTTTTTTTTCCAAGAGGAGACCCACGGTTCTCTATATAATTCCAGAATGCCTGCATTTTATTTTTGAAAATTAATCCATACAGCTTGATCAGTTTCTCTCGATCTGACTCATTCTACACCAAGTCTGGACCGAACTGGATTCTGGATCCATTGAACTGGATCAAACAGGAGAGTTTATTAAAAACAAACCCTCACAGCAGTTTTATGTGGTTATTACGATCGACCGTCTACGCTATCTATTAACCATAACGGTCATGGGTGTCGACTCAATCAGATTGTTTTAGAAGAGCCATGAGATGTTTTCCTATTTCGTGAATTGATATCGACTAGAGATGAAGATTCGAACCACCCGTGCGTTAGTGAGGTGAGATAGGGAAGACGGTTGATCGTAACCTGCGGTTCTTGAGGTTAATGTGCTTTGATATGGACAAGGGAAAACATTTCTTATTGTTATGGGACGAACAATCACGATATGATGAAACTGTATAATAAATTACCAGAAGCTATGAGAAATGTAGAATCATTGCCAACATTTTAAAATTGAATTTGAAAAACTTCTTATAGCAAAGCTTATTATTCCTTGAATGAATATATTTTAACATGATGTCGTGGGCCTGGAATTGGTCTTTCAAATCTAATATTTCTGATAATTACGTATAATATGTGATAGATGTGAATATACTTCTCCTCATATCAAACTGATCAACTCACAGCACTTTAAAGTGACAACAATAATATACCGGGATATCATTATTGTGACTCTGGGTCTACGAGTGAATAATTACGTATAATATGTAACAAATGTGAATATATTTCCCCTCATATCAAACTGATCAACTCACAGCACTTCAAAGTGACAACAATAATAATATACCGGGATTTTATCATTTCCACAAGTGATTTATTACGTACTATTCGGCAGTACATCAGTCAATTTCTGTATTATATTTCAAGAAAAGTAATGAAATCAATATTTCCATAACCCACACTCATCTCCCGGTATATGTGTATTTTCACCAGACAACTCGCATGTTTTTTTTTCATACCATCGGTATATTAATATTCCCATGTTCACCATGTACATATAAATATACTCGAAACATAATATTTCACCGGTATATTTGTATGTTGAACCAATCCACAGTAATCTTCTCCCGGTATATTATTATGTACATAAAGTTATACCGGTATATCTTTAATTTTCCATACTTATACACCACCTACAAATATACCGTACCACCGGTTTTACGAACCCAGGTTATCACAAAAAAACTGATATTCCTGCAAATCGACTCCCATGGGCTCTTAACTCTAACTATAAGAATAAAACGAGAATAACATGCATGATCAACGGTAATAACAAGTTAATCCGCTAACTATCGCTTTACTAACCATCAGTTTGTAAAACCGGACCTCAATAACTATAAGAGCTATTTGTTGAGACCGTCTATAAATTCACCGCCTTCATGATAGTTGAAACTTTCTGAATGATTACAAAACATTTCCATCGTTTCTTACAGTTCCACTGACAAATTGTTATTGTACTGTTTTGTAGTGACGATATAGCGGTAGCTCCTAGGAGTCTTTTTCATACCACGCATTATTATAATACAGATAAGCACCATTACATTACGTCTCGGCTGAGACCAATAACTCATAAAGTTGCACAACAATACGAGCATTACTCGAAACAAGTGAGACTGTGAATGCCCTTGTTCAGTCACTTCGGGCACATGCGATAAGTTGTCATGTTTTAATGGTATGCTGGAGTGATTCAGTCGCAGACAAACTTGGTGGAGACATGTTCTGTGATATAGTAACTTCAAATATAATCTCATTCTCTTTCTCTTTCTCTTTCTCTTTCTCTTTCTCTTTATTTTTTCTTTCTATTCTCTTTCTCATTCTCTTTCTCTTTCTCTTTCGCTTTCTCTTACTCTTTCTCTTTCTCTTTCACTTTCTCTTTCTCTTTCTTTTTATTCATCTTTCTCTTTCTCTTTCTCTTTCTCTTTATTCATCTTTCTCTTTCTCTTTCTCTTTCTTTTTCTTTCTCTTTCTCCTTCTTTTTTTCTTTCTATTCTCTTTCTCATTCTCTTTCTCTTTCTCTTTCTCTTTCTCTTTCTCTTTATTCATCTTTCTCTTTCTCTTTCTCTTTCTCTTTATTCATCTTTCTCTTTCTCTTTCTTTTTCTTTCTCTTTCTCCTTCTTTTTTTCTTTCTATTCTCTTTCTCATTCTCTTTCTCTTTCTCTTTCTCTTTCTCTTTCTCTTTCTCTTTCTCTTTCTCTTTCTCTTTCTCTTTATTTTTATTCATCTTTCTCTTTCTCTTTCTCTTTATTCATTTTCCTCTTTCTCTTTCTCTTTCTTTTTCTTTCTCTTTCTCCTTTTTTTCTTTCCATTCTCTTTCTCATTCTCTTTCTCTTTCCATTTCTCATTCTCTTTCTATTTCTATTTCTCTTTCTCTTTCTCTCTCTCTCTCTCTCTTTCTCTATCTCTCTCTCTCTTTTTCTCTCTCGTATTTTATGATTAATATCATGGCAATAATCAAGAACACTCTAATGACATGTTATTATTTTCTATCTACGTTTCAGAATATATGAATTTACCTCTTAAATCATTTATTATTACAATCAAGATCCACTGGAGGAGGAATCTGAGGATTTCTGAGGAGGATTTCTGCATTCATTTTCTTTTTCAATCTGCAGCTCCCAATACGATTTGATCTTCCGCCATGACTTTGACAGCTGTTTGACAGCTAGTTGCAAAAGATGCTCGTGGTCGTTCCAGAATTGCAAGCTAGCTAATCTAGCCGTGACGTATGCTGGGCCAACCTAGCGCTAGCAAAGCGCTTGATTCTGGCACGCCACTTTAGATATCTCAAGTTCGTAACAATGAGCTTTGACCCGGATTACAACTGTCGGTGAGCGAGATAAAATTTGCCGAAGATAACATTATTGAAGTTTTCAACTTATCCAGAACAAGTTTCAGAGGTATAATCGCTATAAGCATAGGATGATAGGACTAACCATTGCCCAAAACAACTTATGGAATAACTATCCACCTCATCCATTATTGACCGACGCCAATATATCTCAGTCATCAGTGAAGGGCGTCATTAAACTCAACATGAATAAAGAACCAACGATTCACTATTATAGCTCTCGTTAAAATAGCATATCCGTACTTGAAGTTTAAAAGTCACATATCAACTGTGTTACCGCAAAATGTGTACCGCAATTTTGAGTTTTGTACATTTCATGATTTTTATTTCGATGATTTTCATTGTTTGCTCAGCTTAACGACCCCACCAACATCTAGGTTATACGGAGGTACGAATGAGCGGGTGAAAAATGAAAATATAAAGTGATGATAAGTGAAAAGACAATTACAAAAACCCGTGAATGGTGCAGGATTCAAACCCACGCCCAAAGCGACTTCAGTTTCCGAAGCGAAAATGAGAGAAACTTTTATAAAGAAAAAAACGTTACTAATTTCATGGCACACACCTTACCTATAAAAAAAAGAAATCTTCCAACCTTTTCCCGGAATAATTTATAAGGCCATTATGTAAAACCGCATTTCTCGGCGGTAAAGTTTTTTCATCAAATATGCATGATTCCACGTCTGGGTCAGCAGCCACTGTGTCCACTGTGACGCGTCGTTTCAGGCAACAGGTGGGCTATGCCATGTATACTGCAAGACACGAGATTAGTCAACTCGAACAGGAGCCTTATTCCTGAGATAAATCAGATGTAAGAAAATAGAAATGAGTGAGAAAACGAGTATCTCACATAAAATATGAGATGAAATATGTCATTATTATATGGGATAGTTTCCTGAGATAAATGAGATGTGAGAAAAATAAAAATGAGTGAGAAAACGAGTATCTCACATAAAATATGAGATGAAATATGCCATTATTATATGAGATAGTTTTCTCACTGATTTTTTTCACATCTCATTTATCTCAGGATTAGGGGTCCAGGAGCTCCTTAGATAAGTGAGATGTGAGAAAATGAAGTGAGAACATTTTCTCATCTCACTTTTCATCAGATTTAGTATTCTTGATAATGAAATACGATAAAGATTGTGAGAAACCATCAGATCCATCAAAATAGGAAGTTGAATACAAATTGAGATATAAGAAAAAAGGGAGAAAAATTGATTCAGGAATAATAATTGGCCATTTTATGTGAGATAATCATTTTCTCATTTACTTTTATTTTTCTCACATCTCATTTATCTCAGGAATAAGGGTCCAGATGGTTCTGAAATATTAAACACATACTCCACAAAGTTCCCTAGCGTGCCCCAACAATCACTCTGAAACACATTTAGCGTATTGTAATCTTCTTCTTATCCGGCTTACGTTCACGCTTAGTTTGCTCACGCTTGTACGCTTAGTTTGCTCACGCTATATATATATATATATATATATATATATATATATATATATATATATATATATATATATATATATATATATGTCCAGAACTACACGATGAATAATACTAGCTGGTCATTATAAATTAATTATATTGAATAATAATTAATTTATCTGTAGTTATGAATTATGGATGAATAAATGAGTGAAGAGAAAAAAATATATATATATATTTATTAAAAGTATTCAAGTATATCAGAAAGTTACATCCACATATTTACTGAATTATCTGGTTGTTGATATTATATGGATAATCTTGATAACTAAAAATAACTTTCAGCCTTTTAAGAAAAGTTGACAAAAGAAAAACAATAATGATGTATACAAATGTATATATATATATATATATATATATATATATATATATATATATATATATATATATATATATATATATATATATATATATATATATATATATATATATATGTATATATATATATATATATATGTATATATATCCCTCAATTATTCATGAGTTTTTACTTGTAATATTTCCCAGAAGCATTTATAAGATGATAAGAGTATTATGAGGGTCAGTTAAACAGGAAGTGTGAGAAGGAAGTAAGAGCATGCAACTACATTCCGACACAAGATTCGGTGTTGAGTTGTACCGTGTTCGAGGTTGGTTAGCTGGTTTCTTCGTTTAACCTGTGAGACACTTACTTAGATCACGCTCACGATCAACTTCATTCGTAGTATATTGAGTCATATCAGGGAGGGTCAGAATTTTGTGATTCACTTTGAAAAAACGCGTCACATTTTCAATCCAAATCATCAAATATATCAAATATAGTCATCTAATCTAATCTAATCTGATGAATCCAACCACCTGAACTAATTCAGCTGTAAATCTAACTCGACTTTGGGTAAAAAAAAAACGTACTGTTGGACAAAACTAAAAATTGAATATAAAAATCGAAATATAGTCTTTCGATTTTTATATTTAATTTTTAGTTTTCTCCTGACAAGTACCATGCACTGTCCAACAGTACGCTTTTTTTATCTATATCATCACGATATTATATTCTTCTTCTTCTTCTGTTAACTAACTCGACTTTAGTCTCAAATGGGAAATAACGATTGCATATCAAAGTTTCGATGTTGATAAAGAAATCAATAATCTAAAATTTCTGACCGTTCGATATTTCGGCAATTCATAACGGAATAGAAAATTCATCAGGAAATTCGTCATTTCGGATCGCTCGTTATCCTCGTTACACATCACCACTCTTCGTACATTTCCGTTTTAATCCCGAAATAACATCGGTTACTCGTATTAGCAAAAGCCCGAATATCTACGATTCCTGGTTCGGGACTTGAATTACGCTCGTCATGCACTAGGAGCATTACCATTCCTTGATTGCAACTCATTGCCAATTTAGATCGTTCACATACCTGCGTGTACGAGATGCGTGTGATAAATCAACCAATCAAGAAAGAGCTAAATTTGGTTAATGAACTAAATAAACATGGGATGAATTAATCAGGTTTCTCAGAAAATAGGGTCAGGTCGTCTTTAAATAGTAGAGTTTCTTCAAAAAATATTGTTCCAAGTATAAATACTCAGATGTGGTTATTTATGATAATTTGTTCTTTGACAAGTGGGTCTCTATGATTATGGTTCTTTGATAATCTAGATTTTGAAGAAACAACATTTCAATAATAACTCAATGAATTATAAAGTCCTCAATGGTGTACTTACGTAACGAATAACTAGAATAGAATAGTTCGTTTATTACACACTTGGACAATAACAAAAATAACAAATTATCAGTGGCGTGAAGATGATTACAAAAAAAATTTCTTCATTAACCTATAGCCAGGTTGAATTCTTCAAGTGTTTCTACATTACTCATTTTTAATTTTGGTAACTTGTTCCAGTGTCGTATTGTTCTACCCAGCAGCGAGTGGCGTCCAGTGGTTGTATGGTACCTGGGTAGAAACAATTTCTTTTGATGACCATTTTTGCCTCTAAATTCAGATTTTGAGGACGTATTTGCTAGACTAGGAAAACGCCATATATGCGTTGTTAGACGAGCGAATAGTAATAATGTGAGTAAAAATGGGTAAAAACTGCTTCGAGTGGTACCAATTTAGCACATTTTATGTTTTTTTCTTCAAAATGGCTGACCCGATCAAGCTGAATTTTTTTATAAATGTGTATCAAAATGTAATTCAACTTCACGCAAGATTCATTTTTTTTGGGGAAATATTTTTTTTTCCGTCATGTTATTCTAATGGGTATTTTTGAAATTTCTAAATTCATAAAAAAACAGTTACTCCCCGATAACGCCACAAAACTATAAATATCTAAGTTAGATGAGGAGCCATATTGAAAAAAAGTTTGAGATTGATAGCTGTAGCCGTTTGACCTGTGGAGAACCGACAAAAAAACATAAAAAAAAAACATGAAAACGAACACCATTTTTTTTCAGTATGTCAAATTGAATCCTCGCTAAAGCTCGTCTAATCACGCCAAGCAGGTTCCTCAGATACAGCTTTGAAAAGGTACCTGAGACCAACTTGACGTCTTCTTTCTGCAAGACAAGACCATAAATCCTACGATCAAGAATCGTGTTGCCCTCAAGGATAAGTCCCAAGTTTTCCAAGTCTCCCGGAAAACGCCCCGCTTGCTAGATATTTAACTGACTGATGTTGTTCTATTGCAGATATTTGCGCAATGTGAGCGTCGAAGGCGATCAAGGGAAACCTAATATCGAGTTTACTGCCGACGGCGTCCTGAAAGCTGCAGAACTGAAGATTATGAATCTTCGTCCCGGAGTCAGCAAACAGCTCGTCTGGGAGGAGGTGAGTGAATGAACAGAACTTGATATTGTTTTATAAGAACATTTTATATATTTTTTTGTGTTTTTTTTTTGTTTTTATTTACTTAACTTACAACTAACAATAAAATACAGTAAACAAAATTAAACGTTCGTCCACTGCCAAATAGGCTTATCTGTGGAATAGATAACAAAATAATCAATCTTTCTCGTACATAATATTGGGTTGAAGAACAAACAGATAATACAATAACTACAATAATACAAATGGTACAATAACATCTAAATTGAGTCAATATTCTCTAAAAGCCATTCTTTTATTGCTCGCTTAGCAGGTTGGTATTTATCTATTGTTTTATGATTTGGAGGTAGAAGATTAAAAGTGAATGTTATGGCATAATCCAGCCTTCTTTTTCTATGTTTATTATTGTAAGAAGGTACTTTATATATTCCTGAATTATTAATTCCTGATTTCTCTTGGAAGATAATAATATCGTTTTTACTTGGTGATTGTCGAAGAGAAGGAATGTTTGATGAAGTTGGATGTGGTTATATCATAATAAGTCTTCAGTTAGATAGATATTGGGAATAACAAATCAATAACTTCTCAGAATAGTATTGGTATGTTGTTTCAAGACACAGTTCGAGCAATTCAGTCGTTTTCAGTTGAAACTCAATGAAAATTCCGACATTTAAGGTATGGGTTCGAATGTAGGCCTAATGACATTTTCAAACAACGTTTCTTTTTTCTAGAAGAAAATACAAAAATTGGAGGGAAACACGTTATTAGTTTTGTATATATATATATATATATATATATATATATATATATATATATATATATATATATATATATATATTTCATAAAACAATAATCACACTATAATACAAAACGCTACACCTCTGGTGATGTTTTCAAGTTTTTCAAATTCTTATTCTTTCACAAGCAATGCAACTTTCAGATCATTATTCACTAATCTCGTCTGTAAAGGCTTAACTTATGGCATTTTCTCATTTTTCTCATGTTGCCCATTTTTAGAATCATTATTTTCCATATGGGGTCTCCGAGAGTAATTAAATTTTTGGAGCCTCTTCGCCATAATCATGAATAGAATAGGGAAAAAAGATGAAAACGAAACAAGAAAGAAAGTGTCTTGTTCCAATACTTATTCGATTAATTTAGAAACCTCTGAACTCAAGTCTGAGAAAAAGTCATTGTACAACGTCATATAAAAATACTTTCGTTACCATGTGAACTATACCTCTCTCCACACATAGCAAAATATTACAACCCTTTCCCAGATCCTCCCCGTAGACTCCCAATGCACTTCCAACAAGAGACGCCCAAACATGATTATCCAAACACCTCTGTTTACACATCAATCCCCTGGAGCAAGAGAGAGAGAGAGAGAGAGAGAGAGAGAGAGAGAGAGAGGGAGAGAGAGAAAGAGAGAGGGAGGAAAGAGAGAGAGAGAGAGAGAGAGAGAGAGAGAGAGAGAGAGACTGATCGAAACTCCAGCGTGGTAGTGGGATCGACATAGGCAATGATTCGAGATAAAATACAGGAGAATCCTCTGCACACGAGCCATCCAATCAAGATGAAGAGTATAGTTGATGCTCGAAGGAGGTGTACGGCTATACGAACTGATATAGACTTCCCGAATAATATTTGAAGTTCAAATACCTTCCATCATTTTTTGCAATTCGGAGAAAATTGTGATAGGACAAGTAAATGTGTGTAAATATTGATTACACCTTACTGCAATCCCAGTTATAGCAGCCTAACAAAAGGAGAATATTGGAAGGTTGATATTTATGTCGGTAGAAAAAAAATGTAGGGATACGGTTTATATATATGAATAAATGCAAAACATAAACGATTTAGCCGCCCTTGGTAGCTCAGTCAGTTGAGGTACCGCTTCAGAAACTGAAGTCACCACTAGGCATGGGTTCGAGTCCCGCATAAGGCATGGGTTTTTGTAAATGTCCTTTCACTGATCATCACTTCATAGTTTCATAATCACCAGCTCATTCGTACCCCCGTATAACCTAGCTGTTGGTGGGGTCGTTAAGCAAACAATAATCAATCAATCAATTGAACGATTTAACCAATTAAATAATAAAAGAGAAGCAAAGACAAAGGAGAGAAACGTTGGTGGAATTTTAGTGACAATACATTTTAGAACGTAAATTGGAAATGGGTTGTCATCTAATAATGTCTGTGTGTCTCAAAGAAGGGACACATCTTGAGTCGACCCGACTGGGATCAATAATTAAACTCAAGGAAATTAATGTATTCCTGAACAACTAATTTCATTCTCAATTTTCCCCGAGCATGCCACTCTCCCTTGACTGAGCAAACACCAGTTCTAAGGATGAACTTCCTGTAATATATACAGGAAGAGGTGGGATGATATTCGGCTCTGTGAATGTAGAAGGGTTGTCCACTGGGACAACAGAAAAACGTGAAAGTGAGGTAAACAATGGAGTGCACATTAGGTGTCAAGGGTATAAGTTGAAGAGGGGGGGGGCTGCAGAGACAACAATGTAGAGATATGTGTAGAAACGGTAACCCGAATTGGAGTAGATAATGTTTCATATATCTTCCCGGAACGAAACTCATGAGTGATACTGCTGAAAAAATGTGTATATATATATATATATATATATTATAATAGGGCTCTGTATTACCAACAGCTCTAACTGACAGTTTGAAGTTGTTATCACCATGGTTACCCATACTATTTGTTTTCACGAACTCTCAGATAAAAGCTAACTGGACTTGGTAATACCGGGCCTAGGCCAAATTACGATAGTCAACAGAAAAAATTAATTAAAGTTCATAACTATTTTCAGAGAAAATATAAAATATCAATCTCATAAAGTACCGTACCTAGATTGTGATTTGATGAGATGAGATTGATACTTTATATTTTCTTTGAAAATCCCAGACAAATCCGAGCGAAACGTTGTTCGTCTCAAAGTCTCGTTGTCAAACAGTAATTCATAAAAATACCCAAAAGATGTTTTTAATAACAAATATGCATCATGGAAAGGAGAATTTGAAATCATCTATATATGTTTGCTAGCATTGCAGTACTAAACATCAGGTGCGCTGGAAGTAAAGACAGAGGATACTCTAAAGTGATGAGAGTGGACGTTAAAGTTAGTTTTTGGCAGGATGTAGAGACACAGGAAACTCTAAGTGATGAGAGTGGACGTTAAAGTTAGTTTTTGGCAGGATGTAAAGACACAGGAAACTCTAAGTGATGAGAGTGGACGTTAAAGTTAGTTTTTGGCAGGAGAGTAGACGCTAGGTGATGACATGCACAACGGTGGAGTGAAGCAAGTGTCAAAGGTTACCTAATTGCCCTCATTCTGGAGGGAAAATTGATTGGGTGATCTAAAGATATACTGTGTACTCGAGGCGTCTCAAGACAGCAAATGGAGTGAACATATTTTGAAATTCTCAGCTAGATACGACGCGATGGGAATTTACACTGTGTCTACCTACAGCTCAGCATTACTCCACATGTATTCGTCAGTATCAAAATAAAGACCACCAAGAATAAAAACTTTTCTTCTATATCTTTTGGGAAATTAGGCGTAAGTTTTTTGTGAACTTGTGCAGACAGAAAAAGCAAGGTATAGAACAATGCAGACTATGGAGTTTTCACGGAATTCGGCTGAAATTGATACTGAAGAAATTAAAATGCCCAGCAGAGAGAAACCAATATGCAAGGTATTCCAAAAATCTGTCACCATATTGCAAATAAAAGCAATTCACAGTAATAAATTAATAATACTAGAAAAAAGCCATATATGCATTGTTAGACGAATAGTAATAGTATGGGTAAAGGATAAAAACTGCTTCGAGTGGTACCAATTTAGCATATTTTATGTTTTTTCTTCAAAACGGCTGACCCAATCAAGCTGAAAATGTTTAGAAATGTGTATCAAAATGTAATTCGACTTCACGCGAAATTTTATTTTTTTGGAAAATATATATTTTTTTCCGCCATGTTATTCTAATGGGTATTTTTGAAATTTCTAAAATACATAAAAAAACAGTTACCCCCCCGATAATGCCACAAAACTATACAGATCTAAGTTAGATAAGGAACCATATTGAAAACAAGTTTGAAATCGATAGCTGTAGCCGTTTGACCTGTAGAGAACCGACAAAAAAACATGAAAAAAACATAGAAAGGAACACCAATTTTTTTTAGTATGCAAATTGACTCCTCGCTAAAGCTCGTCTAATCAGAATATAGATCACCATATTATATAAATAGTTATACAAGAGGTACGCCATCGATAAGACGTGCAATAAGGATCATGCGAGAAAGATAACCACCGTTAGAACAAGCGTATTTGTGATTTTAAGGAATGAATTGATTTCATGTGACGGACAACAAATTCAGCAATGTGGAGACCCAGTTTTCACTTCAATAAAATAAGTAATTCACTCAAAATCTCTCTGTCAGGATGATCGCAATCCGGAAATCGAACCCCAGTCTCCTGAATGACAGTTCAATGACCAGCGACTCGTCCACCTGTCTCAGTTTTATCACCTGGGGGTACATTCCTGTACAAGATAAACTCAGTCTTAACTTGAACCCAGAATTAAAGGTGGCTGTGCATTGGCTGTTGATATAGGATAATACCGCTTTTCTTTTGTTTTTTAGTATTATCTTCATTAAAATCGGATTAAATCGTACAGGAATGCTCCCCCAGAGGTTATCGAAGGCTGTGTGTGAACTTTGTTCTTACTTGAACCCAAGGGTCAAGGTATCTGTGTGCGAGATATTACTATAATGATTACTTTTCTGCGATTTTTTTCTGGTATACCCCTTTCATTTTTCACTAGAACCGGATTGAATCGTCCAGGAATGTGCTCCCTGATTACGTATTGTGACTCAAATGGGTGTGAAACAAACGTTAAACTTCATATTTTCTACGTTCTGCACGCCACTGGTTATCCCAATGTATAACCAGTTGTTTAAACATCAATACAGTCCTTCTCTTCTCCGCTTTGCTTCTCAAATCCCATCAATTGTACGTTTATCACAAAGCCGGCAAAGCGAGAGTCAAGCAATTTATGAGGCGTGTTAGACTATTGGAACACATACGGCCTGGAACTGACAGCAGAATGGGCAGATCGATAAGAGAGGGCCGTGTTTTCGAGCCTCAAAAACACGGAACAAAATTCGGATACAATTCGACGTTAGTTCCATAAGAGTATTGATGGTGGAACTTATAATCAAAATTGTAATAAGTCCTAATGACAAAATAAAATGATGCAAGTAGTAAGTGTTATCATATTCTTCTCGTGGAGCTCGTTTAGTTTTTATTATTGTATTCGATTTATAGTTATATATTGTGTTTCCGAACGTAATACCAAATGTATCAAAAACGATAGATTTTTTATTGATTTTATTCCAAAATGGTTATTTTCCAGGATGCACAGAATTGATACAAATTACTCAAACTGACACTATAATACCAAATGAATACTTATTCATCGAATAACTTTTATTGTCACAAGATATAATTAGCAATGATCATTGTGATTCTCTCGTAACTTTCTACCTGGCTTCATCATTCTACACTTTATAATACGAGCTCCGAGAAAACAAAGAAACAGCAAGATTACCTTGAATCACAAAAAATTGATGAATACCGCAGACTACCAATTACCAAACAATAAAGAAATACATCTTTATATCTATAATCTATCATATCTAATATCTTTATTCTATGGAATTACCAAACTATTAAAACCAACTATAAATAAAACTATTTCTCGGATTTTGTGAGCACTGTGTAAAACTGAATACAATCAAATAACAATTTTAACCTGTTGAAAATATTAAATGAAATTTTTGAAAGGTGGCGGCACCTACGACTAGTGATTTCCATGTATTTTCCACTATTTTCTTGAATTATAGCCCTATGATTAGGCTTGAAATGCTACAATTGAATTTCTGCACGTGTTTAATACCAGTCATTTCTTTCGGTTATCTTCAAGCGATTTACTTTTCGCCAATGTTCCGCTTTCGTTATGATCGGTATACGTATTAGAACAGGTCAAAAGATTACTGCACGCTTCACATACAAATATGAGCAAATAATCAAATCAGATATTGAATAATCAATTCTAATCACGAATAAGTATCGATTTCGACCCCAGTTCTCATTAATTAGGAATAAAAAGTTCCGATTTCGATTCAACTTCCACAAAATAAAAATATCAATTTTGATTCGATTCTGACTTCGATTTCGATTTCACTTCGAGTCCCTCGTTATAAATGTAATAGCGTGAGAACACTATTACATATAAAATGTTTCAAAATGAATGATTTAAAAATAGAATATATCAGACTGAATTATTTCTGATATCCAAATACTATAGACTATGTTAATGAACATTACTTTGATAGTGGAATTATAGTTTTGCATATTACCTCGAGTTTCTAGAATTTTATTTGTTTGTTTCATCAGACAGTTCCACAAGTTTAACTATGCACAAATTTATTTTCTTGATATTCATCTCTCTATCCCTCTCTCCACTACTCTCTCTCTCTCTCTCTTTCCCTCTCTATATTTCCCTCTCTCTCTCTCCTGTCTATCTCTTTATCTCTCTCTCTCTCTATCTCTCTCTTTTAAGTTCTTTCTGTCCAAATAATCTACTTATCTAAATCCTCGCATACAAATGTTGCAATTCATGTCCATTAAAGCAATTGAATATGCACATCCTCTGCAAGTAGAGACAACAATGTCATTACTATAATGCTATGCACTACATTGTTGCGCGCGCCTTCTCGTCGAGTGCAATTACAACTATGACCTACTTAGATTATATGCAACGTGTCAGCGAATAATTCAACAATTTAATTTAATACAATGCTTTTAAAAGTAAATTTTAGAATTTAATTAAAAGCGTTGCGAGAAATCTGTGTTGGATTCTTCGAATCCACTTCTCCCTGGTAATGACAAATACTTCATCAGATATTCGTGTTTTGAATTTTCCTACTGGTAAAGTTAATCCAAGTTATAATTGAGTGAAAAACTTTTTTTATTAGGAATAAGGAATGGTAGATTCTGATTTGAATGAACATATTTTGCGGTTGGTTCTTTTAAACATGATATAATGTGTTCACAATCTTCATTACAATATCCTGATTTGTCATTGTCGAAGCTAGCAACCTATTACATTTTTTGGAAATGAAAATAACTTTCTTTTCCAGATTGAATTGAATTTATTACGAATACTATGAGTTTCCTTCATACTCATATAGCTCTGCAAAGAATAAAAGTTGTGAGATTAAATACAAACCGATTTTTGCATGTCGGAATTCAGAAGAGATTTGTACTAAGGATGTAGTGGATTATTCAGAAAAGTAGCGCTGGCTTATAAATTGTGAGAGGCAGGTTTTGGGATCGTGAAGAGTGATTTTTAAAGTTTGTAAAAAGAAAAGATTCTAATGAAGTTACCATTTGGGTGTTTTTTTTAAGAAATTTGGAAAAAACAAAGGAATAAATTTAAAAAACAATGAAAAAAAATGTGATTTTTCTATCAAGAATGAAACTTTGAATGGACCGACGTTTTAAAATCTTTGATTAGTTTGTATTTGTAAAATATTTACAAGGTTTATACTTAGGGTAACAGGGGGATTTAAGGGCCCCAAAAAATAAAAAACGTTGATTTTTTACGTGGAATAGTTTTGGATGGCGAAAGGAAGACTAAATTTCATTTGGGTCCCGAAAAAATGGTCATTTTTTTTTTTTTTTTTTTTTTTCGCGCCCCACGGGTTTCGGGAAAAAAATTTAAAATTTCGATTAAATTTGGATGCCCAGTGTCTAATCGGGATTGAATTCTTTAGTTTTATTGAAATCGGTTGCCCCAAATTCTGGGGGAAAAATGATTTTCCATTTTCCAAAATTCCCCCAAAAAGAAAAAAGCCGGGAAAAGA
>OU015470.1:4711738-4885859 GCA_907164805.1 Brachyptera putata | reverse complement strand
AATTGATACGTCGAAGGATTTTTAATTTATCCTCCCGAATAT
This sequence comes from Brachyptera putata, assembly GCA_907164805.1. Taxonomy (NCBI): domain Eukaryota; kingdom Metazoa; phylum Arthropoda; class Insecta; order Plecoptera; family Taeniopterygidae; genus Brachyptera; species Brachyptera putata. Next base: position 4,885,817 of record OU015470.1, on the reverse strand, counting down.
TTCAGTCAAGCTGCTGTTTTTTACCACTATTGTCCCTCGATTGCAAAACGAAGTACAAATTCAGAACGTACGTAAAATTATCTTTCAAATGACACCACCCGCGAGTAGATAGCTCAACAATGGGAATTTAATTCTTAAATGGAGCGCTATACTTAAGTGCGGGTGGACCAGTTGCCGGGTGGATCACTTGAAAGGACATATAAATACGATTATTATTAATATTATTAAAATGCGAGGTGGACCAGTTGCCGGGTGGACCACTTGCATATATGAAATATAAAATAATTATTAAATTAATATAGAGGTGGACCAGTTGAAGAGCTGGACTAGTTTCTGGGTGGATCACTTGACAGCAACCCTTGAAATTGAACTATATTCTAAATTATTAGAATATTTGTCTACACAATTTAACAAGACTGCAGAATATACCAATACAATAAACCGACTATAAATACTAAGGAAGACGGTTCGAATATTTTACTGGCACAACTGGAAATTCTTGAATATGACTTCGTTTAGAAAAAAAAGTTTCATTTTTTTTTGTAAGCCAAAATGAAAAATAACACAAAAGTAGAGTCAATTTCGGAAAAGAAGTGAAAGTAATAATAAAAATGACAAGGCGAGGTGATGGAGGGAATAATTGTTTGTCTATCATCAGTGAAGAAAATGATAGTGGTCAATCAACACAAACTCTACATACTTTTACCTGTCCAAATTGTGAAGAAAAATTTCCTCCCTCTGCAAATGTAGATTTTTTGGATCATTTTGATCATTGTGCTCAGCGTCCTCAGATTAACACTCAGGTTCAAAATACTGCGTCCCAGAGTGGAGATAATCGTGCCCCTTGTCCATATTGTGGGAAATATTTTCTTCGAGTCAAAACTCACATAGCAAAGTCTCACCGTGATCATCAAAAAAAGCCCATCAAAGATCAGGTAAACTTGAATGTAGAGTGTATTATCGCCAATGGAAATACTTTACAAAGTAATGATGGAGTTAGCATGGAAAATGACGAAACCATTGACAACAACACAGAACAATCCAAACTCAAACCTTGTCCACATTGTGGAAAACTTTTTCTCAAGGTCAGAACCCACATTACACGTTCTCACCCTGAAATTCACCGAGAACTGATAAGCAGTAAATATCCCGAGAAGAAAGAAAAGACAAAACTCAAACAAAAACATAATCCATACACTGGATTACAAAAGGTTACTAACACTGATGAAGATCCTTTGTTGCCTGGAAACACCGTTTCTACTAAGGATTCTAATGAAGCAATATTGCACACCGAACTAGACGAATGGATATTAGTTTCCAAGTCTGATTTGAATCAAGAAGAGTTCAACTTGAAGATTGAACAGCTTTCCACTTACCTATCGAATTCAATAAGATACCTTCCTGGACCAAAACACCCCTCAACTAGATATTACCATGCCAGAAAGAACGGAAATTCTAAATCAAATGACAGAACATTCAAAGACACTACTAACCCTCAAAGAAGATCTAAAAGAGAGCGAATCAGACGTAACGAGGAATTCATGTATCAGAAGACTCAATACTTCTACTACAATCAGCGTAAGGAAGCAGTCAACACTATCATTAGAGGTGATAGTCCTAAATGTAGAATCGGAAGTGGTGCCTTATATGAAGCCTTCTCAAATAGATTCAGCAGTGCTAATGATCAAGTGCGCGACGAATATACTTCGAGACTATCAGACGAAGAACAAGCGATGAGTTCAACGTTCTCAACGTCGATCTCAGAAGAACACATCGCAGATGCAATCAAATCTATTCGTGTAGATACAGCTCCAGGACCTAATAGAGTGTTGATGAGAATTGTGAAGTCGAAACGAGTGATCAAAATTCTATCCTTGATCGCTACAACAATGCTCAGCAAATGCTGGGTTCCATCATCGTTCAAGAAAGCAAGGACAATTCTTATTTTCAAAAGTGGGGATACCAGTGAACCATCAAACTGGAGACCAATTTCAATTTTCTCGGTTTTAAGGAGAGTAATAGAAAGAGTTCTAGATAAGTTTGCCAGATATTATGAAACCTTTAATCCACATCAAAAAGGTTTCACACGAACACCCGGAACATACCTGAATATCTCTATTGTGAATGCTATTTTGGAGAAGGTCAAACGAGAAAAGGGAAATGCAACTTTGGTTTTTCTCGACATTTCGAAAGCCTTTGATAATGTTGGTCACAAACACCTGGCAGCAACAATTCGTGCATCTTCGATCCCCTTACCAGTTCAAAACCTAATTATAGAACTTCAGGAAGGAAACACAACCCAAGTTGAAGCAAACAACGAGAAAACCAAAGAAATAGTTATAAGTAGGGGAGTTATGCAAGGCGCCCCACTATCACCATTCTTATATAACTTGGCTACTGACCATATATTAGACGAACTATCAGAGAATGAAGTGTCTGATATGTATGGATATAGATTGGTTGACAACCTTGATAAGTTATCAGTGTTGGGGTTTGCCGATGACACAGTGATAATTGGTGAAGATACAAGGTCCGCAGCCAGTTTGACACTTATGGCATAGAGTCGTTTTGAACAACTTGGTTTGGAACTAAACGTCACAAAATCTATCGCGATCGTTATTGAAAATGGAAAGCTGAAAGAAGAGCCACTCCAAATAACCAAAGATATGGTAATAAAAAGCATTTCACAGAATGAGTCCATACGATATTTAGGAGTGTGTTTCAACAAGTCAATAGTTACCGATCATGGTGCTCTCATAAACAATCTAAAATCTAAATTACAAACTCTCACATCCTCTCATTTATTGAAGGCAGACCAGAAACTCAACGTACTTGATCAATATATTTGGCCAACACTCGTATACCCTCTACAGAATGCTCCCATCTCATCACTTCCTATGAAATATCTCGACGATCTTGACAAAATAATACGAAGCACTATCAAAGAAATCTTGTCGTTACCAGGAGACACCCCTGATAGCATGTTATACACAGACAAAAAATACAAAGGATTAGGCACGTTCAGAGCGAAGTGGGAAGCATTCGTACAACATCACAACATTTGCCAGGTTATTGAGAAGGCTGAAGATCCTTACGTCCAAAAAACTCGAGACACAACATCCGAAAGGGAGATATGCCTTGAAAAACTCAATATTACACCTGAAGAATTGCAACGAAAAGGGGGATCCAGTAAGTTGTCAAGCCGAACTATTAGAGACTGCTTACGCGATAAAGAATTCAATAGTTGGTGTTCTCTCATTCAAAAAGGAAGAGGTGTTGTGATGTATAAAGATTTTACCCCCGCGAATAAGTGGGTATCAAATAAAAAAGGGCTGTCCTCTTCAGAATGGCGTGACGCCCTTAAATTCACGTGCAACACAGCTCCTGTTCGAGCTCTCCATGGTCGAAGCCAAGACGGTTACCACTGCAGGCATTGCCTCAGTGAGAAAGAAACCTTGCCCCACGTACTTGGCTTCTGCAGTCATGGAGAGCTTCTCAGGAACACACGTCATCACAGTGTGCGCTCCGCTCTGGCAGTCGAACTTCGAAAGAACGGTTTGGAGGTATATGAGGAAGTGTCTTGTACGGGGGTCAACGATAGCTCTCGACGTGTGGATATCATTGCCATTAACCGCGTTACAAGACAAGCTTATATTCTCGACCCCACCATCCGTTTTGAGACAACTTCCAATCAAGCTGATGAGGTAGACGCAGAGAAGAAATTGATCTACGAGCCCACCATACCATATTTTTTATCCTTATACAATCTGCTGGACGTGGAAGTGATTGGACTCCTGATTGGTGCCAGAGGCACAATTCCTCACTTCTTCGTTGAATTTTGTAAAAGATTCAATATTAGTAATAGTTTTATTTATTCATTAACTCTTTTAGCCTTAAAAGGATCCATTTCAATTTTTAGAAACCATTTATATAATTTGAATTAATTCAGTGTGTAGCCATTTTTTTTCTCATATCATGTGCATTTTCTAATTTTTTACTATTCTTTTTCTAAATAATTGATTATTCAACTACAAAACTTTTTTTTTCTAGAATTTAGCTCAATATTATCATTATTTTTCTGTACCATTCACTAATTTGTTATATTCGTTATTTTTTTCTATTCTGTGTCCATAGGCAACCTTCTTCAAAAGGCAGAGTCTTTATTTTAAATGAATAAAGAATTTATATATTGAGAACTGCTTCGAGTGGTACCAATTTAGCACATTTTATTTATTTTCTTCAAAATGGCTGACCCGATCGAGCTGAAAATTTTTAGAAATGTGTATCAAACTGTAATTCAACTTCACGCAAAATTTCAATTCGTTGGAAAATAAAAATAGTTTCTTTTTTTCCGCCATGTTATTTTAATGGGTATTTTTGAAATTTCTAAAATTCATAAAACAAAAAGTTACCCCCCGATAATGCCACAAAACTATACAGATCTAAGTTAGCTAGGAACCATATTGAAAAAAAGTTTGAAGTTGATAGCTGTAGCCGTTTGACTTGTGAAGAACCGACAAAAAAAACATAAAAAAAAAACGAACACCAATTATTTTCAGTATGTGAAATTGAATCCTCGCTAAAGCTCGTCTAATAACAACCATGTATACTCTTATCTATTTCCAGATAGGCGTATGGAAGTCCTGGCAGAAGGAAGGTCTGGATATCAAGGACATCGTGTGGCCTGGAAACAGTCACACTCCTCCCCAAGGCGTTCCAGAGAAGTTCCACCTGAAGATCACGTTCCTGGAGGAACCGCCGTACATCAACCTGGCGCCCCCTGACCCCGTCACGGGCAAGTGTAGCATGAACCGCGGCGTGATCTGCCGGGTCGCCAAGGAGACTGACATGGGAGGGTGAGTCTTCCAGTAACGACCTCAAGCATTGAGGGAATGAATATCCTTGCGGGATGGAGTGGCAGACAAGCAGGCGCGGACTGGCAGGGGGTGCCTTTTGACCGTTCCGGGCCCCTATCGAGCATGATTTAATTATATAGACAATAGCTACATAAATATTTATTACACAATTATAACACACAAATATAATACACAATCATCGACAAGCTGGGACAGAGTTCATCGTTAATGCCAAGAAAACTTTCAATTTATACTTACCTGTTTTAACCATAGTTGAAATATATATTAAGTCAATTACTATTTTGATTGATTATTTTTTGATTGAACGTTTCCATACCCAAATAATAATTAATCGCAAACAGTTATATACAATATAAATATTAATTTGTGTCAAGATATGTGTATAAGACTACTTGAAAAACAAGAAAACTCAAAAAATTTCAATCAGCTAGGATGCTTCCGGCGGCCGCTGTTGGCACTTTACAAGCAGCACCCCGGGCCTTTTGGAGCCAGTCCGCGCCTGCAGACAAGGACGTCCTTCAATCGACGTTTGCACCCCAACAATAATGCATCCCTATTCCAAGATCTCAGGTGGCAGAGCCCTCGTTAAACAGTAAAACAGGCCGAGGTAGTGCTACGCCTGGTAATTCTGATAGGAGCGCTCTTATAACCAGGAAAATGACATCTGCTAGAGCACTGTTGCGAGAGAATGCTGCTAGGAGCGTTGTGATCAGTCAACTTGGTGATTCTTGGTGATCATATGCTTTGTAATAAGGCGTTGCCTATCTAGCTAGATACTACTTTAACTATGCATCAAAAGTACACGGGAGACGGTTTAGGGAAATATTAGTTTGTTAGTGATAACTATTGCACGTTGAAAGATATACAAGAAGCTACAATATAAGAGAAATGCATATATGTTTGATATTATTTTGAGACGGTATTAACGCGTAGAAATTATTTTATCCATATCCAATAATATTCACAGTATACCAGTGAAAATATTTAATGCATAAGATTTCATTATTTGTCAAGTTAATCGGCATTTCGTAAAGCCGCGCTCAATGCCTTTCTCAAGTGAAATTACTTGCATCAAGTGGACAACAATGTCCCCAAAACAGTGTTCTCCAATCCCATCACCAATCTGATCATGTTTGTCCCCAACATTTTCTAGTTTTTATTGTGACCTGATCAACTTTCTCTTTCCTACAACAGTAAATATTAAGACAGAAACAAATTAAAAATGAATAATCTATGTGAAATTTGAAGTCCTAGAGGAAAAAACAAGCTTTCGAACATGAGAACTGAGCTAATGAGAACACTTGGCACTTGGAATTATGCCCATTATTAAAACTTATTATATTCCTAAATCCTAATTATAACACTAATTTTTAGGTCTAAATGCGATGCTTGAAAAAAATAATTCGTCATTTTTTTGTACTTAATAATAATAATAATAATAATAATAATAATAATAATAAATTTAATTATTCAATATTAACAATTTTACATGTTGTTGAACAAGTCAGTGAGAGTGATAATAATAAATTGATGGTACAGTTCGAATATCAATTAAAATGACCAACATCTGCAATTAAAAATATTCATTGAATTTATCATATATACTTTACAATTAACCAATTAAAACACTGAACATATCACGCTGAGGGTAGGTTCCCCTTTCCCCTTAATATCAATTATTGATTTACTATTGTCCTCGAGCGTTTCACCACCCCAACCCTATAATTGAATTCCATCTAGATATTTGTCACGCTTCCCAATGTGGAATATCCAATCAAATATATTACCACTCAATGAAATCAGATATCATAAATTAATTAATCAAAATCAACTAAGATTTCCAGCAAACATCCTACATAAAACAATTCATCTAAAAGGTTTGCTGTTTGCATCGTATATATACATTATGAAATGAACTCGCGACTAGCGCGTTGAGACAACAAAGAGCCGGTAATTTATAGCGTGTATAGCAGCTAGTTGGTTGAGCTCAAATTCTGTGTTCGTCGTATATCTTGAATACACTGTCACGTGGTACTCGTCTTTCGGCTCGTTGGGTTGGCAACACTTCATTTAATAGAGACAGTATAATATAAGCTGAACATTCATTTCGAAAGCGAGATTGTAAAAGTAAATTATATTTATAATTTTTTGTCAGTTTTTTAACCTCTTTTCGTCGACAATGTTTCATTTAGAAACGCATTTTGTTGTTATTCTCAATGGCTAATTTAAATGAGCTACAGATAAAATAGGAAAGCAGTTCCAAAATCAATGGATGTGTATAGATTTCCATTACATTTCATTTAAATAGACCCAGGGGCGTCGGAATACTTTGAAAGTTGGTGGGGCAAGCTCAACAATTGCGACCAAAATGACTAGCAAATTTTAACAAAGTGGGTTTAACCGGATACAACAATACAAATTGAGTCTTGCAAGACCTTTTTTTTGACCCCCTTGACCAAAAGTTGGGGGAGGAAATGCCCCCACTGCCCCTACCCCCTCCCCCCGGTTCCGACGCCAGTGAATAGGCCTATACTGTTCATCCAACAAATCTTAGTATCGTAGAATTGCACTAGAAGTGCCAATTCAATTCAAATTGTTACGTACTGGGAAAACGCCATATGCGTTGTTAGACGAGCGGATAGTAATAGTATGGGTAGTAATGGTTAAGAACTGCTTCGAGTGGTACCAATTTAGCACATTTTATTTTTCTTCTTCAAAATGGCTGACCCGATCAAGCTGAAAATTTTTAGAAATGTGTATCAAAATGTAATTCAACTTCACGCAAAATTTCATTTTTTCGTGAAACAAAATATTTTCTTTTTTTCCGCCATGTTATTCTAATGGGTATTTTTGAAATTTCTAAAATTCATGAAAAAAAGAGTTACTCCCCGATAATGCCACAAAACTATACAGATCTAAGTTAGATCAGAAATCATATTGGAAAAATGTTTGAAGTTGATAGCTGTAGCCGCTTGACCTGTGAAGAACCGACAAAAAAACATAAAAAAAGAAAAAAAGCGATCACCAATTTTTTTCAGTATGTCAAATTGAATCCTCGCTAAAGTTCGTCTAATTACATTGGGATGGAGAGTGTATAGTAATGCAATAATTAGGTATTGAATGGGGCATAAGGAGGAAATTTGAAAGACTAGCGCACTAATACATGAAACTCAGGTAACTTTATAATTAAAATTACATCTTGTTCGTTGTATCAAAATCCATTATTCACTATTTAGATTATACATAGCAAATTTAATCATTGAAAATATGTAGAATTGATAAGAAATCTCACTTCAGCTCTCACAAATTGGTAATTTAAGTCTGCTTTAGAAGTCTTGTGAATTGTGATTTATTTAAGCTTGATATTAAGCGTAGCGTGAAGACAAAGTGTTTGTATTTATCTCACAAGGTTATCTTACCGCACAAGACGTATAGCTTGTGACAAAAGTAAATTAACTTTTCCACTCCATCTAACTAAACAGTAATATATTGGCCAAGTCAAGAAAACAAAAGAGATTTATTACATTTCAATATTGTACATCGATATTCTACATTTCAACAAGCTCACTTATGGTTATCACAGAAATAGTTTTTCTATTGAATTTGAATTCAAATTCGAATTGATTGATCGATTGATTTTATTTGTTATTACATGTGTACAGAATACATAGTGTATAACAGATCATAACCGACGCATGCAGCGTAGTGGTTAGCGTGCTCGCTTCCTGTGATCCGGGAGGCGAGGGGAATTCCGAACCCAGTTCGATCCCCGCCGCCGACCATCTTTACAGAGGTTTTTCATGGTTTCCCTCTGTAGTCTGGGCTAATGTCGGGATGGTTCCTACAATAAGTCGGCCATGACCGCTTCCTTCCCACTATCCTTCCCATTACCCAAGAACCTTCATCTCATCATCCCATCATCTCATTATTCATCCATCCGACGCCAGTAGATCTCAGTTATCATAACAGTGCGTCAAACAAACACAATATATATAAAAAAGATCATATACATATTACTTAATTATCACGGTTTGTAAGATCTTACACAGTCTTATGTAGAAGCAACGTCGTGGAGATAGTCAGAGATAGAATAAAAGCAATGATCTTGAAGACATGAATTTAAAACAAGTCTGAAAGTCGTCATATTTGAAAGAGATTTTATGTTACATGGAAGTCGATTGAAGATTATAGTACACATATGAAATGTAGACATATTTATCAGAAAGAGGAAACATGTAGGCATTCTAGATTTTGTTTGGATGTACATAAAACGAAAGAGAGACAGAGAGTTTGGAGACACGGATCGAAGTAGAAAGCGGTAAATGGTGGAAGGACAGAGAGAAATGAAGGGAAGCGGTGAGAAGAGTTGGGATGGAAGAGGAGGAGAATCAGGAGCAGATCAAGGAGAAGAAAAAGGAAGACTACTTGAGTCTGGCAAACCTGAGTCGACATGTTTTGTCCTAGTTTATGGTATTTATGAACTCACCTAACTTTGTTGGGAAAAGTTCCTGAAAATAAAATAAAGAATGTATGAAACAAATAGTAATTAATAATATGGCGACCAAGCAATTCCATAAAACTATAATAACGGTCTTGAAATTACATCTAAAATAGCTTGAGAATATAATTCAAAACCTGGTAACTGAATTGAAACGGGTGTGTTTGAGAGATTATATTTGTATTGATAACGATGGTTCCGATTGATAGCCGAGTCATGTCCATGTGGAAAGAGAGATTGAAATAGGAATGTGACTGTGTTTAATACTTTCACGAAATTTAATTTCATCATTAGACGAGCTTTAGCGAGGATTCAATTTGACATACTGAAAAAAATTGGTGTTTGTTTGTATGTTTTTTTTATGCTTTTTTGTCGGTTCTCCACAGGTCAAACGGCTACAGCTATCAACTTCAAACTTTTTTTCAATACGGTTCCTCATCCAACGTAGATCTGTATAGTTTTGTGGCATTATCGGGGGGTAACTTTGTTTTTTATGAATTTTAGAAATTTCAAAAATACCCATTAGAATAACATGACGAAAAAGAAAAAAAAATATATTTTCCAAAAAAATGAAATTTTGCGTGAAGTTGAATTACATTTTGATACACATTTCTAAAAAAAATCAGCTTGATCGGGTCAGCCATTTTGAAAAAAAACTTAAAATGTGCTAAATCGGTAACACTCGAAGCAGTTTTCACCCATTTTCACCCATACTATTACTATTCGCTCATCTAACAACGCATATATGACGTTTTCCCAGTTTTATACATCACGAATATATTAAACACATCATTATTATGTCAACATGGAACCCCTTGTAATATCCATTTGTTCCGAGTCATCTTAAACTTAGCACACTCACATTCAGTACTTCATATCATGAACAACGAAGGCAAGAATAATGAAGTAACTCGAATTTCCTTACACAAACAATGATAATAAGAATAAGAGGAAAGAAATTTCACTCCGTCTCTTCTTACAATATAAATCATGCCTATTACACTTTTAACAAACTACCAAAGTACCGAACAATATTTTATATACACATATAAGAACATTGCTTTCCCCCCAGCGATACTTGATGGTGGGATATCATCATTTGTTACTTTGATTTATTCCAGTACAAATATTAAGGGGGTGCATGCACGGTGCTTATAGTAAGTAAGTAAGTAAGTAAGTAAATATTTATTGTCTTTAAAATCATTTTGATAAACTAGGCAAACGCAGGATGTGCGTTATACGATGAGCGAGATGTCGTTATAAAGTATAATCGAAAACTCTACAAACCTTGATCATTTGAAATGAACTTCATCCGATGTCAATGAATCTAGAAAGCCGTGACTTCGACAATGCAACATTTTTCAACTAATATTTCTATCTTTCCGATGAATAAAATACATTTATTATATTATTTTCTCCAAAACGGCTGGTCCGAACATCAAACCAAATTTTTATTCGTGTATATTATTGTTATGTTCACATTTGTGGAAAATTTGAATCATATTGAAGAGATTTAATTTTTCAATTTTTTCCGCTCAGCCAAATCTTATGGGGTTTTTAGAAACTTCTGAATGATGTTTCTCAAAAATGATCCAACCGATTAGACCTCAAAACTATACAGTTCTAAGTTGGATAAGTTTGCATATAAAAAAGAGTTTCATGTCGATCGGTCAAACCCTGCGACCTGTGCAGTGTTTACATACAAAAAAAAAAAAAAAAAAAAAACGCACAGACAAAGTTCCGTAAGAGTTCAGTGAAAATCTTCATCTAACATCGCTCATCTAACAAGACATGGTTGAACATAAAAATATTTGAGCAACCTTCACAAATTCAGTATAAAATACAAACATTGTATGATACTATGGTCATTGCATTTCTTTTGCTACATAAAATAAGATGACAATGATAACGTGGATACAATACTAAAAATTGTTTAAATAATAACTAAAAACAAGTATGAAGTGTAAGTCATTCAATCATTAAATCATACTAGGAAAACGCGTTATGTGTTTCCGCGTTGATGGATGAGCTAATAAGAATGGAACTGAATTATTTCAGAAAGTTAAATCAAGTTGATGTTATGACGGCATTCAAATTAAAAATTAATGTTTTCATTCGGTTGATTTATTTCGTAGACTATTCTCATCATGAAGGAAATATTAGATGCAATCTAAGATACAATATATACACCTTGAGATCCAATTATATTCATTACTCATTCTAAATAATATCTTTGATAATAAAGAAGGCTTTGTTTTAATAGTTCTTCAATAATTGGTGACACTTGTTGCTTGGATTTAAATGGTTTTCTTAATAGCTTTGAATGATGCACAAAAATGTCATTATATAATTTTTTTTATATCTAAACGACTGATTGGATTTCAGTGAAAGTTTGGAATCATGTGTATCATTATTATATTGAAATTCGGTGAAAATTTTAATTTTTTTGAAGGACATTTTTTGTACGAAAATTTTTCTCCGGCTTATTCTTATGGGTAATTTGGAAAATGGAAAATTAGTTTTCTCAGAAGTGGTGCAATCGATTGCGCATAAAAATCAATGAGATTCAATCCAGATGATGACACTTGGGCTTGCCAAGTTTCAATTGAATTTGAATTTTCGTTTGACCTGTAGAGCGCGAACAAAAAAAAAAAAAAAAAAAAAAAAAATACATGTACATTTTTTTCGGGTCAAGTGTAATTGAGTCTTCGCTTCGCTCATCCAAAAATACCATAGTGCGATTTAAATTCTTGGATACTATAAAATATATTTTGAGTTGGAATCTGTCAAAGTTTATTTTTGAAATGTAACCAATTCAATATCTTAACATCCTCAGGTAAGCCATTATAAAGTCGTCGTCCGATATATTGAGCCAGGTTCTGGCATTGTGTGGTCGTTCGTTTCTTTGCAAGAAAATCAGATAAATTCCCCTTCACTAACTTATGTCTATGTTCAAAAACCAGTGTAATTGAATGAAAAGTTAACACGTCCCAAAGATAATTTCATGCTCTTCAATTGATATGACATTCTATTTCAATGAATTCAATCAGTATTAAGATAAAACGTCAATGAATAAAAAATAATGTGATGAAATTCATTGACGTATTATCTCAAAACTGATTGAATTCACAAAAATAAAATCTCATAATAATTAAAGAGCATACAATTATCTTGGATATGCCGCCCTCGGTAGCTCAGTCAGCTGAGGCACCGCTACAGAAACTGGAGTCACCGTTGGGCGTAAGGCAAGGGTTTTTGTAATCGTCCTTTCACTCATCATCACTCCATAGTTCCATAATCACCTGCTTATTCGTACCCCCGTATAACCTAGCTGTTGGTGGGGTCGTTAAGCAAACAATAATCAATCAATTATCTTGGACATGTGAACTTCTCATTAAACTACTCTGGTTTATGAACATGGAAAAAATAGTAAAGATGAATTTCTCTAGCAACATGCACGCACCACCTTAAGTCTTTCAGTTTGATGTTTGAGCTGTGGTATCTTGTAAAACCATTCATAAAGAGAAATTGGAAAAGATATTGGATACTAAAATAAGAAATTGATGGTTTTAACTTTGAGTGGAGCTTAGAGTATCAAAACTGAGATTAGAGAACGGTGAAGTTCTGAAACTATATTAGAAAGTTTTCTCTTGTTTTGTCTCTTGGGAAGTATATTCACTATCAGATTAATTGAATATCTCGTGTAATGGTGGAATGAGGCGGTCGTGAACTTCTCAGTTGAGTGAAAGCAATGACATCATTCTGGTCCCAATAGGGCATTTCAACATCTGATAATGTTGTGTCAAGTCCACAGGTCGCTGGACACAATCGAACCTCATGAAACCTTTTCTGGGCATCATCTTCTAACACATTACTAGATATTTCTGGATATCATGCATGTATATAGATTTTGAAAAAGTGATGGTTGAATTTTGAAAATTTCGATAGAAATAACATGACAAAAAATTGAAACTATTCAATCAGAAATAATTCAATTTTGAGATGGACAACAATGACTTATATATATATATATATATATATATATATATATATATATATATATATATATATATATATATATATATATATATATATATATATTCTTATATATATATATATATATATATATATATATATGTGATAATTGAACTTCTTGGATACGATCCAATATCGAGGTATGTGGGATATTTTAGCCATGTCGTAAAAGATACGTCTCGACCGGTCGAGACGTATCTTTTACGACATTTATTTACGAACTTTATTTTGAAGGCAGAATATGTTCTGGTATGTCTTGAAAAGAATGATACTTCAATAACTTCATTAAACTGGACATGAAAATCTTCAAAATCATAATTTTACCTAGAATTTTGTTGATATGAGTATCTTTATGAACATATTTTCTTATGTTATTACAGAGTTAAAGACGATGATTACATACACGTTCTAGATTCGCTTGTTTTGTGTTGCTCTTTCAAGCTACTACTTTATTACTCACAAACTTCTCTATTACTTCCAATATACATTTCTATACCATCCTTAAACGCGTTTGCTGCGTTTTCTTAATATTAATTTTTAATAAACAATCCGTATTCAGGAACGTTGCGTCATGAGCTATTTCTAAAAATCCATTTGACAAACGTCGTGCCGTGAAATAAGAGAAAATGAGATATTTACTCCGCCTCCCGAGACACCGTTTTAGGAAATGAAGTCAAGTAGGGCGTGGGTTCTACTCCCGCATAGAGCACGGTTTTTTCTAAGCGTCATTTCATGTTATTATATTTATACAAATCTTCATTCGGATCTCTGCCCATGTACATTGGGTTGCCTTGTTAGACACAGAATAACAATTCAATTTAATTTTAAAATTGATAAGAACATAAAAAAAATTGATGATGAAGCTAAATTGAGACTAAAATAATGAAGCTAATTTTATTGATTTCACTTTATACAGTAGTTTCATCACAATCCCTGATTTGTATTTCCATATAACCTTGTTTTGGTGAGGTCGTAGATACCATTAAAAACTAGAATGTCTCTTTGGTCTGCCATGTAGATGTAGAATGAACGAAGATGTAAATCAAACACTTTAACTGCCTCTTTAACTTGTTTTATAAAAAGGTGAGAATGATAATATGTAACTTTTCTTCAACACTTGAATAATTTCAAGAGAATAAAAAGGTTAAACTTGTAACAAAAACCATTTTCAACCATTTTCCCGATTGTAAATACGTTCAAACCAGAGTTGTGACACGAGAATTATGTCGCTAATTCTCCTCCACTGACTCTTGCGAAAGAAAAGTTTTGATAGGATTAATATGAATGTTTGTGTTTTCTTAAGAACTAGACAGTGAGAAAGTGGGAAAGTAAGAATTGGCCATTCGGTGATAAAAAGTAATTATTCGGATTTAATAAGTTTCAAAAAGCTTAATTTTTCGATGGAAAGAATCAACAGAGTGAATTGTTATGATCATATTTGGTTGTGAGACATTGAAACAAAAATCAGTGAGTCAGTAGTAGAAAATAATTATTTAACTTCAAAAATTATCATTATGATTATTAGACTTCATTCATTTCACGAATCTCACATAAAAACATAGTCTAAAAACAAACAAAATCTTCATTATAATTATTTGTTATAACTTTGGTATATTGAGCAATACTATCAAAGTACCTTCAAACATACATAGCTTTGAAAGATTCAGTCGTATTTATAATCGCAAATCTCGTCATGACAAATCTTTGGAAATAAATTAAATATTATAATACCGGTAATGAAACTACCGTGAAAAATGTTTTCCTCAACATTTTCAAAACTATATAAAACTACTTACAGAAAGAAATCACGAAATGCGTACATTTTTCTGTTGAAACTTCTCCATTTGAGTATCGACGACATCGTTGACGTTGACTTATCGGTGCAAGTTCTCAAAGATTACGAAGTAAAATACAAATGGTTTGAAAATCTGACGACGATGTCCCGGAATTCCTGTTCTATAAGCTCCACGTCACGAGTTCAACGGATACGACATTGCGATTTATAAAACGTCAGTGAAGAGAGAGACACACCGGAACGGATCGCGGAAAAAGCGGCAATTTCACCGGTTGGAGGGTGAAAGAGACGAGGGGGGGGGAAGAGGGGGAGATACAATGACGTAATAGAACCATAGACTAAAGAGATACAAAGACGGTTCACCCAACTTTGAATTAAATTCATCCTCACTCTTATCCCAACTTCTTTGTCTCTACCCTCCCCACACCCCTTACCTTGTAGTTCCGGCAATCACCACTAAGAGCTCTCATAATCGTTTCGGCGATTGTGCTTCAGTCGACGGTTAGATGGATGCTGCCTGGCTTGTAAGCCAAGACAGTAATATCTAGACCAGGCTTGACGCTACCATAGACTGAAGAGATACAACAAAAACAGTTCACCCAACGTTAAATTAAGATTCATCCTCACTCTTATCTCAACTCCTTTGTCTCTACCCTCCCCACACCCCTTACCCTGTAGTTCCGGCAATCACCGCTAAGAGCTCTCATAATCGTTTCGGCGATTGTGCTTCAGTCGACGGTTAGATGGATTGACTGTCAAGTCTTCAGCGTGACTGCTAGCAGCGCTCTAGGAATGTTTAGCGATCATTGAAGTAACTTCAGATAACAATGAGAAGGTTTTGAATCTCGACAAGCAAGTTACGCGGGACGTCTTGAGCGTCTCTTTACTCAATGATAGAACTTTGTATCGGCCATTATCAGGCTGCTTATCAGTTGAGAACTTGACGGGATCAAGCCACCAGAGAGTTTTACTTCTATAACTTCTTAGTAACTAACTTATTTGGCTTTTACTGCCAAACAGAAGCTTTGGTTTCACTTTCTGTTCAGATCGAGGGCAATGGCATACATCATCGTCGTAGTATACTTGACGTGAACGTGAATTTTGTCATCATTTCCGACTGAACTACATTAAAGTATGGTGACCAGTGTCCCGGTTTTCCCAGAATTGCCCTTGCTTTGAGCTTCCTGTTCCGGCAAGCCGTGAAATGTCCTTGGGACCAAAAAATGTACCGTTGTTTTATAAACGGAAGTAAAATCAATAACTGGATATTTTTCATACTCCAAAAATTATCATTTTTGTTTAAAATTTGAAAAACCGTTAATATTTGGTGAATCAGAATTAAAAGTGCACAACAAATTCAATTAAATGTATTCCCACCATTAACATGTTTGGGCTACATCCTCATGAAGTTGTATACAATTATTATAGAGATAAAATATATTTTTGATTCTACATGACTAGAAAAAACACCCAAAATATGATTGGAAGACTACAAATTCAAATTCCCCTGCGGGGCTGTTGATCCCTCTACCTTACACCCCCCCCCCCCCCCCTCATAATACAATTTGGAGGGAACTATTTCTATTACACACGTATTTGTGTTGTCCCGGATTTTTCTTTTTTTGAATACGTTAATCCAACATTAAAGGCATTAGAAATACATTTTCATATAATATATGCTTCTCATTTTACATCGTTCATTTAAAAAGCACATGATACAATCTTGAACTAATAGAAAATCACAATGTATCACATCAGCAATATCAGTTAAGCCCATGCATACTAATTTCAATATATGTCGTTCTTGCTCTCAACAACCAATTCTTTCATTCATCTCCTACTTCCCTAAACCCCTGCTCCTGTTTGAAGATGCAAGTCCTATCCTGTCAACAAAGCATTGTATTCCAGACTGAATAAATATCCATGCTGCATTTATTCTCGATTCAGCAAACCAGACACTTTTATATTTGTATTATGTGAGAACATGTGGATCAATAAAATGTATAGATGAATAAATGCAACATGGAACAAGGAAACTAGGCAAACGCAGGATGTGCGTTGTACGATGAGCGAGATGTCTATATAAAGTATAATCGAAAACTCTACAAACCTTGATCATTTGAAATGAACTTCATCCGATGTCAATGAATCTAGAAAGCCGTGACTTCGACAATGCAACATTTTTCAACTAATATTTCTATCTTTCCGATGGATAAAATACATTTATTATATTATTTTCTCCAAAACGGCTGGTCCGAATATCAAACCAAATTTGTATTCATGCATATTATTCTTGTGTTCACATTTGTGTAAAATTTGAATCATATTGAAGATATTTAATTTTTCAATTTTTTCCGCTCAGCCAAATCTCATGGGGTTTTTAGAAACTTCTAAATGATGTTTCTCAAAAATGGTTCAACCGATTAGACCTCAAAACTATACAGTTCTAAGTTGGATAAGTTTGCATATAAAAAAAAGTTTCATGTCGATCGGTCAAACCCTGCGACCTGTGCAGTGTTTACGACAAAAAAAAAAAAAGCACGGACAAAGGTCCGTAAGAGTTCTGTGAAAATCTTCGCTACACTCATCTAATAATGAATAAAAGTAATCTTGTTCTGTTTCTGATTCTTTGTTTATTATTTTCTCGAGACTGAAATATATATATCACTATATTATCTCGAATTGAAATTCACAAATAGTATCCTTTGTCTTGTTTTTGAATTGATGTTATGTATTCACTAGGATACTGGCAGTCTTATTTATACATCAGCAGTAAATGCGGGAGTTTCAACAATCGTGCAGCTGTTCTCGAATGTACTATACTGCTGAGAACAAATTAGTTGTCATCAAAGAGAACCATCTTTCCGTCTCATAAAGCCCAGTAAAGTTAATTCCTAAACAGCAACTGTGTCCACATTTAGATTAATAGTTATCAAACCAATCAGAGAATAGCGTAAAACATACACTCGGGGACTTCAGGAAGTGTGTTTTCATAGAGTTTACATGAAGTGAGAAGCGATTACAAAAAGTTCTACACATATTAGAGAGAATTATTTCGAAAATCACAATAAAAAAATCCAAAATTGAAAACTAATATGTATTGTCTATACAATCATCATGTCATTGCCTTTAATCACGTCGATCTAAAAACCATCATATTAAAGTTAGTTTAAAACCAATGAAAACCAACAATTCTTACCGTGCTCAAACTTTTTCTGAGAGATATATACAAACAAGATGTATCAGAAAATACAAAAAATTCGAAAATCAAACACCAATTGGCAAAAGTAAGGGTATAGGTATAATCTAGTACCCTCCGTAAGCAATGTCCACAGGATGGTAATACGATCAAAGTATTTGATACTTTATTTCGCTATATCTAGGTGATGAGTCTGATAACAAGTTAATTATATCATTATTGCTAAATTCACTGATTACCAATTAGTACAACCGGTATAGGGAATAAAAATGGTCTAGTTACTGTTATTAGGGTGTGAGTGAGGAGGTATCTTCATTGTTGGTTTATTTATTTATAGCTCCCATATTAATTCAATTTAATTGAATTGAATTCATATTAAGTTGGGGCGTGCACTATGCTCACACAAATCGAGAAATTTACATTCACTAAATTTTTTCCACGTTCAAAAAGCAGTTTAACTGAATGAAAATTTCACATCTCCTAGATAATTTTATGCTCTTCAATTGATATTACATTCTATTCCAGTGAATTCAATCAATTTTAGATAAGATGTGAAAAACAAGAACAAAATGCTGAATGCAAGAACAAAAAACAAGAACAAGAACATTCAAGAACAAAATGATCTGAAAGAAATAATAATGTTCATGCCACATTGAAATTAAATTGAAACCAACAGTCAATGGTGAACTACAATTACAGTGAATATTGGAGTGGAATATAACGGCCCTTATATTCCAATCGTAACGCAAGTTAGACAATTGTACTCGACAGTCGCTTACAGTTATATCACAGTTTGAAGAAATATTAATTTATTCTATGATTATATCTTCTAATAACTTAGAGACTAGCTGTCGTATTCACTATAATGCCATCAGACCCTTTCATACAGACGGATTTCACCGAGGGGTTAACAACTCCTGAAATCCGGTGTACACTTGCCATGAAATCCCATTGAAATCCCCATTAAAATCCCTGAAATCACTTGAAATCACCCTAAAATAATTTGAAATTCCCCAGAAATCACTTGAAATCCGTATGAAATCTCTTGAAATCCCCTGAAATCTTTTGAAATCTCCTGATATCTCATGAAATCTCTGAAATCCCCTGAAATCTTCTGAAATTCCCCAGAAATCACTTGAAATCCGTATGAAATCTCTTGAAATCCCCTAAAATCTTTTGAAATCCCCTGAAATCTCATGAAATCTCTTAAATCCCCTGAAATCAGGTGTACACCAAATTTGCGAGTTGTAAACCCCTCGGATTTCACCCATCAAAATCACCATCATAGGATGTTTCCAGACCTTCTTCTATATTGGCTAGCTCCACTTTGAACCATCAGTAGCTCTAGTAACAATTCAATGTCACTTTATATGCTGGCAAGTGTACAAACTCAAAGGCTTTTTCCTTTAGATTTCTTCACCACATTATGGTAATGTTGGGTCATCATGTAAGAGGAAATCTTTAAACCTTATCACGTAGTCTGCAGGTACAATCGGATGTCCTCCCCTATAGCGTGGCATTACCGCGCATGTGTTCCCAGCCGAACGTTTCAACTTGCCCCAATTTCCACGACATTTTCCCAGGGACGTTCGATGCTGGTTTCACTCCCTCCCATTGAGCACATTTCCTACAGTGGAAGCTTTCAAGTATAGTCACAACACAAACTTTGGACATACTCAATGTGTAACATGAATCTGCCTTAGGTGTGGTAGAAGATGTGATGATGTTTCTGACAGAATCTTATTGTTTATTCTTGAAGTTGGACTGATTTATCATAACTTGTCGCGAATGATTATCATGAGCACACCAAATACTGAATGTAAACTTCAATTCTAGATATTCATTTCTTATCAATAATAATTGAAGTATTTGATAATTTGAAGATATTTCACAAATACATCCTATTTTGACTAGTATAAATCTATTATATCAAGTATAAATCAAGTATAAAAGTATAAATCAAGTGTAACAGATAAGAATTGGGCCTACATTATGATATTGGAAAACAATATAAACACGATTAACTGGTGAGTGTTTGTGACAAAGTTAGTCTTGTTCAATCTTGATAAAATTGTCATTTATCGCATTGTGACCAATTTGCATCTCTTTTTCCAGAATTTCTTGTTTTCTGATAGATCTTGATTAGATCTATTTGGTTAAATCACCGAAAGCTATTATTTAATAATATATAATTGCTAAAAACTCACATCAACATGACGAAGTTCGGTAAGTCAACGATTCGGTATTGATCTCCTCTGATCAGGCAGTGAGGTTTCAGTGTGAAATATCAGCTATCGAAGTACCATACTTCCAATGAATATCCCATCTCAATAAGGAAAATATCCTAGACGATATTTGGGGTTCAAACTATATATATATATATATATATATATATATATATATATGAAATTGATGTCTGGCACAAAGTTCCATTTCTTCCCACAAGAATGTATATCACAAAACAATTCCAAAACCCAACCAGAGTAAGTTTTTAATGATTTCAGAAAGGAATAGTCTGTATTGTCTAACTATGCTGGAACAAACAGAGAAGGAACTAATTAAAACGGAGGAATAAATTATTGCTATTTAATATGTAAAGAGAACATTTTCCGCTCGAGATGGTAATAAGGGAGACTTTTTTCACGGCGATCATCTTTACAAAGTAAAGTTAATGTATTTATATTGCCAATTTCACATTTTCCTTCAATCCAAAAAAATAAGACTGTAATTTATATATTATACCTTTATCGGGCAACTTTACATCATAATTTTATCGAGAGAATTAAATTGTCTAATGTTTTAGGTTTTTAGACGAGCTTTAGCGAGGATTCAATTTGACATACTGAAAAAAATTGGTGTTCGTTTTTATGTTTTTGTCGGTTCTTCACATGTCAAACGGCTACAGCTATCAACCTCAAACTTTTTTTCAATATGGTTCCTCCACTAACTTAGATCTGTATAATTTTGTGGCATTATTGGGGAGTACCTTTTTTTTATGAATTTTAGAAATTTCAAAAATACTCATTAGAATAACATGGCGGAAAAAAATAAATATATATATTTTCAAAAAAATGAAATTTTGCGTGAAGTTGAATTACATTTTGATACACATTACTAAAAAATTTCAGCTTGATCGGGTCAGCCATTTTGAAGAAATAACATAAAATGTGCTAAATTGGTTCCACTCGAAGCAGTTTTTACTCATTTTTACCCATACTATTACTATTCGCTCGTCTAACAACGCATATATGGCGTTTTCCTAGTATTATTCAATAACGATTCTCGCATCATGAAACGAAATTATACGATTAAGGAGAAAACATGAAAACACAATGGATATGATCAAATAAAAGTTATTACTCAAGTTATGGCGTAGAACAACACAACTACATTTTGACACGGATTAACAACATTCCTGTTCTGTTTTATCCATTTTCAAATAGTAATTTGCATTTTTTTGTGTGTGTATGTATAGCAAGCCAACAATCTGAAAACTTTTCACACCACACACACACACACACACACACACTTCCACCACCCCCCCCCCCCCCCCCCCCCCCCCCCCCCCCCCCCCTCCCCAACGAACCTTCTCGAAATACGACGCCAGTGGTCCACCGGGCGGTAAGTTGTACGGATAATGCAGAGCCATCGTAGGGCGTTAGAAAGAGAGAGAGAGAGAGAGAGAGAGGACGTTTGATCCGTATTTGATTAGAAAGAAAAAGAGAAGAGCTGCTGAGGAAATACGTGAGGTTGTTGTCATGAAGTGGACTTTCAAATTGCACGTATGTTGTTCACATTGACTATTGTATAGACTTCAACATTTAGTTGTGTACGGAAGAGAAAAAAATATATTATATACGCACATATATATATATATATATATATATATATATATATATATATATATATATATATATATATATATATATATATATATATATATATATATATATATATATATATATATATATATATTTATATATATATGACAATAAGTCACTTTTCGGTGATTTGCCCTTCCTTGAAACAACTGGTGGCTCTAAAAAGAGCCTTGGGTTTCGACGTTTTGCCGGCCACCACACCACAACGACTCCTGAAGATGGCTGAACGTTTTCAGCCGAAACGTCGAAACCCAAGACTCTTTTTAGACCCACCAGTTGTTTCAAGGAAGGGCAAATCACCGAAAAGTGACTTATTATCATCTTCCCCCGGCCCTCAAAGTCTACGCTACAACATATATATATATATATATATATATATATATATATATATATATATATATATATATATATATATATATATATATATGTGTGTGTGTGTATATGTATAATCCAGTATTATATAAACTGTGAGAATGAACACACAACGAGTAACTTGATGAAGCATTCGGTGTTGACAATACATGTAAGAAGAATTGATTCGAATAAAACAATAATATGAAAGAAGTGAAATGCTCCCTATTATTCAACAATATTGTGTAAGTTTGTAAAGGTAGAGACCATCTTCATAGTAACATTATAGTGAAAGTAGAAATAATATTCGACCAATGACGTATGCTGGAGGCATTATTTCTTTGCTGAACTTTGATTTCACATGATGAAGTTTCACATGGTAAAAAGTTTCAAACAAGCTTACATTTAGTATATTTGAAGTTTTTGCTCATCTTCATGTAACATTGGTTTAGTTCTGAACAGTGTTGTCATATCCATAAAACCTAACATCTCACATGGATATAGTCTACAGAAATGCAATTGAAAATCTGAAACATTAACGAATTTGCACAGAAGAACCATTTTACACTCAACTTTGTATTATTTGACTTTCATTAAGTTTTTGTCATTTTACGTGAATATGAATTTCATGTTCATTCGCATTTTAACAAAGTGCTCTGTTCACAAAAAAAACACTTCCAAATCATAATGGTGCTTCATTTGGTCGAGTTTTATTAACAAACATAATATAAGAGGAAAACTTACAAGAAAATATTCTGGAATGTAATTAAATAAATTTCCTTATTTCTGACGTACTTTAATTAAAACTATTCTGCAATCCAAATATTATTATCCAATATCCAACATGGCATTCAACATGATATCAATTTCAAACGTCAAAACTAGTAAAATTATATATAAATGAGTTTTTGATTATTAAATTAATTTCTTCATCACTTATATGCGAACCTCATTTCTTTAATTTATTTCCATCTTCCACAAATTAATTATCTGTCCCAAACATGAACGTTTTAATGCATTTCTCAGCTAACCGGGTTGTGTGGTTCTGCATCAGATAGACGTTTAAGACGTCGACTATTACTTACGGTCCGCGTCGTTTTGTAAGGCGTCGCGACGCTAAACTGAAATACACATTACTAGTGGTTAGTTGAGAGGTGGAGTGAAGTAATTTATGTTGGTAACCGTGCATGTATAATGTGTTGAGATCAAGTAGACGGTGAGACACGAGTGGTTAGGTTGGTAGTATTGGCATCGTGGTGTTCAAGTCGAAGTTAATAGTCAAGGTGTCTATACTGGGATACAAGTTATTTGGCTGATAGTCTATTGTAGTAAAATCATTTATTAGCAGTCTAGCTATTTTCTCTCACGATACATAGAACATATTATAACCTAATTACAAAATAGATATACAATATATCTAAGAATTACAAAATGGATTCACAATATGTCTGTGAACAACGTCACACAACAAATATAGTCTCATAGTATAAAGAATCAGAGTAATTAGGGTTTATCCCAGAACCCTACATTGATGTCTGCTAAAGGGTCCTGTTTCCATGAACAATTTTTAATTATTGCAATGCATTCTCGCCTAAAAATTACTACTTTATCAACATATTTAATTTTCTCAGGTAGCCTATTATACATTCTTATTCCCTTAATGGAGAGAGAATTATTATCAGAAGTAGTTACTGCCCTTTGAATAACAATGTCTCCTTGGCGTCTGGTGTGGTGGACATGAGATTTTTCAGGTACCCTTTTGTAATTCTATATATAAGTGCTAAGGTGTTCAAGAAAATACTCTGTTTTACATTAATTATCTCATAGAAGTTGTGGATTATTGTTAATTCCTTGTTGTTTCAGCATTTATTTCTTATAATAATTATAATAACATAATACAATTCATTTTTTATTGGAATTTTTTCAAGTTTGCTTTTCTTTCAAACTTAAAGGACATCCCAATCCTGACACTAGATTTTAGTATTTGATATTAGTTTAGTATTTTAGTATCAGTATTGTTTCCGTACCTCACATGACTAGTATGTTCTTTGACATTCGTCGTACATATATATATATATATATATATATATATATATATATATATATATATATATATATATATATGTGTGTATATATATATATATATATATATATATACTCGATCATTTACATTCTTCAAATTGGTACAGTTTAGAATTCCTATCAATACCTCAACTCAATGTTTTCGTTTTTCAATGCGTTATGAAACTTTTCCCATAGAAGCACTTAACGTTACAAACGGTAAAACTATCGTTCGAATACAAAAATAAATGACACAAAAAGTTTATAAATTGGAGTTCTTGAATTTTGATCATATTAAATGTAGCCGTTAAAAAGGCCTATAGTAATGGTAAATTTGTTGAGTCAAATTCCCACAGTGATTTTCTTATTTCTTTTCTTTGCTTTCCGTTTTTTTGTTTTGAATTTTGTTTACATAATATATATATAAAAATCATCTAAAGATAAAATATATATTCGCAACCTCCCCCGGGACTTGAACCCCGGACTGGCAATCTGGAGATCCGGCTTCAAGTCCCGGGGGAGGTCGTGATTTTTGAAGTTTCAAATCATACCGTATATATATATATATATATATATATATATATATATATATATATATATATATATATATATATATATATATATATATATATATATATATATATATATATTATTTGTATATTCAATTCAAAGTTCTGGAAGCCTTAAGCATTGTCTTATTGCGTATTGTCTCGATTTCTCCTCTTTCAACATTTCACGAATATTTCTTGCTCACATTGTCGGTATAACACGAGAAGAATGTGCGAGGTATTTCATGTCTACTGATCGAAACCACTGACCGGCACTGTTATGTGATAGCAGGGGTCGTTCGGTCGTTTACAGAATGTTATGTGACGTTTATCACCTACCCCATTCCCTCCTACCCAATATACCAACAATTGAAATACCTCAGTGTCAAAATCAAACGTTCAAGCCAATCCGCACCGCGTTTGGAACTGCGCGGTCTCTGTAGTGACCAACTATCACAAAGGTCAGGTTGGTAAGTCGGCCAGACAGATATTTATTCTCCTGTTACAATTCTCGTTTATAGTGTCACGTGATAGAATTCGACCAATAGCGAACAAGGACAATATGAAAACTAGAGCTTGAAACAAAATGGAAGACAATTTTCTACTTGAGCGTTTATCGGAATAAGGTATGGGCTGTGTTCCAAATGTCGTCAAGTGCACTAGTAAGGGCAACCGGAACAACCGGAAGTGCCGCCATTTTAAGTGGTGTTCCAATAGTCGGTTTGAAAAAGTGTACACTTCCAAGTGCACTTGGAAGGGAGCTTTCGTAAGTGTGCATCGCATGCACACTTTTATGTACCCTTGCACACTCGAGAAGTCTATTAATTGTTGTTTGTTGTGGTTCATCGAAAAAATGGAGTATTGTAGACCTAATAACACTTTTTGATGCATAAATATATAAATAAAGCCTTTACTATTCATTAAAGTTGATTGAATAAATGTTTTTATCAAAATAAAATATAAAGTAGTTAGGTGTGTTCCAATAGTTGCTTTCAAGTGCTCAAACTAGTGTACTTACAAGCAAGTGCACTAAACGACTAGTGCCCTTACAAGTACACTAGACATTTAGAACACAGCCATATACTCAATCGGTTGTGTGACGATGGCTAGGGTATCAAACCATACCTGGACCCTAACCACATTTCACACCTATCCATTCGTAAGTGCCTCCTAGCCCATGTCACACAGATGAGTATACTTTGTTCCGGTATACGCTCTTCAGCGCCCCCTAGAATGCCAGTCTATACACCTAGCTAGCGAGTGAACTTGCCTGAACCCTAACCACATTTCACACCTATCCATTCATGAAAGCTCTCTAGCCCATGTCACACAGATGAGTATACTTTGTTCCGGTATACGCTCTTCAGCGCCCCCTAGAATGCCAGTCTATACACCTAGCTAGCAAGTGAACTTGCTTGAACCGAAATTATATATCCATTTTCCAACTGACTGAACCAGTCAACCTAGTGATATTGCATAAGGTATAGCAGACGAACAAAAAACGTACTTTAACTTTTCACTTTAGCGCTATAGCTATATTGAAGGATATTGCAAATTTGTCGCTTAGTTGTTGCGATGGAATATTCAATTTTCTGCATTATTCATTACGTTACTTTTTCACTATTGCATTATTGCGTTTTTCTGCTTTGTTCATTATCGTCTTGATTGCTTATATTACGAATATCCAAAAAAACGGAAGAACACCGAGAAAGCGAACAGCTGATCAAGCCTGAAAACATGACAACCCCCTCACCCCTCTCCCTTCACCATACCAACATGTTCAGGATGCCAGAAATATGGTTCGAAAAATGGCCCCCAACTGTTAAACCTGGCTACGCCACTGATCATATATACGTACGTATATATAAATATACGTATATATATATATATATATATATATATATATATATATATATATATATATATATATGTATATATATATGCTTACGTAGGTTCTCGTGGCCTATGGTAGTTGGTAGTACAATTCTGCGGTAATGCCACGCTGCTCACACTCTTCATGTCGACGTTTCGGCAGAATTTGCTTCGCCATCATCCGCCGAAACGTCGACATGAAGAGTGTGAAGAGCGTGGCATTACCGCAGAAATTGTACTACCATATATATATTTTTATATAGGCCTATATATTTTTTCAATGTTGCTCAACGATCCTAGCAACAGCTAGGTTATACGGGGGTACGAATGGGCGAATGATGATGAAACGATGAAGAGATGATAAGTGAAAGGACGTTTACAAAAACCCATGCCTTATCCAATATATATATATATATATATATATATATATATATATATATATATATATATATATATATATATATATATATATATATATATATATATATAGAGAGAGAGAGAGAGAGAGAGAGAGAGAGAGAGAGAGAGAGAGAGAGAGAGAGAGAGAGAGAGAGAGAGAGAGAGAGAGAGAGAGAGAGAGAGAGAGAGAGAGAGAGAGCCGCCCCGGTGGCTAAATCAATTACCGCTAGCGGTAGTATATATATATATATATATATATATATATATATATATATGATACGGAAAGAGAGGGTGTGTGCATCATTGATGGATATTAATTGCGAAATGGAATGTAAATACATCCTCGGGGCTTGGAGCATATTTATACAGAAAGCTTCACGTTATTGTAACTGCCTGATTTTGTTCATTATTCTTCGTGAATTCTAATTAATTCTGTAAAACAGAAATGTTCCATTTCAAAACAATTGGATTCCTGGGCAAACAGTATGATGAAGTAAACTGTGTTGGCACTTTGTTGGCACCACTGAGTTCATGATTCTCAATTCTCGTACCGGTGGAAAGTTAATAGTGAAAAACTGATATTACGTTAAATCTACTCCCATAATAGATTAAAATAACGAATTCATTAAATCTATGATGTTTAAACGATCGGCTCCGTTGTATTATCGGTTTATTTTGAATATGAATTAGTGGCATGAGTGCAATAATCGTATTACGCTTAATGAAATCCAGCGAGTAAACTGTCGATTTGATGAATTCTACTCTGTAACATTGTATTTTATCCGAATGAACCGATTATTTCCGAAAAAGTCACAATGCATTCGTCATTCATTGTTGGAAATGCGTTTCTCTATAGTTAACCTAATGGACCCTGACTCTGTCTATATAGAGCTGATCAAAATATGTTAATTCAATTCAATCAAATTTACTGCATTACGCTTGATTTTCCGGACGGTTGTTTCTTCAATATTTTTTCTGAATTAATGAATATTGCTCTAATGCATTGATGCAAGTAACAAACACAAATATATAAATATAATGCTTCTTATATATTTTGTTAACTTCAAGATAATTTGTATTTCTATTTCGGGAAAGTTATTTTTCTCATCATCACATGATTATTTTAAATGGCCGTTACAAAAATATTTCCAGGTGTTCATAAATAGAAGGCTCAACATATTTTATGGGTCTATTACCTCACTTTTTATCTAAAAAAAGAGCAACTTAGCAAGTTTTTCACTCGACTTTCTGTCCTAGCGCTAATGCTTCCTCCAGGAAACTGAACTATACAACAGCGAAATATATATATATATATATATATATATATATGTGTGTATATATATGTATATATATATATATATATATATATATATATATATAGAGAGAGAGAGAGAGAGAGAGAGAGAGAGAGACAGACAGAGAGAGAAAGACAGAGAGACAGAGAGAGAGAGAGAGAGAGAGAGGGAGACAGAGAGAGAGAGAGGGAGAGAGAGAGCGAGAGAGACAGAGAGACAGAGAGAGAAAGACAGAGAGACAGAGAGAGAGAGAGAGAGAGAGAGAGAGAGAGAGAGAGAGAGAGAGAGAGAGTATATAGCGTCGTTATAGTATCTCTGTATAAGCCTATAACACGCACATAAAAAGTGAATGTGTATAACTTATTACGTTCTTCTCTCGGAAATATGATCTTTGAGTAAATCCTTGCTCCTTCTTCCGCCTGCTTAACTCAGGTTTTACTGCCGCCCGACGGTGATTGATTATCAACATCGTGAACCGTGTGCAGAGTGTTGCTACAAACTTGTGAGGAATTTGTGTTTCGTGTGGCAGCGCAATTCCTATTGGAGCCACAACTGCCGTCACCCGCTGGGGTGCGTTGTTGTTGTTGTTTATTAGACGAGCTTGAGCGAGGATTCAATTTGACATACTGAAAAAAATTGGTGTTCGTTTTTTTTTTTTTTTTTTTTTTTTTTTTTTTTTTTCATGTTTTTTTGTCGGTTTTCCACAGGTCAAACGGCTACAGCTATCAACTTCAAACTTTTTTTCAATATGGCTCCTCATCCAACTTGGATCTGTATAGTTTTGTGGCATTATCGAGGGTACTTTTTTTTTATGAATTTTAGAAATTTCAAAAATACCCTTCAGGCGAAAACATGGCGGGAAAAAAAAGAAAATATTTTTATTTTCCAAAAATGAGAAATTTCGCGTGAAGTTGAATTACATTTTGATACACATTTCTAAAAAATTTCAGCTTGATCGGGTCAGCCATTTTGAAGAAAAAACATAAAATGTGCTAAAGTGATACACTCGAAGCAGTTTTTATGCCTACCCATTTTTACCCATACTATCAATATTTGCTCGTCTAACAACGCATATATGGCGTTTTCCTAGTAACATAAAATAACGTGAAACGACCCACTTCAACTTACCTATCTTAGTCTAAAGTATTTTGATAAACTTTTATCCACAACAGAAGAAGTTTCCGATCGATCATCGATTGGAATATCTTTGTAACGGCCTTTGAGAAAACGAGTATCTCACATAAAATATGAGATGAAATATGTCATTATTATATGAGATAGTTTTCTCACTGATTTTTCTCACATTTCATTTAACTCAGGAATAGGGGTCCTGATTTGGAACTTGTATTTGTGTTGCAGGGTGGACGAGCCAATGGCACACCGTAACGGAAGTTTCTACCAGTGCTGTTCCGGTTTCTGTATCGATCTGTTGGAGAAGTTCTCGGAAGAGTTGGGGTTCACGTATGAACTCGTCAGAGTGGAAGATGGCAGATGGGGAACACTGGTGGTAAGTACACTGAGATGCACAATTAGTCTAGCTTATAGTTACATTAGTGACGGTGACTTGTTTTATAGGTTCGTATTTTTCGGTGGAAGGGCCGTGATTTTTTATATTTTTTAATAAATTACTTGAATTTAATTATGGTGATTTTTTAATGTAGTTTACGGTACATTTCATTGTGATTCTCACCATAATAATGTGTAGATGTACTGTATGAATATAAATTCCAAATATATTTTAAAAATGGAAGATTTAACGGGTAATTAATGAGATTTGAATTATGAAATAATAAGTCACATGACGAGGTTGTGGGACGGAAAATAAAATATGGGATATAGTTCAGCTAAGCGATATTATTTTCTTTCAATTTCGAGAGGAAGTAGATGTCAAAAGTGTACAAAACTTGGTCACTAAGAAACCCATTGCAAAACGTATATTAGAACACGGTAGTTATTGAAGCTAAGGGATATTATTTTCTTTCAATTTGAGAGGAAGTTCATGTCAAAAGTGTTTAAAACTTGGTCACTATGGAAACTCTTGCAAAACAGATATTAGAAATCAGTGTATTAAAACTCGTACTTATGATTTTCTTTCAATTCGGAAGGAAGTTAATGTCACAATTGAATACATCATGATCACTGTGGAAAACCTCTTAAAACGGATGTCAAAACCCGGTATGCTAACGCTAGATTTGGTGCTTGAATGAGATTCATTCATTGATTTTCATTTGTAACTCATTTTATTCTTATCTTCGAACACTTTACAAATTTGTATAATCCAATATAATGTTATAAAATAAGATAAGAAGCCCACATAGAGAAAATTCTCTGAGTGTGGGCTGAAAATTTGAAAATTGTACTGAATATAATATCCAAGATGACATAGAATTTATACATGTTATAGAATAAATGATACACGTTATTAGAGTTATAAGTTACAAGACATTAATTATTAGATTCATAAGTGAACAGTTAGATGAGAGTCAATGTTCAATTTACTGAATTTAAAACAATTCTCTTTCATGGCTTGAACAATATAAACATTCAATATACATTCTCAGACATTTTCATGTCATATACTGTCCCAGAAATTGTAGATTTAAAGTTAAAAATCGTTTAACGTTAAAAACGTTATAAATGATTTTAGAGATTTGTCAGCTGATTTATCCATACCTTTACCTCAATTTCAAACATATTGAAGCTCTTGAGTGATCTAATTGAGAGTGGTAACTGATTGTAAATTCTGGGTCCGATAAAGTCCAAATGTTGTTGACCTTTATGTTTGTTTGTAAGAAATTAATCTTTTATCTTTCATTCCATTAATATAAGTCATAAGAAGTCATAAGATATTATTTTCCTTGAATTCAAAATTAAATTCATATCAAAAGCGCATTAAACTAACACTGTGAAACACGTTGCATCACGGATATTGAAATTGGTATATAAGTGTTCATGTCACGAGATATTATTCTCTTTGATGCAGAAGGAATTGTTGATGTCACAAGTGCATAAAACTCGGTCATTATGGAAGACGTTGTAAAACGGATGTTAGATTACGGTATGCAAGTATTGAAGTTATGTTATTAATTTCCTCTTCTAATTAGAAATGAAATTAATAATGTTCAATGTGCATAAAACTTGGTCACTACGGAACACATTGCAGAGCAGATATTAAATCTTAGTGTGTCAGCATTGACGTTACGGGTAAGATTTAATGTGCACATATAACATGCATTCTACTAATAAAATAGTAGTGCACGTGACATGAGATTATAGTATTCAAATAAATATCTTGTTTTTGGAGGACACAAATATTATCTGACTAGAATATATGTGCCGGTGATTATATGAGTGTTAGTGAAGAAATCCATTCAACTCTCACGAAGCTTTGTTTGTGTGTGTGTGTTTTTGTAAACACTGCACAGGTCGCAGGGTTTTACTGATCGATAATGAAACTTTTTTGTATACTCAAACTTATCCAACTTTGAACTGTATAGTTTTGGGGTCAAATCGGTTGGACCATTTTTGAGATACATCATCTCAAAGTTTCTACAAACCCCATAAGATCAGGCTGAGCGGAAAAATTGAGAATGAAAATCTCTCCAATATAATTCAAATTTTCCTCAAATGTAAACACAAAAATTATACACATTATTAAAAATTAGTATACAATTCGAACCAGCCGTTTTGAAGAAAATAATGGAATACAGGTTTTTTGTTCGTCTAATAAATATAAATAATGACAGAAAAATGTTTCAGTGATGTATTCACGACTCCCTAGATTCGTTGGTATCAATTGAAGTATATTTTATATGCGTCAAGGTGTGTAGATTTCTCGATTATACTTCATATAGACATCTCGCTCATCTAATAACTCATATCCTGCGTTTGCCTAGTTAAAAGTCGATAATACGAGAGACTCAGAAACATTATCAGGTTCTTCAGTCTACTCTGCAAAGTACAAGCATACATTACTCTTTGAAACACGAATGAACACTGTTTAGCAACTTGTTTCAAATGTATGTGTCTAGATGTGAACTATGATTACGTCACTCTGATTATAATTAGTATAACTATATTAAACCGTTAATTAGTAAACCACTAGTTTGGTGTATTATTTGATTTACATGTACCACAGGTCGCGTTTATCAGGCGAAAGCGTGCGACGCGAGTTGCATAATACGAACGGAACCACGCATGCGTACTATCGTAATCTGATCAAAAAGACTGACTTTGTTTACTCGTTTGAAAGTTTGAAGAATAAAGTAAACTGTGACTGTTTGTTTGTTTGCTTGTTTGTTTGTTAGTGAAAACAGAAGTTAATGGACTGTGACTTTGATGTCGGATTGTTGAAGAGAATCGATGGCAATTACGCGAGTATTTTGTGACCAATCATGTTTGTCTTCGAAGATGACAAGAATGACGTCAGTAGTACTCTAGAGTGAAGTAGTCTGTAACAAATGTGACGGTTTAGCTATTTGAACTTTTTGAAATGAGATCCACAATAAAAGGAATACTTTTTTTGTAGACGTCTACATTGTGATTACATTGTTTACCAGTTGGTCAAAATGTATAATACGGTTCTTTCAAGTTATGTCACACATTGTTGTAATAAGTTCATAACAATGTACTACAAATCGTGATCTTCAATCACGACTTTACTTTTAGTTTATTTCCCCAAATAATGTCTAGCTGTCTTATAAAGATGCTTTACCTCCTTGACCCAAAATCAAAAGATAAAATAAATACAATAGATAATACACATATGAGAGATTTTTAGAAGTAAAAAAAAAATGACAGGGATGAACTTGATTGAGAAAAAATTAAACGTTTCTGATTATTAGTCAGTTCTTGGACTGAATCGATTCCAGTCTTGTCTTGTCTATCGAATGAAAGAAAATTTGAAGCAAACTTTTCAGTCATTAGAATTCAAATTTCCACTTCTTGCAATGTGAAACAGTTATGTAATATCTGAAATAGGGGCCTTCCGAAAGCTGTCTCTAATAACAATCACAATTGAACTTATTGAATATTCATATGACTCTACTTTTATCTTCTAATGAAGCTTGAAAGGATAACTGTTTTATGATATTATCAGATTCGTTTGTAAATAAACTGTGTTATTTTAAACTCCATATTACAATTGTGAGAAAATTAGGCACCTGTTCTTGTTCTACTGATGATCACATATTTCCATACTGGTTTCATATGTTCACATATTTTCCACGATCATGCTTGAATGCATGCCATCATCTAAACCATGCTTTTTAGAGCATGTTTTATTCCATAAAATTAATCGACGAAAGTGTAGTTCAAAAGTCTCCTCATTTAAAATCTGAAACAAAATCATTCATAATTATAAAAACTTCATTAATATGTAATGAAATGACCCTCGGGAAGTTGGCCACGCATATGTACGAAATCAAATTTAAAAAATGTCATTCCTTAGTGCTTCGTTAGTGTAGGTTACTGCCGCAAATAAAATCGTTAGTGCTATTATAGTGCTGGCACTAATTTACTAAATACATGTGCGAGGCCAACTTCACGCTGGCCCCGCACAGGATCGGAAATTGAAATTTTCTGACGTCATCATCTTGGATTGTGTTAGTGCTCGTTAGTGCCACTCATTTTATCGTTAGTGCTGTACTGGTTTGGAGCAGAAACGAACTACGTCATGTGAGGGGCAGCCCCGCACATGAGCAATTATAGCGTTTTTAGGGCATATAAATGTAAGTCTTCCTTAGTGCTGGTTAGTGCCACAAAAATTACCGTTAGTGCTAGCTTAGTTTGGCCACAAATTAATTTCAAAAATCGATATATAATATAGGGACGGTGATATTTAGGTACGGGGGTAATGAACCCGATTCATATTTCAAGCATTCTTATGTTTTAAGTTATGTGATCAACTAGAAAACAAATTAGGTACTTGAGTAGTGTATTATTTTTTTCTAATGTTGCTTACCAACCCCACCAACAGCTAGGTTATACGGGGGTACGAATGAGCGTATGATAATTAAATGATAAAGTGATGATAGGTGAAAGGACGTTTAAAAAAAAATATGCCTTATGCGGTACTCGAACCCACGCCCAACGGTGACTTCAGTTACTACCGCTAGCGATAATTAACAATCGGAGCGACTTGAGTAGTGTATTATAGTATTTTGGTTACAAGATGTCCTCGAAATCTTTCAACAGCCAAGATGTGCAGCTTCTGAAACGATCTCATCCATTCATCTTGCAGATTTTAATTTGGAAACAGTGATTGTATATCAAGATTACGATGTTGAATGAATATTGATTTATTTCCATTTTATGCGGTAACTTTCGTTAATTTACAAATAAAACTCGAATAAGTTTTAAAATAGCCAACTTTTCATGTTTATTACCAACATTCCTAGAAAAAATGATCATAAACGTGAAATAAGGCTTCAAAAGTATGAAACTAGCATCGGGCGCTACGAACGAACAACCGACACAAAATTAAACACATTCTTGCAACCTCCGGAAAATTGTACTTTGTATTCCCAAGTTTCGAATAAATATAACTGCTACTACAAAGCACATTTTCATGGCTGAAATTAAGAGGTACTTCATTAATTTCTAAAGAACTGATGTTCTAGCCCTGACGACGATAGGTACAATGCTATCGGAACGCGTTGGCGAAGAAAAATATTTATATTTTAATCACCATATTACTTGGTTTCATTCCTAAATCATTATGAATTATCAAGAACATGACCAAGAAATAAGCCTCCAGCAAACACTATATATATATATATATATATATATATATATATATATATATATATATATATATATATATATATATATATATATATATATATATATATATATATGTGTATATATATATATATATATATATATATATATATATATATATATATATATATATATATATATACATATATATATATATATATATATATATATATATATATATATACATATATATATATATATATATATATAAATATAAATATATATATATATATATATATATATATATATATATATATATATATATAGTTGTAATAGTCTAGTATAGTTATGTGGTCTTGTTTTGTTATGCATACATTTTGCAGACAAATACAGGACTACCAATAGGAAGGAATATGCTTGAAATGTTGCCACCAATCTGAACACCACGGTGCTGCCACGAACTTTGACAAATATGAAATAATCGTACCCAAACTTGGTACGCTTTACAGCACGTTCCACAATATTAGTCCAACATTGTGACTTCCCTATCTATCTGGGCCAACATGGCCGCGTCAGGTCAGAAGCCACGTCGGATAAACGACGTTACGTATGGGCGTCGCGACGCTATAGGCAATATGCGTTGCATAATTAATGAGCGTGAGGGAAGAAATATTATCTCTCGTGGTGATCTTGCATAATTATTACACGAGGGATTAACGCTGTTGATGAGTGTAGATGGTTGGAGAACGCTATACATGCGTGCAAGATGGGGTGGATAAGGAGTATTTCATATATCTACAAGTTTTATACAAATTGATTCCCTGATTAAGTGCGTTGGATTTATTTTCAATATTTACACATTTTTCTTCTAGAAAATTTAATCATACAAGTTTGTGATGATTTCTGGGTCTTGGTTAAATTGGTGGATCTTGTTAGATTGGTGCATACATAATGAAGGAATTTTATGTAACCGGAATAAACATATTTTTCGTATTTTATTAGACGAGCTTTAGCGAGGATTCAATTTGACATACGGTACTGAAAGAAATTGGTGTTCGTTTTTTTCTTTTTTTTTTTCATGTTTTTTTGTCGGTTCTCCACAGGTCAAACGGCTACAGCTATCAACTTCAAACTTTTTTCAATATGGTTCCTCATCTAACTTAGATCTGTATAGTTTTGTGACATTATCGAGCGGAACTTTTTTTTTATGAATTCTAGAAATTTCAAAAATACCCATTAGAATAACACAGCGGAAAAAAGTTTTATTTTCCAAAAAAATGAAATTTTGCGTGAAGTTGAATTACATTTTGATACACATTTCTGGAAACTTTCAGCTTGATCGGGTCAGCCATTTTGAAGAAAAAACATAAAATGTGCTAAATTGGTACCACTCGAAGCAGTTTTTACCCATTTTTACCCATACTTTTACTATCCGCTCGTCTAACAACGCATATATGGCGTTTTCCTAGTGATAATTAAGAGCAAATAAATTGTTTCACTATCTGATGAATAGGCCTATAAAGGTTTTGGTAATTGAGACTTAGAGATATAAACGACTCACCCAGAGTAGTTGGTGAAAACTTTAGGTGTAGCCAACCAGTTTTATTCACAAAATAATTGAAGTTGTGACAATCACACAAGAACTAAAAACGCAAATCAAAAATGTTACAAATGAATTGACATTTTTGCAC
The DNA here is from genome assembly GCA_907164805.1 of Brachyptera putata. Lineage (NCBI taxonomy): Eukaryota > Metazoa > Arthropoda > Insecta > Plecoptera > Taeniopterygidae > Brachyptera > Brachyptera putata. Next base: position 4,848,595 of record OU015470.1, on the reverse strand, counting down.
CAGTTGGTGAAGCAATAATCTTCATAATTCATAACAATTTTGTAATACACAGAATCAATTATTGATCCTATCTAATAAAGACACAATCTCTGTTACCACCTACAGCTACTAAACAGGGGAAAATGTAGTTTTCTTGTCAAGGATCGAGCAATGTAGAACAAAACACGCTACGCTGCGTTCACACGCGTGTAAATAAAGAATGCAAACAAAAATAATCGCCCAGTTAACGACCAATCATTTCACGCATGCATTAACTGAAAAACAAATATACAAATAAAAGGACACACTTTTTTTATATTTTACACGGTCCAATTTTCCACAACATTTGTCACATACCTTATGTTCCACATGTATTTGATGGAAAATTGGAAAAATAAACCCTCCAATATCGACAGTTTTATAATGGTTGAAGTTTTTCACACTTTCTTTTTATATTTACCTTTAATCGTATTGCAGCTCCTCTTTTTCACACGGCCCTAGAACCGTTTTCGTTTCCCTTCTCCAGACCTTGGAGTCTAAAACAAATACCGTTACCGTGTATGAGACCTCGGTTCAACGGTTTAAAGAGAAGATCGATAAACAATAAACTATATTTCAAGGAAACGAAAAGGTTGTCTACCAACGAAACAGTCGCAAATATAACCGTTATATTTGTATAGCTGTGACAGTTTTAGAGTATTACGATTTTTGAACGATGAAAGTACAGCGATTCCATGTAATTACCGAAGTTTTTAACTACTAGGAAAACGCCATATGTGCGTTGTTAGACGAGCGAATAGTAATAGTATGGGTAAAAATGGGTAAAAACTGCTTCGAGTGGTGCCAATTTAGCACATTTTATGTTTTTTTTTCAAAATGGCTGACCCGATCAAGCTGAAAATTTCCAGAAATCTGTATCAAAATGTAATTCAACTTCATGCGAAATTTCATTTCTTTGGAAAATAAAAATAATTTATTTTTTTCCGCTATGTTATTCTAATGAGTATTTTTGAAATCTCTGTAAGTCATTAAAAAAAGTAACCCCCCGATAATGCCACAAAACTATACAGATCTAAGTTAGATGAGGAACCATATTGAAAAAAAGTTTGAAGTTGATAGCTGTAGCCGTTTGACCTGTGAAAAACCGACAAAAAAACATATAAAAGAAAAAAGAAAAACATAAAAACGAACACCAATTTTCTGCAGTATGTCAAATTGAATCCTCGCTGAAGCTCGTCTGATTATTTAGCGGCTTATATATATAGCGGTCAATCTTGTTTCTGATATGTCATCACGTTCAGAAGCCAGGGTTCAGAATCGAACATTGTTGTGGTGAGAAAAGTCTCACATTTAGAGAAAACAGTTGAAACAATATAATTATTCGTGACATTTCGACAAGCTAAAAACTAAACGACTCCACCAACAGCTAGGTTCTATGGGGGTACGAATGAGCGGGCGATAATGAAACGATGAAGTGATGATAGGTGAAAGGACGTTTACAAAAGACATGCCTTATGCTGTACTCAATGTAAGTCCGATTATTATCGTCATTATTTTTAAATAGTTCACCTGATTTTCATGGAATTCATGAAATATTTTGATTATTGTTGTACTGACAACATCTCTAAATATGAATTTTTCGATAGTGTATATAAACGTATTTTCAAAATGTTCTATAACAATTTCAAGAGCCTATAGTCTAGCGATTGTTACTCCCTACAAGCTCCAAGTTAGGGGATGAATGATCTATTGAAAGAGTTTCTTGCGATCAATAAATCAAACAAATCAAAGTCAAGATCAACCGAATGTCAAACCATTGTCAATCACTTAGCCCAAATAATAAATCAGCTCTTGAAATCGAATGTGATTCAGAGAAGCCTCCATGTTTTTCCGACAATGTAGCAGATACTTGACAATGATAACACATATATATATATATATATATATATATATATATATATATATATATATATATATATATATATATATATATATATATATATTGGGTTCAACGACGCACTGTAATGATAGCGAGGATCTATTGGCGTCAGAGGGATGATCAATGAGATGATGGGATGATGCCATCAAGGTTTCTTGATTAATGGGAAGGAAGCGGTCTTGTAAGACCATCCCGGAATCATAGCCTAGACTAAAGAGGGATACCACGAAAAAAACTTTAAAGATGGTCGACGGCGGGGATCGAACCGAGTTCGAAATTCCCCTCGCCTCCCGGATCAATGATGACAAATCTTCTGACCATGTCCATAATGACAAGAAGGCCTTCGCAAAAACTCATCTAAAAAGGACAATATAAATTTCTCACAAAATGTTGCTATCTCCTCTAAAGCCGCCTAGCTGAGACTTTGTGATAACAATATTATGTTTTCGTGTTTCAGAATGGCAAATGGAACGGATTGATTGCCGACCTGATCAACCGCAAGACGGACATGGTGATGACGTCACTAATGATCAACTCCGAGCGAGAAGCGGTGGTGGACTTCACGGTCCCGTATATGGAGACTGGTATTGCTATTGTCGTATCGAAGCGTACCGGAATCATTTCACCCACGGCCTTCTTAGGTACGTTCGTCTCTTACTCATTGTGTATCGTTCATTGTTGACAACAATGATAAGTTACAATTATTGTTTCGTTGTCGGACCAATTAGAAGATTTAATAATGTACACAAATATGCAATGGCAGCCTGATGAAACTACGAAATTACGAAATAATTCCTTGGCACATTGTTAGATTTTATTGTTGTATTGACTCCTTACTCACTTTGGTGACACCGACAGCGTGGTCAATTCATCATCCGTTTCCATACTAATAGTTTAAATTTTCATTTTCAAATCAAATGTTGATATGTTGATGTCAAATTGGATTGCTTCAAGATTTTAAATACGGGACTTTGTCAAAAACATTATTATTATCAGCCAGAACTTTAGAAATTGAGTCTCTATTGCTAGCTATCATCTTACATTGGTGGATTGGGAGATTTTTAACGACCTTTATGTTTTTACTGTCAAGAACATAAAACTAATGCGGAGTAGGCCTAGTGAGTTAGTGAACTTTTTCCACATGAGTTTCATATGTTTAGTATTTGAGATTTTGAAAACTAAACCTCCAAATATAGCCATTATCAGCATCATCTTGTAGTGCCTCAACAAAATAAAAATCTTACATCCAATTTCAAACATTCGTACATATATCTATAGACCATACGATAAACAATGTTGATATAATAACTGTTCACAAACTTGAAAACAAGATGGCCGAACAGTCACGTGTATAACACCACGTGGTAGGCCTACAATGTTCCAGAACCATTCGACACGGCCTCATTGATGATGATCATGGATCATCTCAACAACAATAAAAATGCTACATCCAATTTCAAACACAATACGATAAACAATGTTGATATAATAACTGTTTACAAACTTCAATTGCTATACAGAAACAAACAAGTCATAGCAACAAGATGGCCGAACATGTCACGTGTATAATACCACGTGGTATAATGTTTCAGAACCGTTCGACACGGCCTCGTGGATGTTGGTCGGCGTCGTCGCGATCCAAGCGGCCGCATTCAACATCTTTCTATTCGAGTGGCTAAGCCCATCAGGGTTTGATATGAAAGTACGTGATAATGTAGGTATTGAGTTGAATTATCAGTCTTATCGTCTGTCAATGTGTCACGTGATCGGTGTTTTCTACTAAATCAAGTTCGTAAATCAATTTAATTTAAATAGATATAATATGAAGTAGGATTGCATGTTGATGGATGAGCGAGATACAGAGCCTTCTGTACTCTGAGATATGGATATATTCTGTTCTCTGATTAGACATTTCTCCACTGTTGACCTTTATACATGTAATGAACTATTATACAATCACGACATTCACTTCCTCGTCATCATTAAAATTATAGAACATTGTTATAACTTATTACTAAATTTCCAGAGTGAAGTTCAACTCTTGATATTAATTAGGACTAGAAAAATGAATGAAAAAATAAATACTTGACCTACTTTTGAAATGAAGAATCAACTGATTCTATCTGTGTAAAGAAAAGAGAAGCAAATATAACTTTTCTCGAGATTTGGATTCAAGAGTACTTGTTTATGTAAAACAAATCAATTCATTGCTAGTTCTGATATAAATAGTGAATTTCTTCTTCAACCTATAGGTGAACATACCAGAGTAGTGTAAACGATCGTAAAGAGGTAAATTCTGAAAAAATAAGGGGGTAACAATGTATAATGTCCAGATAAAAAGTTCATGATAGTCAACTAACGACATCTATATAGAGTAACTTGTTAACTAGAACACTCGTTAACTAGAACTGTCGCTAAAACCATTTCGCATGCATACTACAAGAAGAGAATATATTCATAGAATAGATACAGAAAGCCGATACTATATTCAAAAAGTCTCTAAAACAATAAATATTAAAACATACGTGATTATTAAAAATTTGAAATTAATATGCAATAATTTTGTCTAGACATCCATTTATATCATATTTGTGGATGTTTACTAATTACTCGACGTTTGCATGAAAAGCTGATATGACCTAAATTATTACATCCTTCAAACTACCATATGAATAAACGTGATATATAAATGAAAGAATAAAAAAATATGTTACAGTGATAATAATCGTGATTAAACTCGGCCATCCAATAACAGAATAATAATAATATATGACTTGTGCATTCTGCAAGTAATATAATATTATGATTATACTATAGAACTAATATTAGTTATTATCATCATATCATTCACATTCCCATATTTATTTTACAATAATATCAACTATTATCATTCTATCATTAACTCTCATTATTGGTGAATGTGATGAATAAGTATTGTAAACCGTAAAAAAATCGTTGCAAATATCAAACGTTTCATCTATGACTACCAATAACGTAACGGGATAAGCAACATGGCGTAAGTTATATACTTTCAACATTGGACGTCTTCTCACCATGATGGAAGCAAAAAATGTGACGCGCTGAAGTGTACATTTTTGAGATTCGCAATTTCAAATCAAAACGTACGCATTCAGCTCGTATTTCAATGTAAAGTACATAGTTGAGTATTTGCATTGTTTCTGTTCTTTCTAGCAGATGTCAAGTAATTAATGCAGTTATCAATTGGTAAATGTGGCAGTATGGCTCTTGACTAGGGGTCCAATGCTTTTACACACGTATTTAAAATTTAGATTGGCTAATTCAAATGAAATGTATTCCAACGTTGCTTAATACAATTGGGAAGAGCTGGATTCACAGAGTGCATTACACGTATTACTTTTATGAATCAATATATAATACTACCAGTAAATTGAGTATGACGGCATCCCTTTGATTCCCGCATGGTGCGAAAGGAAATGATTAAGTTGCTCATATCTCGTTACGTTATTGGTAGTCATAGGTTTCATGAACTACTTTCCACGTCCAAATTAAAGTTTGAACTTTTCCATTTGAAAACGTTTGAAAACGTGACTTTAATTTTCATTTCACCATTTAAATACGTTTTATCCGAGTTGTAGATATTAGTTCGATACTTGATTCTATTGTTGATGGTTTCAATTGTACCTCTCTTCAATCCACTGATACTAGCGATTGTGTTGCACATTTTCCCAACTCGTAATTCAGGAAATGTGATTTAGATGACGTGGTGCTAAAAACTTGAGATTTGAATGTGAATCGGTTAGATCATTAATTTATAAATTACGAACTAGTTGTTAATAACTTGACTTCAGAGCTTCATTTAATTTCAATCAACTGGGAATCTATGCACTTACTAATTGTGTGGCCCTTCATTACTTATTCTGAACATAACTTATACTATTGTATATGACAATAATAGACAAATTCATATATATATATATATATATATATATATATATATATATACACATATATATATATATATATATATATATATATATATATATATATATATATATATATATATATATATATATATATATATACATATATATATATATATATATGTGTGTATATTTATTGAAGACTCTGCCATTCACATACAATAGCTACCATGATTGACACGGAATAATTGATCGATGGATAGAATAATATAAAGAATAGGAAAAAAATAAAGAAGATGTAGCTGATTATAAAATAACAAACACAAACTTAAGGCTATAAGTAAGTGAAATGAGAAATTTGATATTTGATGATGAGACATGTACTAAATAAGGACATTGTAAAAAGTTATATATAAAAAAGAAATGACGGGGTGGTATGAAAATTAATATTTTCCTAATATCGTATAATATTATGAATTTGTGTTCATAAATAAAGTGATTTCTTAGATGCATTGGCCTATACTTATATGAAATATTTTTACAGCGTATTGGAGCATGTCAGATGAATTATTTCGAACATATATAAATCATCATATAATATCATATGGGAACAAATCCTGACCTAAAATATAAATATAAGTGCTCAGTTATGATTTGTAGATTGTCGACAGCAAAATGATACCTTGTAAAAAATACTAAAAGACGGGAAGCCTGCACCGATAACTTGATTCATTCACGGTATGAGGTATCGAAATACTGAGAATAAGGAAACACAGATATTTGCAATACCTTCCAGACTGTGTAATTAATAACTATTCATAGCATAATTGTCAGGCATATTCGGTTGAAAAATATGTATTTTTAACCGTATACGCCTGACAATTGGGCGATTTGAGGTGAATAGTTTCTATACTTATTTCATTTTGAAGGTATTGAAAATATCTGGGTTTTCTTGTACTTAGAATTTTATAATCAGAATTGTATAATTTTATTGTCAGACGTATTCGGTTGAAAAATATGTATTTTTAAACGTATACGCCTGACAATTGGGCAATTTGAAGTGAATAGTTTTTATACCTTTTTCATTTTGAATGTATTGAAAGTATCTGGGTTTTCTTCTATTTAGAATTTCGATATCTCACACCGTTCAAAAGTTATCCCCAAAAACCTGATATTCCTCTAAATCGACTCCCATAGGCTGTTAAGATATTCAACTCATACTTCATGTACCAGTGTCACTATGTTAAGCGATCTTCATTAATGTGACTGTTTTGTTTACTAGCAAGTGGCTCCTTCACCGACACATCGCTTCTCCTTGTTCCGCACTTATTGGTTAGTTTGGGCGGTGCTGTTCCAAGCGGCGGTGCATGTAGACTCACCTCGCGGTTTCACTGCCAGGTAATTCCAATCACATACTGACTATACAGCTTATAAGGATAGAGAACTTGTGGGACGGAAGAACTGTGGCCATCATGCTTGGTGACGCGAGGTCTGCGGGGTGGGAGTGAGTCACGTGATGCGGGGATACCAGTCTGACTGGAAATATTCCCTTACACGTTATCCTAATGGCAGAGCTCCGAGTCGGACCAAATAAATGAAGCACGTGGAAGCACATTTTCAATTATTTCTTCACTTTCATTAATTTTATTTAATATTTCCTTATGACTTTTCCCTGTATTTATTGATATATATTTCTGTATATATTTCTGCGTCTTTTCATGCGACTGTTTTCAGTATTCTCTGATAATCAAAACAAAATAGTGTTGTGCGCTTTCGCCGTGTATAAGCATACAGTAGTGTCCGCATCTACCACCGTGTCACGTGGTATTTCCCCACCAGTCAGGCAAGCCATCAAGGCCTCACTTTGCACGTGTTATTTGATGCATCTCGATCAGTCTAATATATACTGTGTCATTGATACTAAAACTGCTAGAAATTCAACTGATTTAAGTCTACAATTGTGTCCAAGATTGTTGAGTTAACTGACATGTCATAACTTCGAAGTTAAAAGATGTTATCTAAAGGAAATTAAGAAATAGGAATTGGTGCCTTCTATATCTCTGCTATCGTGAAATGTTTATGTCGTACATTCAGCAGTCGTCAAATATATGAATGTGTTTTTTTCCGCCTTAGAAACATTTGAAACCCACATAAATTGATGTTGCCCCCCTAAAGTACATCGTAAGGGCTATTCCATATTTTAATATCGTCTATAAAAACATATCTTGTATTTCTGTCCTGACGTTACTTTTAATAGGGTAAATATACAGATATAATTGTATGGTATAAAAAGACTCTTTCAATGCCGAGTCTAGAAGTGGATAGCTCATTCACTAAAATATCTCAGTAGAAGTTTCATCTCAGATAAAAATGAAATAACATTAAAAGGTGTCCTTCAAGATCAGAAATGATGTGAAAAATAAGTAAGAGTATATTATAACGGTTTTTATATTACAGTTTATATTATTCACTTTCAATTTTTTCCCAAGTCTAGCTGATAATTTCGTGAAATAGTTCGATAGTCATAGTGGAAATAATATATGTTTCACATATTTTTGAGTTGAATTTATCTGAATCTCTTTTTCTATTCAAATTCTTAATTCAATTCATAAAATTGATGAAAATTTAACATTTTCACTTTTGTTTTTTAAAGCTGGATATAGGCCTATCTAGCAAACACTTCATCATTTTAATAACGACTATCTAGATCTTAATCTAAATAACGATTATCTAAATCTCCTTTTCTATTCAAATTCGTGATTCAAGTAAATAAATGCATGAAAATTGTTCACATTTTCACTCTTATTTTTCAAAGTTGGATATATCTAGCAAACACTTTATCATTTTAATAACGGCTATCTAAATCTTAATCTAAATAACGATTATCTAAATCTCTTTTTCTATTCAAATTCGTAATTGAATTCAATAAATGGATGGAAATTTTAAATTTCCACTTTTGTTTTCAAAGTTGGATAAATCTAGCAAACACTTTATCATTTTGATAACGATTATCTAAATCTCCTTTTCTATTCAAATTCGTAATTCAATTCAATAAATTGATGAAACTTTTACATTTTCACTGTTGTTTTTTAAAGTTGGATATATCTATCAAACACTTCATCATATTAATAACGACACTAGCAAAAATGAATAATCTTCAGATATTTCTAACCACACGAAAACAACGAAAATATTATTTTTTAATAGCTTTCAAATTTCAACTGATGAAACTCATTATAACACGTGAAACACAATTAGTATAAAACGTAACCAGATGGTAAACGCATTGTTGTCGATTCTAGAGGAATTATGAACACCTTCTACAGACAGTTTCCGTCACAAAGAGCTGTTAGATCACACAAAGCGCGAGCTCGTCTCACAAGAGCCAAGTTGTTTGTACAGGGTAACGAGGTGGTTCAAGTCAGCTTGAAGGCGTTATTAATTATTAACGACGTGCGGCAGGAATTAGCGGATAAACAGTGGCATACTCATATTATAAGTTACCACATAATAGTCTTGGAATATTTTTTCTTCTTTATTAATTAAATTGGGTTTAACGACACACTGAAATGAAACAAAGACTCATCTCAACAGATACACGAAAAAAGCTAGATTATTGGCCCACGTTGAATCATTGGTTGAATACAACTTTTTCGATATGTTCAATATTTCAAATATATTGGGCTCACAAAATAAAATCCACATAATTTTTTCACCTGTTACCTTTTTTTTATTATTATTTTTAGATGAGCGTAGCGAAGATTTTCATTCCATATACCGAAAAATTTTGGGCTTGGTTTTTATGTTTTTTTTTTTTTTTTTTTTTTTTTTGTGTAATTTTGTACGCGGCATACAGGTCAGGAAAAAGTTTCAATCAACTCGAATTTTTTTTTACAAATTGGTGTTATACCAGAATAGGTTGGGATTGTTTTTCAGAAAAATCGGTCGGACGGTTTTTCCAGAAAAAAATTGGAAAGTATGGAAATTCCACATAAGAATAGGCCGGGGGAGAAATACTTGAAATATTTTTTTTTTCAAAAGCTCTCAAATTTATACTGAATGTGGGAAGAACTATCATACACATTTTAAGCGACTTATGGAACAATCGGATGTGAAATAACGAAGAAAACGCATTTTTAATGTACTTTTTTACACATCAATAAAAGCAATTAAGAAAGCAATTAAGAAACTATTAAATGTGAGCAACAAGTGTCACCAATAAATTAAAACGTTTAAAATCTGTGATGGATATGAAGAAGGCACTGGTATAATTGTTTGGAAACCAAGGTTTATATACCAACAGACAGCCGCAGTTCTTAAACCTTTGAAGTGATCCATGGCCTGTATATGTACATTGAGCTGACAAAATGTTCTTAATTCTACATTTCCATACTTCTAAGCTCATCTCACAACGCATATAAGGCGTTTTCCTAGTTATTTCACAAGAAATTAATACAGAAAAGAAAAGCCACAAAGCCACAAAGTCTTGGTCAAGACTTATCTGTGGAATAACATCAAAATTAATATGGGAGAACATAGCAAATTAACGATTAAAACAGTGGTTATACACACAAACAAACAATAACATCGGATATTCGATTGTAAAACAAGTAAGGAAATAGAAAAAAAAGAACAAAGAAAATATACAGCATTACATGTATCATGATCACACTATTATGATCAAACCTAATACGTCACATATTACGTCAAACAAATTACGTCAAACAAAAACCACGATGACGACACTGTTTTAGCAAATAATAAAAGTGAATATTGAGAAATTGAGAAGTGTAAGTGACTTAATGACGGTATTAGGGATGTAAGTGGATGTAAGATGTCACCTGTAAGTGATAGTGATAACAAAAGTGATCAAAGTAATCAAGTTATGGAGTGTAACAAGTTGGAACTCATTTTGACAGATGGATGACCAACGTGTGGGCAATGTTCGCCGTCGTCTTCCTCGCCATCTACACTGCGAACCTAGCGGCCTTCATGATAACCAGAGAGGAGTTCCATGAATTCAGCGGTATTGACGACCACAGGGTAAATATTTTTAAAAATACTGAAAAGAAGAGATTCAATTATTTTCCAGTCTATTCATTGAATAATTTGAACTTTATTCACCCGCACACAATTGAAAGTTCCAGCAGCTCACTCCAAGGGGTTAACAACTCCTGAAATCCGGTGTACACTTGCCTTGAAATCCCTGAAATCCTTGAAATCTCCCGAAATCCCTGAAATGTCTTGAAATCCCTTCAAATCCCTTCAAATTCCTGAAATTCCCTGAAATTCCCTGAATCCCTGAAGTCCCCTGAAATCCATGAAATCTCTTGAAATTCATGAAATCCCTGGAATCTCTCGCCTCCCCTGAAATCTTTTGAAATCTCTGAAATTTCTTGAAATCCATATGAAGTATCTTGAAATTCCTGAAATCTCTTGAAATCCCTGAAATCTCTTGAAATCCCTGAAATCTCTTGAAATTCATGAAATCCCTGAAATCTCTTGAAATCTCTGAAATATCTCTTGAAATCCATATGAAGTCTCTTGAAATCCCTGAAATCTCTTGAAATCCCTGAAATCCCTTGAAATCTTTGAAATCACCTGAAATCTTGAAATCTGAAAGCAGGTGTGCACCAAATTTGCGAGTTGTAAGCCCCTCGGTTCCCCTCATGTTTCTCAGCTAGTGAGAGAGTCTGCAGCCGCCCTCGTTAGCTCAGTCAGCTGAGGCACGCCTCAGACAATGAAATCATCGTTGGGCGTGGGTTCGAACTTCGTATCCTGCATAAGGCATGGGTTTTTGTAAACGTCCTTTCACCCATCACTTCATCGTATCCTCATCACCCGCTCAGTCGTACCCAGCTGTTGGTGGGGTCGTTAAGCAGCATTGAAAGAGAGAGAGAGAGAGATAGTCTGTGTCAGGAAACAGCAAGAGTTGCGTATACATACATCTCTAATCCAAGCTACAACTGATCGCGTTACTCTAAAGTCAAACGTTTGATGTCAGGCATCTATACGCACAAACAGCCTTGACCTTTTAATCCCTCGCTAACAATGTAACTAATTAACTACCACTACCATTTTAATCCCTACAAATAAGCCCCTTAGAATGTTCTGAGACCCAAGTGATTCGTAAGATTTAATCAAAGACACTAATTGATCCAATTAACGTTATTATATATCATCATACTTTGATCAGGTTCAAGAAGACTTGGAATATAAGCTTGTTGAAGAGGGTATTAGAGGACGGAAACGTCAACAATTGAAATTTCAATAAATGTATCGCGTGGATTTAGTCATGGGAATCGAGTAAGGAACTTGAATGGACTTGGGCGTCCATTGATAAGACTTATCAATGGACTCGCGAGTCCATTCAAGGATCATTGAATATAGGAATGAAGAGGATTATACTTATTATAAGCATCTTTATTCCTGTATTCAATAACCCCACTACGGCCTAATGAAAATAATACGGATAGTGACTAGGCCTACAAGGACGGATTGGGCTATCTGGCATTTTCCCGGTGGGCCGCCTCACTTATAGTTTATGCAAATATGAACTTATTGAAATGAACAAATAATTTTTATTAGACGAGCTTTAGTGAGGATTCAATTTGACATACTGAAAAAAATTGGTGTTCGTTTTTATGTTTTTTTTTTTGTATGTTTTTTTGTCGGTTCTCCACAGGTCAAACGGCTACATCTATCAACCTCAAACTTTTTTCAATATGGTTCCTCATCTAACTTAGATCTGTATAGTTTTGTGGCATTGTCGGGCGGTAACTTTTTTTTTATGAATTTAAGAAATTTCAAAAATACCCATTAGAATAACATGACCGGAAAAAACAAAAAATATTTTTATTTTCCAAAAAAATGAAATTTCGCGTGAAGTTGAATTACATTTTGGTACACATTTCTAAAAATTTTCAGCTTGATCGGGTCAGCCATTTTGAAGAAAAAACATAAAATGTACTAAATTGGTACCACTAGAAGCAGTTTTTACCCATTTTTATCCATACTATTACCATAGAATAAAAAAATGTATTTCTTCATTCTATGGTGTTACTATTCGCTCGTCTAACAACGCATAGATGGCGTTTTCCTAGTATTTGCAACACAACACTACAGTTTTTCAGAAAGTATGCGATGATGCGAGTGGTATTCGTACGATACAGCATTCACAATAAAGAGTAAAACGCAGAAAACATAATTAATAATATAATAATAATAATAATAATAATAATAATAATAATAATAATAATAATAATAATAATAATAATAATAATAATAATAATAATAATAATAATAATAATAATAATAATAATAATAATAATAATGATAATAATAATAATAATTTATTCACAGAATACTTATTCACAAGTTATGTTTCGTCATGTTATTACAAATGTTTAAAACTTATATAATAGTTCGTCAGTATTATAAAACTCCTTGTCCAACAGATAACGCTTTACATTGATTTTGAAGATATTAAATGATTCTATACATGTTAATTCTTTAGGAAGAGCATTAAAAAGTTTCACAGCATTATTTTGATGAAACAGACCAGTTCTAATATGTAAACAGATGTTATTGTCATAATATTAAAATTCTTAAAAAGTCCTCTGCAGCTATCGTATCTTCGCTTTTCCAACATGACTCGGATGGCATACTTTTGTAGTTTAAATATTTTTTCTATGTATTTCTTCGCTGCTCCGCCCCAGAATACTATACCATAGCGTACAATGGACTCGAAGTGTGCAAGATAGAAGATACGTAGCTCATTAGTTCCGAGGACTTTCTTCAAAGATCGGAGCTTGAATATTGTGTGTCTGAGTTTAACACATGTGTATAATATAGTATGTCATTATTTCTTTCACAAGTCTATCGATGAGGACTATTGGGCAGTGGGTTGATGAATACATTTATAATTTTAAAAATACAATGCGCTACTTGTATCCACAATTTCAACAAAGAAGACTCCGACCTCCGATCGACCGTCTCCCCATTCCTCAACGATAGGTCAAACGCATACCGCCAATCCCCGTTTACTTGATGCTCTACAACAGTACTCTAAAGGGCTGTTTGAAAAGATTTGCCAGGACCGGAATATATCCCCAGTCCGCCCCTGGGCCTACAATTTGAACCAAGCATGATTTGAGTTAACCATGTGAAAGAACCAAAGAAAACAGTTATCTACTTGGTAACCCTTGCGGATGAATAATATTATCATTATAGCCGTCTATGCTATTATGTTTTCTTAGGCTTGATTCTATCAACTCAAAGTTCTGCTCTCCTTGGATACCAATCCACAAATCCTTGGTTACTTACTAATCCTTGGTTAAACACAATTCGTCAGATTAGCACTTCGATCAAACTGACCCTAACACTCTATTTGTTATTCATCCCAACAGCTAGGTTATCCGGGGGTACGAATAAGCGGGTCATAATGAAACGATGGAATAATGATAGGTACAGCATACTGATATACAGCAGGGGTCCGAAACGGAACCGGAACCGGAACCAGAAAAACCCGTATTTTGGGGGAACCGGAACCTTTATTATAGATTTTCAAGAACCGGAACCTCTAAAAATCTTGGGTCTTTTTCGGTTCCATAAAGGGTCCATAAAGGTTCTCAATACCTGATTCAGACTCATTATTTACTCATTTTGTTTATAACTTTTTAGTTATAACTTTTTTCCACACATTAAAAGTGTCAAAAACCACCAAAAGTAGAACCACTACAAGCAACGAAAAAAACTTATGAAACTATTCAGCAAGTGGAACCGGAACCGGAAGCCTTATTCACACTATGGAACCGGAACCAGAACCGGAACCTTTTTAAACGTAGAACCGGAACCTTTATTTGAGAAAATTACGAACCAGAACCGGAACCTTTATTAATTTCGGTTCGGGTCCCTGTTATTCAATGTATGTATTATTCCCACTGTATAAAAACACTGATAAAATAATCAAAAAAAAACATTCTCAAGCGTGATGATCTGTATCTGTAATAAATAGAACAACATTTTATGTCTGTGTATGCATGTGTGTTACAGCTAGCCAAGCCGTTCAGTCACAAGCCGATGTACAAGTTCGGCACCATCCCCTGGAGCCACACCGACTCCACGCTCAACCGTTACTTCAAGGAGATGCACACTTACATGCGCGCGCACAACCGAACCACAGTCAACGACGGCATCGAGGCCGTCATCTCCAAGTGAGTGGCATGTGAACAGCTGTAGTGGTTCAGATTATGATGACATGCATCAAATAAAATAAAACCCGTGTTGTTTGAATGATTTTCGAATGATATTGATGGTTGACCAGAAAGAAAGACAAAAGCTTCAATGTAAACCGAGTCAGATTCTACTCGTTGTTTTTATATTCTACTCGTTTTAAACACCAATATGTACAAGGAAAAATTTCTCTCATTTCACACGTACTATTATATTCACAAATTCGGCACCGTTTTGGAATTTATTTTTTGTTTTTATTAAAATCGGAACTTGATAAATGTTTTCCAATTAATGCTGTAATTGTGACTGTAATTGTGACATCGTCTATTTATCGCATCTAGCATGAACATGATATACATAATAAGCCTCTAGCATGATATGTACACATATATTATAAATGTTACTTGTGTATGGGCCTATATGAAGAAAATATATGTTTTGGTGGAAGTGCCATGTTTTCATAACATCACCGTCAAATTACTATTTATCCTTGTTCACTCAATTTAAACTTATTAATGAGAAAAAAATTATATTTCAGTTGGTGAAAATTAATATACCTGTTTAATTTTATCACAAAACCGAAAAAACTTGTATAATATTTCCATTTGGGCCACCAATCAATTGGTAAAACCGGTGTAACGGAATATTTGTACTGCTAGATTATGTTTACCCCCGTAATAAAATGCTGGCTGATGATTACTGTACGGTAATCATCAGCCAGGCATTTTAATACTGATCAGTGCAAATATGCTGGCAGATGATTACTCCCTCTGATTCCTTATTACTGATATATTATGTGACCAGATTAATAATAATCCAGCGGATCTTTACTGAATTCCATACAACAGCAGTAATAAGAATCCAGCATTTGTTTACTCCCTCGGGTGTGAAACATGAATGTGAATCGAAAACCTGAGGTAAAAATAATCCGGCGGAACTTTACTGTCTTGTTTCTGAATACTTTTTTCAACGATATTTGAGGTAATAATGATCTGGCAGATCTTTACTCTCTTGTTTCTGAATACTTTTTTCAACGATACTTGAGGTAATAATTATCTGGCAGATCTTTACTGTCTTGTTTCTGAATACTGTTGCCAACTATACTTAAGGTAATAATAATCTGGCAGATCTCTACTGTCTTGTTTCTGGAAACTGTTTCAACGATACTTGAGGTAATAATGATCTGGCAGATCTTTACTCTCTGGTTTCTGAATACTGTTCTCAAAGATATTTGAGGTAATAATAATCTGGCAGATCATTACTGTCTTGTTTCTGAATACTGTTTTCAACGATACTTGAGGTAATAATAATCTGGCAGATCATTACTGTCTTGTTTCTGAATACTTTTTTCAACAATACTTGAAGTAATAATAATCTGGCAGATCTTTACTGTCTTGTCTCTGAATACTGTTTGCAACGATACTTGCGGTAATAATAATCTGGCAGATCATTACTGTCTTGTTTCTGAATACTTTTTTCAACGATACTTGAGGTAATAATAATCTGGCAGATCTTTACTGTCTTGTCTCTGAATACTGTTTTCAACGATACTTGCGGTAATAATAATCTGGCAGATCATTACTGTCTTGTTTCTGAATACTTTTTTCAACGATACTTGAGGTAATAATAATCTGGCAGATCTCTACTGTCTTGTTTCTGAAAACTGTTCCAACGATACTTGAGGTAATGATAATCTGGCAGATCTTTACTGTCTTGTCTCTGAATACTTTTTTCAACGATACTTGAGGTGTAATAATAATCTGGCAGATCTTCACTGTCTTGTTTCTGAATACTGTTGCCAACTATACTTGAGGTAATAATAATCTGGCAGATCTTTACTGTCTTGTTTCTGAATACTTTTTTCAACGATACTTGAGGTAATAATAATCTGGCAGATCTTTACTGTCTTGTTTCTGAATACTTTTTTCAACGATACTTGAGGTGATAATAACCTGGCAGATCTTTACTGTCTTGTTTCTGAATACTGTTGCCAACTATACTTGAGGTAATAATAATCTGGCAGATCTTTACTGTCTTGTTTCTGAAAACTGTTCCAACGATACTTGAGGTAATAATAATCTGGCAGATCATTACTGTCTTGTTTCTGAATATTGTTCTCAAAGATATTTGAGGTAATAATAATCTGGCAGATCATTACTGTCTTGTTTCTGAATACTGTTTTAAACGATACTTGAGGTAATAATAATCTGGCAGATCTTTACTGTCTTGTCTCTGAATACTGTTTGCAACAATACTTGAGGTAATAATAATCTGGCAGATCATTACTGTCTTGTTTCTGAATACTTTTTTCAACTATTCTTGAGGTAATAATAATCTGGCAGATCATTACTGTCTTGTCTCTGAATACTTTTTCCAACGATACTTGAGGTGTAATAATAATCTGGCAGATCTTTACTGTCTTGTTTCTGAATACTGTTTTCAACTATACTTGAGGTAATAATAATCTGGAAGATCTCTACTGTCTACTGAACATTGTAATACTGATATACAGTACAGATACACCAGCATATGATTATTCCCTCTTATTCTTTCCTACTGATATATGAAGTGACCAGAAGAATAAGAATCCAGCATCTGTTTACTCCCTTGGATGTAAAACATGGATATTGATCTCAATATTGAGGTAAAATAATCCGGCGGAACTTTAGTGTCATTCAACGGATAGGTAAAAATAATATGGCAGATCTTCACTGTCTACTGAACATTGTAAATACTGATCAGTAAAAGTACTGGCATATGATTACCCCTCTTATTCCTTTCAGCTGATATATAGGGTGACCAGATTAATAATAATCCAGCGTATATTTACTGAATTCCATACAACAGTAGTGATGAGAATCCAGCATTTGTTTACTCTCTCGGATGTTGAACATGGATATTCATCGTACTATTGAGGTAAAAATAATCTAGCGGAACTTGTCCTCTTTTACGGAAAGGTAAAATACCATAACCATAGAAAAATACCATAGAAAAGGTAAAAAAAATCCGGCAGATCTTTACTGTCTGAATGGTGTATCAACGATACTCGAGGTGAAAATAATCTGGCTGATCTTCACTGTCTGAATACTGTCTTCAACGATACTTGAGTTGAAAATGATCTGGCTGATCTTTACTGTCTGAGTAATGTTTTCAACGATCGTTGAAATACGAAAATATCGTTGGAAACAGTATTCAGAAACAAGATGGGAGGTAGATTCTTATCACTTCCCTCATAGAGGACAGTAAAGTTCGACTAGATAATTTTTACCCCAATAGTACGATGAATATCCATGTTTAACATCCGAGGGAGTGAACAAATGCTGGATTCCCATCACTACTGTTGTATGGAATTCAGTGAAGATCCGCTGGATTATTATTAATCTGTACATTCCATATATCAGTTGAAAGAAATGAGAGGGAGTAATCATATGCTGGTATATTTGTACCGATCAGTATCACAATGTCCAGTAGACAGTGAAGATCTGCCAGAATATTTCTACCTATCTAATAAATGACAGTGACGTTCCGCCGGATTATTTTTACCTCAATATTGACATCAATATCCATGTTTCACATCCGAGAGAGTGAACAATTGCTGGACTCTTATTACCACCGTTGTACAGAATTCAGTGAAGATCCGCTGGATTATTATTGATCTGGTCACTTCATATATCAGTTGAAATAAATGAGAGGGAGAAATCATATGCTGGAATATTTGAACCTCGGTAGACAGTGAAGATATGTCAGATTATCATTATCTCAAGTATTGTTGAAAACGGTATTATGAAACAAGACAGTAAAGATCTGCCAGATTATTATTACCTCAAGTATCGTCAAGTATCGTTGAAAACAGTATTCAGAAACAAGACAGTAAAGATCTGCCAGATCATTATCACCTCAAGTATTGTTGAGAACAGTATTCAGAAACAAGACAGTAAAGATCTGCCAGATTATTATTATCTCAAGTATCGTTGAAAAAAAGTATTCAGAAACAAGACAGTAATGATCTGCCAGATCATTATTACCTCAAGTATCGTTGCAAACAGTATTCAGAAACAAGACAGTAAAGATCTGCCAGATTATTATTACCTCAAGTATCGTTGGAAACAGTATTCAGAAACCAGACAGTAAAGATCTGCCAGATTATTATTACCTCAAGTATCGTTGAAAACAGTATTCAGAAACCAGAGAGTAAAGATCTGCCAGATTATTATTACCTCAAGTATCGTTGAAAACAGTATCCAGAAACAAGACAGGAAAGATCTGCCAGATTATTATTACCTCAAGTATCGTTGAAAAAAGTATTCAGGAACAAGACAGTAATGATCTGCCAGATTATTATTACTTCAAGTTCGTTGAAAACTGTATTCAGAGACAAGACAGTAAAGATCTGCCAGATTATTATTACACCTCAAGTATCGTTGGAAGAAGTATTCAGAGACAAGACAGTGAAGATCTGCCAGATTATTATTACCTCAAGTATCGTTGAATAAAGTATTCAGAAACAAGACAGTAATGATCTGCCAGATTATTATTACCTCAAGTATCGTTGAAAAAAGTATTCAGAAACAAGACAGTAATGATCTGCCAGATTATTATTACCTCAAGTTCGTTGAAAACTGTATTCAGAGACAAGACAGTAAAGATCTGCCAGATTATTATTACACCTCAAGTATCGTTGGAAAAAGTATTCAGAGACAAGACAGTAAAGATCTGCCAGATTATTATTACCTCAAGTATCGTTGAAAAAAGTATTCAGAAACAAGACAGTAATGATCTGCCAGATTATTATTCCCTCAAGTATCGTTGCAAACAGTATTCAGAGACAAGACAGTAAAGATCTGCCAGATTATTATTACCTCAAGCATTGTTGAAATAAGTATTCAGAAACAAGACAGTAAAGATCTGCCAGATTATTATTACTCCAAGTATCGTTGAAAACAGTATTCAGAAACCAGAGAGTAAAGATCTGCCAGATTATTATTACCTCAAGTATCGTTGAAAACAGTATCCAGAAACAAGACAGTAAAGATCTGCAAGATCATTATTACCTCAAGTATCGTTGAAAAAAGTATTCAGAAACAAGACAGTAATGATCTGCCAGATTATTATTACCTCAAGTTCGTTGAAAACTGTATTCAGAGACAAGACAGTAAAGATCTGCCAGATTATTATTACACCTCAAGTATCGTTGGAAAAAGTATTCAGAGACAAGACAGTAATGATCTGCCAGATTATCATTACCTCAAGTATCGTTGAAAAAAGTATTCAGAAACAAGACAGTAATGATCTGCCAGATTATTATTACCTCAAGTATCGTTGAAAAAAGTATTCAGAAACAAGACAGTAATGATCTGCCAGATTATTATTACCTCAAGTTCGTTGAAAACTGTATTCAGAGACAAGACAGTAAAGATCTGCCAGATTATTATTACACCTCAAGTATCGTTGGAAAAAGTATTCAGAGACAAGACAGTAAAGATCTGCCAGATCATTATTACCTCAAGTATCGTTCAAAAAAGTATTCAGAAACAAGACAGTAATGATATGCCAGATTATTATTACCTCAAGTATCGTTGCAAACAGTATTCAGAGACAAGATAGTAAAGATCTACCAGATTATTATTACCTCAAGTATCGTTGAAGACAGTATTCAGAAACCAGAGAGTAAAGATCTGCCAGATTATTATCACCTCAAGTATCGTTGAAAACAGTATTCAGAAACCAGAGAGTAAAGATCTGCCAGATTATTATTACCTCAAGTATCGTTGAAAACAGTATCCAGAAACAAGACAGTAAAGATCTGCCAGATTATTATTACCTCAAGTATCGTTGAAAACAGTATCCAGAAACAAGACAGTAAAGATCTGCCAGATTATTATTACCTCGAGTATCGTTGAAAAAAGTATTCAGAAACAAGACAGTAATGATCTGCCAGATTATTATCACCTCAAGTATCGTTGAAAACAATATTTTGAAACAAGACAGTAAAGATCTGCCAGATTATTATTACCTCAGTATTTCGATAAACATTCCTGTTCCACATCCGAGGGAGTAAACAAATGCTGGATTCTTATTACTACTGTTGTATGGAATTCAGTAAAGATCCGCTGGATTATTATTAATCTTGTCACATAATACATCAGTAATAAGGAATCAGAGGGAGTAATCATGTGCCAGCATATTTGTACTGATCAGTATTAAAATGCCTGGCTGATGATTACCGTACAGTAATCATCAGCCAGCATTTCATTACTGGGGTGTAATAATCAGCTACAGTATAGAAATGCCACCACACCGGACCCAAAGTTTTAGAATTTGAGTCAAGTGTTAATCCGCTATTAGTTATTATTAGTTAGTATGAGAATCACATGCGTAGCCTAACCAACGATTATGGGAAGTTAATCCGCTAAATATCGCTTAATCCACTAACAATCAGTTGGTAAAACCGGGCCCAAAGTCTTACGAATGTTATTCGATTGTTAATCCACCAACAACTCAGTTAGAAAAACCGGGCCTTAGAACATTGGGACTTTTCTGTTCAGCGAACTGGATGCTTTCATCTACGACGGGACCGTGCTGGACTACCTGGTCGCCCAGGACGAGGACTGCCGGCTCCTGACGGTCGGGTCCTGGTACGCCATGACAGGATACGGTCTGGCTTTCCCGCGCAACTCCAAGTACGTCGAGATGTTCAACAAGAGACTCCTGGATTTCAGGGAGAACGGTAGGAACGGGCACAACTGCCATCTTATAAGCGTCGAGTCCATGGGAGTCGATTTAGGGGAATATCTTTTTTTGGGAATAACTTTTGAACAGTGTAAGATATCGAAATTCTAAAAACATGGATGCAAAGGTATTTTCAGTACCGTCAAGATGGTCTGAGTAATAACTATGTATCTTACATCGCCTAATTGACATCCGTATACGGTTAAAAATGGTGTATTTTTGAATAATGCCTGCCATGTTATTAGTATGGGAGTCGACACACCTTCTTTATATTATGAAGAAGTAAGTTGGTATCACTACATTGTGGTTAGTCTTTGATAATTGGTAAATTTTCGACATGTGAGTTATAAAAATTGTAAAAAATTGTTAAAAAATTGTTATTAAATGGTTAAAAATTGTGTATTTTTGAGCGTATAGGTCCGACAATCAGGCGATTTGAGATAATTAGTTATTACTTACACCATCTTGATGGTATAATTAATATCTGTGTTTCTTTTTTTCAGAATTCCGATATCTAATACCGTTCAAAAATTATTCCCAAAAAACTGATATTCTGCTAATTTGACTTTCATAGACTCTTCAGGCACGCTTGACTCCATCTAAATATACATTATCATTCAAGTATTATATCCAGTGTTCATGGGGATTGATTCAACGAAATTTCACTTTTTTAGTGAAACATTTGAAAGGTTTCCAAATGAAATGTAACGGAAAACTATACTTACACCTCGATTTTAAAACCGTTATGTCACCAACTTCCTGTTTCATCCATTGCTCATTGAAACCGTTTCAAAACATTTATCGTATTTTGAGTACTGATAAAATACTAAAATATTTCGAGAAATTATAAGATATTTCACCATGACAAACCTTCATCCCCAAAGGGACCTTCATCTTTCCAAGACTTGACCAATGACAAAACCAAGACCTTCATCTTCCATGAACACAAGTATAGTCCTAGTTCGTTATTTCAATTGGTACGGCAGTTACGACTAAGAAAACGCCATATATGCGTTGTTAGACGAGCGGATAGTAATAATATGGGTGAAAATGGGTCAAAACTGCTTCGAGTGGTACCGATTTAGCACATTTTATATTTTTTCTTAAAAATGGCTGACCCGATCAAGTTGAAAATTTCCAGAAATGTGTTTGAAAATGTAATTCAACTTCACGCAAAATTTTATTTTTTTGGAAAATGAAAATCGTTTCTTTTTTTCCGCTGTGTTATTCTATTGGGTATTTTTTAAATTTCTAAAATTCATGAAAAAAAATTCACCACCCGATAATGTCACAAAACTATACAGATCTAAGTGAGATGAGGAACCATATTGAAAAAAAGTTTGAAGTTGATAGCTGCAGCCGTTTGACCTGTGGAGAAGCGACAGCAAAAAAACATGAAAAAAGAAAAAAAAAACGTACACCAATTTTTTTCAGTATGTCAAATTGAATTCTCGCTAAAGCTCGTCTAATAAAACCCTTGTTCCCCTAGGAAACCTGGAACGACTCCGTCGCTACTGGATGACGGGCACCTGTAAACCTGGCAAACAGGAACACAAACACAGCGACCCTCTCGCCCTGGAACAGTTCTTATCCGCCTTCCTCCTGCTGATGTCCGGTATCCTGCTGGCGGCTCTGCTCCTGTTCCTGGAGCACTTGTACTTCAAGTACGTGCGTCATCACCTGGCGAAGACGGACAGGGGCAACTGTTGCGCCCTCATCAGCCTCGTGAGTCAAGTAAAACAAGGAACACATTACAATCTTACAGTCACGTCACGTGTTATTTGGTGTGTAGTTGCACTATCTGACTTGGTTGCTAGGCGACAGTTGTTAAGCCTGATTTACACGGTCCAAATTTTCATCCAGATTCAAGGGATGATTACAAATTCTTGGATCGTCTAAATGGAAAACTTGAAGCAAAACGCTTCTATTCAACCCTGGAATTCAACCTTTCATTCAAGTCATTTTGTTTAGAAAATTCCTTTATTTCGTTCAACCTTTGATGAAACCAACCAATCAGAGGCTTTTACGTCACACAAGTCTGGCGCGCATGCGGACTTGACGGCGACCGTTCGGTCTCCCGCCATATCTGATTGCCAGTCAGCTGTTACTAAGTCATCTAGATACTGGATCAGCATGTTCAACAATTGGGATTAATGTGCCGTGTATGGCCTTCAATAGATTGGACCGTGTAGACAGGCGTTTAATGCTGTCAAAGTACTTGGATCAACCCTTGAATCCACGGACTTGGATGAAAACTTGGACCGTGTTAATCAGGCTTTACATGTGAGGACTTTTGTTGGTGGGTTTCGGGCAATTGTGTTATTTCGGAGGACATTCAAACAAGAAATTCAGTTGTGATTCATTTTTTTTAATACAATTTCAAATTTTTATATTGAAATTCGAGTATATTATTCGTCATTTTTATTATATTTGTCACAAAGACTGCGTATCTATATTGTCGCTCTTTTACAGTAATCATAGTCTTGTTCATATCGAATATATTTTATCTACTTCCAATAGATTAGAAAGAAAGTAATTTTAAGAACTTCATCAATCATTTATAGACTTTGGCCAAAAAACTGTTGTAGTTAAAATAGTAATTGTTTTATGTATAGAAATGCAGTTCGTAAATAGGACATTATTGGATTGAAATTATTTTTATTTGAACTAATAAGACTATAACGTATATAATATATGATGAATATAACGCAAAATAGAAAGTATAGTCCCATTTATATTTCTCAGTGGAACATATATCATGATTCATTTTTTATTTTGAATCAACACTACAGTTTATTTAAAAATTGAAATTAAATTGGTATTGAAATATTAATGCCTTCCTCAAAGTTACATACAGTCTGAATTATTTAATAATTCATCAATACCCGTTTCGATTTGGACACCAATATAATTATGATGACATGCATCAAATAAAATAAACCCCGTGTTGTTTGAATGATTTTCGAATGATATTGATTGTTGACCAGAAAGAAAGACAAAAGCTTCAATGTAAACCGAGTCAGATTCTACTCGTTGTTTTTTCATTCTGCTCGTTTTAAACAACAATATGTACAAGAAAATAATTATCTCATTTTACACGTACTATTATATCTGCAAATTCGACACCGATTTGGAATTTATCTTTTGTTTTTATTAAAATCGGAACTTGATAGTTGTTTTCCAATTAAGGCTATGAATGGAAGTAAAATCGTGTGGACGGAGAACCACAAGGGTAATCTCACCGCCCATTTTAATTATTTTAAATAAAAATCAATGAACATTGACACCAGAGGTACAATAGCAAATAAATTGAGAGAAAGCAGCATATCAATTCATCCATAATTTTCTAATATTACTAAGAAAATGTGGTTTAGGAATTATTCCAATTTATATAAACCAATATTATTTTCTGTACAATTTTCCGTTGTCTAAATCGAGTATAATGAAGTCTCGGTACCCCTAATCGTTCAGTGATTACCACTAACGATCAGGGGTGTCGAACTACAACGAGTATATGTTGAGACATCGAGGTTGACTTCGGCGTCTGTAGGTTGACAATTTCATAAATTCGTATCACAACTAGGTTGTACAATTCTTTATGCGCACGCTCAGTATGGATTTACTATCAACGGAAAAGTTGGTCAACTATTTTCCAAACCCCGATAGGGTAACATTTCGAAAATTGACCAATTATGAAAGACTAACTACGGTCACACCATATAGGGTGGATTGCAAATACGAAGTTTAAACCGAGGGGTGAACAACTAATACTTTTTTGTACACTTGATTCTTGATTTTTTTTACTCTCGTGATTTTTTTTTATTCGCGTGAATTTTTTTGATTCGCGTGATTTTTTTTTGATTTGCGTGTTCCTGCTTGATTTGGGTGATTTTTTTTTATTCGCGTGATTCTTGCTTGATTCGGGTGATTTTTTTTATTTACGTGATTCTTGCTCGATTCGAGTGATTTTTTTGGATTCGCGTGATTTTTTTGGATTCGCGTGATTTTTCTTGATTCGCGTGATTCCTGCTTGATTCGGGTGATTTTTTTTTATTCGCGTGATTCTTGCTTGATTCGGGTGATTTTTTTTATTTACGTGATTCTTGCTCGATTCGGGTGATTTTTTTTATTCGTGTGATTTTTTTGATTCCCGTGATTTTTTTTGGATTCGCGTGATTCTTGCTTGATTCGGGTGATTCTTGCTTGATTAGGTTGATTTTTTCTGATTCGCTTGATTTTTTTGGATTCGCGTGATTTTTTTTTTTGATTCTCGTGATTTTTTAAAAAAAAATCAAATGTACACCTGATTCTTTTAGTTATTCACCCCTCGGTTCAAACCCCGACCTACCTTGGACGCAGTCTACGTACAAAATTGTGTACATAGACTGCGGCTAAGGTAGGCCGGGGTTTAAACTTCGTCTTTGCAATCAACACTATGTTATATCTGAGCCTTCCTTTATCTGTGGTTATACCCCATCTTAAAAATATTCAGATAAATCTTCAAACAATATTACAAATGAGTTGTTTGAGACTTTCGCGGCCCGAATATGTGGTATTAGATATTACAATTTATTGCGGTTTAGTCAGTCTCTTTCTTCTGAGACGGTTATATTCTTCTGAACCAGAATAACTCTTGAGAAACGTCTCAACATGGAGACCGAAACGTCGAGTGAGAATTTAACTCAAACGACGCGACGTTGTTGCTACTTATGTAGCAACAAGTACAACGCATGTAATGCGTTTTTCTAATAGTTGATCGTTCTTGAGGTAGTTTATCAAGTACCTATACGAGGCAGTAGTAGGGCCTACCCGTTCTTCCGTCATCTATTAGTGTGCAATTGTGAGGACTGATTGGTTTAGTAGTTTGGGTTGAGCCAGTCAGTCGTTCCCAACCTAATCGTGATACGACTTTTACGAATGCATATTATTGTTTTAGACTGACTTTAATATGACCCGAAATACCCAAAAAACAATGGAGTTATACTACCATTTTTACGAGTCTTTGAGTACCACACACTATAACGATATCACTTTACTAATATTTATTATTTTAATTGTATGGGAAGTGAAACCAGGATTTTTTCCACGGGAATTGATTTGGAGCCATATTTTTTCTGGTGATAACCTGTAAATGTTTGGATCTATCGAAACTGAGAAAATAGAAACATTTTTTGATATCTATAAATTGGTTTTCATAAAAACTATTAATTTAAAGCTTGTGATAATATCTACACAGCTAGAAATGTAAGTGTCGTATGTGGACCTTGAGTTCGAGCCAGACTCAACTGTATCAAGGTCGTACAACCCAAGAGACCGTGATACAGTTGTGAGGGCAACCCTGATGTTTTCCATTGTTACAATTGTATTCGATCTTGCCAGATGAATTAAAAGATATCTTTTAATTCATCTGGCAAGATCGAATACAATTGTAACAATGGAAAACATCAGGGTTGCCCTCACAACTGTATCACGGTCTCTCGGGTTGCAGTCTACGACCTTGATACAGTTGAGTCTGGCTCGAACTCAAGGTCCACATACGACACTTACATTTGTCAGTTGTATAGCTGAAAGAATTGGAGGACTTGTATTTCACACATGCAGGACATGGACAGTTTTCATGTACAAAATGTAGGCCTATATTAATTTAGATATTCGATAAAAAAAATTGCAAGCTTCAACCAAATGAACCTAGTCTAAAGGTCACAAATGGAAATCGAGCAGAATTCAACAATGACATTTTTAAAAGTGTCACATTGTTGAAAGTTTCTAGTGACCATTCGTTACTCAATGTTGTTACTTTTTGCATCTAATCTACTCGATTTGTGATTATCATTGTCATCATTTTGAAACTTCTAATCGTAGAACTGTTATTACCAATGAAATATATTTCTCCAAACTAATTCCAATATGATCTTTTAAATTTCTCACACACGACCACCAAGTTTGTCCTTTATGAAGATTTGAGTTTCGACTTCGGTCGTCAATATTTACTGAGTTAGGATGGAATTGGTAAGATATGATCTTACTTCTTCTTTAATTAAACAAAACATCAGTAAAACAAGTACTAGCTGAATGCTAATTCAATCAAATCATCAGTATTATAGCTAGAATGAATGTACCGAAAGGACAAGGAACAGAAAAGAGATAATTTTTTCTTCTCAATAAATGATGATATTCACTATTTACTATATACTATATACTATTGTTTTTACTACTATGCAGTAGAAACAAATTATTGCATATCTAAAATTTTCGATTTTCCATATTTAAATACTTCACCACTTTTCGATAATTCATTGGAGTCTTGTGATCATTTCAGAAAGCTGTTAATTACACTTCTATAGTTTGACAACAGTTTGCAGAGAGAAAGTTTTTATTTATAAAACACTGCCGCCAAAACGGTTGTCACACGGACACAGTATAACGAAATGTATAAAAACAATGCATTATTTCAAAGAAAATAAGAGAGAGAATTAATAATGTAAAAGTAATAATGGTAAAACAAAAGAACAAACTCGAATATAAATTGATAACACTAAAGTATGAATAGAAAATTAAATGATTTGTTGGCCGTATAAATGGTTTCGTAATATGACAATTGATCCTCTCAATAGATCTTATTACATGGATATTTATTTCCTGGCTTGACTTGGGGTAAACAATTTCTCGAACCATCGCTAACTTGATATTAAAGATTTCGACTTAGAAATCACTTACATTATATAGAAACTGACATAACATGTACTATAATGATAAATTTCAAGAACTTATACATTTCGATTACATACATGAAAAATTTCAACAACTTAAACTTTATATACAATCAGCTACGTAACAAACGTTATTCAAATTGAATATAGAAAAATTGTGATATATATATATATATTATATCAACATATTATATTATATTATATATCTATTATATATCAGTACATCCATCTCCATGTAGCAGCATGAAACAATCGCATTTACAATATACAGTCAATTGTTTGATTTCTATTGTGTCAGCTTATACTACTGTTGTGCTCTCAATTTATAAATGGAATTCCATTCATTAATATCAGATAATTTAAAATTTGATAACAAGATTATTGAACATTCGCTTTATATCGATCGCGTGATTTAATGAAGAACACAAAATTA
This sequence comes from Brachyptera putata, assembly GCA_907164805.1. Taxonomy (NCBI): domain Eukaryota; kingdom Metazoa; phylum Arthropoda; class Insecta; order Plecoptera; family Taeniopterygidae; genus Brachyptera; species Brachyptera putata. The sequence continues at coordinate 4,819,669 of OU015470.1, read as the reverse complement.
AAATTCATCCAAGTCATTTCAATTACAAAAATTGTATTTAGAATACTAAAAAAAAGTACTTTTCTGTTTTTCTTGTCCTTGAATCACATCACTAGCTTGCAATAATAATCACATACATGACTATACATCATTCTTATATCGAAGTCACCGTAGATTTTCTTCAAAATATTTTCTCGCCTGTTTTTAATGAATTTATTTCTGGGTGTAAAAGGTCCCATCAAGTCCTTATAGAAATGCTAAGCTCGTTTTCATGTTCTTTGTTACGTAGTGAGCTATTTGGGTAGATGTTTGCCAATAGACAATACATATCTTAGATTTGTATTACAGTATTTCAAAAAGTAGTATAGTAGATCTGTTTATCAATGTTGCTCAAAATTTGTTACGTATTTATTAGTAAATCTGTTAGAAACTGTTATTGCTCGATTTGGATTGAAAATTCAAATGAACTGAATACATTTGTTTTCGTTTAGTTTTTTTTATAAATCAATTATTCAAAATTCATATCAATATGCATCGGTTATTCATTCATAGTCACGTTTGGGATGAATATACATTTCATTAATTCATCTCTTCAAATATTCTCTCGATAATATTATATATGTATAACATTTAGAAATCGTTCCTGATCATGATTTTACATTAAAAACCACTCATTCGAATATTTGAATTTCTAGTAAGTTAATAATGGATTATAAATTTGATGTGAATATAGGAACAATCAATAATTTATCTTATAGTAGCCAACATAACACACACAAATAAGTTAATAAGTATTTTATGATGAATTTATCTGATAAAATCATACACACAATAACACTGCTATTGAAATGAACGCTGTTCAGATTTTACAAGCAATGTTTGTTTTGCAACCAACATCATGGTCATTACATCATTCTAATTAATTATAATAAGTCTAATTTTATATCAATTTTTCAAACTTCAACTCCTTGATCATGTACAATGAATGCTCAGTGCACAATTGATGTCAAATGATTTCACTAATGAATTCTATTTATTCGAATAAATGCTTTATATTGTTGTGATTAAAATAAATTCAACTTTTTTCAAGCCTCACTCGCTTGTCCAATAATACACACGTACAGCGTTTTCCTTTTTAATATGAGTGAAAATTATTACTATCAAAAACTCATTCAATTAAGAGCTGAATTACATTGGAAACTCAGCAAATTAAATTTAATCTATAATAAAATATCATTTTATAACCAATCTTCCAACAATCAAGTTGATATTCACTAAGGTATAACTTTTTCAACAGTTCAATATAAATAACATTGAAAACCATTAGAAGATATTCATTCAGCATTCTCGTTCTGAACGGCATTGAGTCGATAAAGCAGCTTTTACCTTTATCGACTAATCCCCCCCCCCCCCTCCCGGCTCATAAAAGAAGCTTTGCGTATTTGTTCGTGTTTTTACAACAGAGTATGGGCAAGTCACTGACGTTCAGAGGGGCCGTGTTCGAGGCGCAAGACATATTGAGGAATCACAGATGCCGTGACCCTATCTGCGACACGCACCTGTGGAAGGTCAAGCATGAACTGGACTTGGCAAGGATGAAAATCAAGCAGCTGCAAAAGGATCTAGACTCGAATGGTATCAAACCATCAACCAGGTAACAATATAATCTCTGTCGAAATGCCATCTAGGTATTACTCAACGTCTATATAAAAACTGTATAGTCTTTCGTATCAGTCGGTAATGTAGATTTTGAGAAATTTGTTATAGGAATTTTGAAAATACTCACAAAAATAACATGTCGTACAAAAAAGAAAATATATTCACTTCAGGAATTCTGTTCGATGAGAACAATATGGCTGAACAATTTGATAAGTTTTATAAAATTCTCTCAAGGGGGGGGGGGGGGGAGGGCATAAACGTGTATATGTTTCACCTATAATAAAATATTAGCCATTTTCTCACTTTCTTTCAATTTGTTCGAATTCTTTCTCCAACACTACCATGTATAGTTCAATTGAAATTCAATCTAAAAAGGTATTTTCTCTTTAAAATGACTGATATATCAAAATTTCAAAAATATAACAATGTAGATCATTGTTGTAAGCTCAGTACGGTAAGTATATAATTAATTTACGAATTTCTTTCTCATGTTTCTCTGCTGGTTATTCTACGATTATCTCATGCTGTTGTTGTTGTTTCTTATAATTAATTATTTATAATATTATTTTATTTATAATTTAATTATTTATATTATTAATTAAAATTATTATAATTAATTTACGAATTTCTTTCTCATGTTTCTCTGCTGGTTATTCAACGATTATCTCATGTTGTTGTTGTTGTTGTTTCTTCATCAGATATCTCAGCAGTCCTGAGATTCTCATAGCACGTGACATGACCAGAAATCACGTGACTTCTACTGAGTTCACAACAGGCTTCCAAACAGGCGGACAACAGTTTAGGTCAGACTCACTTTATTAATGCTTACAAAATACCATTTTTTTTATTTTCGATGTGTCAAAATGAAAAACATGCTACGTAGTTACACAATAGCCTAGAACACTGAGGCTAGAAATATAATCATTGTTTACTCATTATGGATATTTATAATTTTAAATTGCATATTTAATTATTTTCAAGAGTTTTCTTCAATATTTTCATTATTTTCTACACAATATTACAAAGTGTATTACCAATTTCATTTTCATTTTTTCTCGGGGCGTGGTAGACCTACATACTCTAGATACTATGCATTATTAATTTTATCAGAAGCAACTTTTTTAAGACGAAATTAAGTATTAAATTCAATGATCCCGATTCCATTCTATAGGCCTGAATTCTATAGGACATTTTCACCATAGTTTTGAGCCTGTAATTGAAAGCGTTTTTGTTAAATAAGCAGTAGATATTATGCAATTTTAAGTGCATATTAATGCATTTTGAGCGCATATTTTTGCATTTTCAAGTGCATAAGTTCATGCATAATTGAAGGTATTTGAGTGCAAATGAAAGTTATTATTTAATATACATGACTGTAACTAGCCGATAAAAAAATGAATTCAAATTGAATTGAATTAATATATCTATAATTCACTACATCTTTGTATTGTTCTGTTTTTCAAACGAAAGAATCAATAAAAATACTTCCATTTGTATTTTCAGGCCCTGCAGAACTGAAATAGCAGAAATGGAAACTGTGCTGTGATGTTAGGCGAGACCTTTTTACACTCAACGAAATCCGTAGCAGACTATTTTACACAGAAAACTATTGAAAATCAATTCGGTGAAAGATATTAAATTATACGAAATGTTATTTCGAATGTTGAAATTATAAAAAAAAAATTGGTGTAACATAACTGATGAACAGTAAGTAAATAGATATGTAAATATATGGACATGTATAACATTTTGTTATAAGATAAATTTAAAATTCAGATCAAATTATTTATAATAAATACAATATCCATAATGTATTCAAATATCATAAATAATGATCAGTGAAATCACAATTCATAAAGAATCTTAGAAGTAAACTAAATAATCGTTAATTCTGAATAACGACAATTTAAATTGTACATCTTGCTCATCAAAGGAAGAAAATGAAAACCAAATAAAGTTGAAAACAGTTTAATAATTTTCTAAGTATAAAATAAAATAATGCAGACTTGAGATTGCAGTTAAAACAAAGTGCTCAAGAAATCTTCAACGGTGCTAAAATACGTCAACAAAGAAACCCCCAAATAACCTCATCCTGGTGGGATATCGTCATCCAAGAGACATTATAAAAATAGTCACAAGTTTATATCCAGTAGAGCGAAGCGAGTGGCGACCTTCCAGTTCATGACTGATATCTGTGCTATTGGAAATAAAATACATTTGACAATAAAATGTCTACAAAATATTTGTTTCACGTCGCTATATAATTATTATTATGATAACAATGCGGCGTTAATAAGAAAAATGAGACGTTGTAAAATATACTTTCCTTACGCCATCTCTGCATTCCTCTATACTGTAATTCACGAGTGTTGATACCAGCTTTGCGTCAAGTTTAACATCTAATTTATCGTTGGCTCAAGTCTTGATACTTTGTCTTTAAAACTATAAAAATGATCATAATAGCAATCAAAAAATATAATATTAATTATTCAGACCTACACAAAAATAACTTTTACATTTGTATTCAAGTTAATTGTTAATAATGGTCAGCACTCGTGACGTGTAGTATACCTGCTAATTTTATGATAAATAATCATGGTGATCATGTTAGTTATAGAAATGTACACCAGTTTAATATAGAATATATTGTAGATGTCGCTAGTTTAGTTAACCAACGAAATTTCATTGAAAGCTCTCGATTTGCAGGTGGGAATAAAGTGCAGTAAATACAGGTGGCTGTGCTTTATGGGTCGTTATTGATACCAGTAATTGAGCGTATAGTTCAATTAAACATGTCAAAAACGACCCCGAACATAAAGCAACTAATAATGGATGTACATAAAATGAAATTTAATTTAAATTATTGTGTAGCTGATTGTTAATTGATTCGCTTTTGATCATATTTGCTGTTAATTTGATCGCACGTTTGCAGAATGTAGACAGGCTCTAAAGTTAAAACTCAGGGTAATAAAGAAAGGTGTTGTATATTAGTATTATAAGAAACGTGTGTTTTACTTCTTTGTGTATTAGTATCAGATGAATTATAATTATACACGGTTCACGTCTTAATGAAAGAAAATGGATGGCCGAAACGGTGAATAAGTGAAAACATTAAAACGAACTAAGGAAAAATATTATTAAATTTATAAAGTGAACGATTTAATATATTCGAAACTAAGATCTACGTTGCCAAGTTTATGTGCCAAAGAAACATGTTTAAAGTTGACTGAAGTAAAGAATATTAATTAGAGTGAAAAAAGGAAACAGTTACGAAAACAGTGTATAATAAGTTTATTCAAAATGTCTGCTGCTCATTCACCCTTTGATGTGAACATAATCTAAAAGTGTTTTCCTGAATTTAGTAAAAACGAAATGATATCTCTGAATTATAATAACTATAGCTGTTATGTTGTTATTGTTCACCATTGTTATTGCTGTAATCCTAGACCATTGTTATTCATTGATGAAAGAGTTTATAGTTATAGAGGTAAATTTAGGGCAGAATTCTGATTGGACAAGAGAATCTATTTACGATGAGAGTGATGTGATATATTAATTAATAATGATGGTAAAAGTGTTAAAATTCCTTCCATTCCTGTTTAGATGATTATATTATTGTTGGCTGAGTGAGAATAGTGAATCCCGCATTTAAATTTATATATAACTGTCCAGTGTCCATATTTTCTAGTGAAAAAGGATGTTTTTCAATACCTTTTTTGAACTGATGAACGCCGCTGTATTTGAACCACACGTCTTTACGGTAATTGCACAGTTAAATCAATTCATAAAATCATGTAATGGAAGAATAATTTACTTTGGGTTAAATGAATATTTTTGGAATATGAATTTGAATATCATTTTCAATCACCCATCTCTATTAAATAAGAAGAACTCTGAAAGCATTTTGTTCATTCATTTTCAAGAAAGCGTAAATAAGGTCAATTATTTTTTATGCTCAAATGTTATCACTAAAAAAAAAGTAAACAATTAACAATTGCTTCAAAAAAACGATTTCATACATTCGTTTTTCATTTCGCTTACTCACTCAGCCTTCAAAGTGGTGTACATTGTTAGCATTTTCCTTTTTAAAAAAGTGCCCCCAATCTGCTGTCACTCCTGCTAATGCTTCTAAATCCCCCCCCCCCCCTCAAAACAAGTAGCTTCAACCCAAGCTATGGTTGTCGACATTGTAATCATTGTCGTTATTTCATATTATATTGTATCAATATGTATGATTTTTGTCTTCTTAGATTGTATAGTTATATGTTTAGGAGAAAGAACAAACAATAATTGTACATATATTATAAATAAGCATCGTTATGGAATTATATATATTTATCTATGTAAATTATATATTTTGGGAGTATAAGAAAAACTGATTGGTGTATCACCCCCATTAGTTAATATTGTGTTCATATCAAGAGATAACCAAAAATAAACGTCGATATTAGTTTTAAGAATTATTCATAATTCTTGAATAGCTAGATGTTCCTAATAAAGAAAAATAATAATCGACTAAATAAATAAACCATGTGCGTTTGAATGTAACGTATATATTTAAGTTTAGAGATATAGACGTAAAACCTGTGCATGTTTATTAGGTTCAGGTTCGTTCGCTCAACAATAACTATCAATAATGTGATTTGAAAATGGAACTTTGGAAATGGAAATTATGTTCCGAAAGCACTTCTAATGGTGATGTCAAAAGGACGTACCGGTACTTAGGAAAATCTTAGTGACGCTTTTGACCACGGGCTATGAGGAATATTCGATTTTTTCAAGTTGAATTTAAAAAATGCCGATATCGTTTGATAAAATCATCCTGCCCCATAACCGGTGATCAAAAACTTGATTTGTGACGTTATTTTAATGTAACTCTTTATCCAGTGTTGTCGGAGCATCACAACCATAGAAGTCAGTTAGGGTGCATCAAGAGGGCAGTGGTGTCTTTCATTGTTTAAATCGAGTACTATTGTTGCAACAATTAGGGTAGCATTATTATCAACAATGTAGATATATCACTGGCTCTACGATGAAAAGTCCAGATCGGAGTGGATGAGCAAGTATTGTTACAAGATAAATGAAAACGTCCCTGGAATTAAATTGAAAACAAATTAATACAAACCTATACACTACACTGGACATGTATGAAGAATCTTCAGAAACACAAAACGGGATCCAAATGTGTGAACGAATGAAAAATGATACTAAAACAGTGACTGGGATTTTGTCTGTCAGACAACATTATGTGTATAGTCTACTTTCATTGTAGACATAAACTAATACATCATTATATAGTGACTGATGCAGCAACAAAAAACTCATCAGTACTCGGTTTTTATTCAAATCTTTAAAATATATATTAACAAATGGGCTGCAAATTCTAGTTTATCTCCCTAACAATAAAAACAAAACTACAACTAATTATAATAAAGTTGTGTGACTTTATAAATAAAAGATATACTTATTCATAAATCGATACTCAAATCATAATTATTGTATTTTCCTTACTAAATAATGTATTGATTGTAATGATAAAGCGCTACAGCAATCCTTAATGTACTTGTATCCCACAAATAACATTGTTGATAATTATGCCGAAAGAACGAACTAACCTAACCTTAATTGGTTATTAATTAATTTAAAAAGGACAATGTAAATAATCTGATTAAAATTGAAATAAATCGTCGTTTAGGTTAGATTAGTCGCTTTATCTGTTCATCAAATCAGGTGGTAAGACTGCATGGATGAATGAAACATGTATTAAACTCGATGTCTTAAAATACATAAACTAAAAATCAAATTAAAACTGTAATTTATCAAAATAACCATTTAATTATTGTTAATTTTCATTTTTGTTTCCTACAATGTAATGTCGATGAGCCCTTCTTTTACTTATGGTAAGCTCATTGAGTGTTTAAACTACAATATCTGAAGAATGTTGGATAACTTATTTTGATAAGAAGTCACAAAATGACCAGAGTAAAACAGGGCAATTGAATGAGCGTAGGCCTAAGCAGAGGCTCATTTTTTTTTCTTCACTCTCCATTGGTCAAAGGAAATGCAAATTGTGATTAAGCTTGGCATGCACATATATCATTATCTATTTTGAAACTGTACAGTTTTGGGGTTCAATCAGTTGAATCAGTTGAACCACTTACGAGGAAAAAACATTTCGAAATTTTGAGGAACAATTTAAAATAACTTGCAAAAAATATTTTCTCCGAATGAATTGAAGTTTTAAAGAATATAAATTTAAATAAAGCATTGTACATGCACACATTGTTCCGAAGTTTTAAGTAGGCCTACATTGAATCAGCTGTTGTGAAAAAAACAATTGAAATATAAATTTTCTATATCAGTTTAAACCTTTTGAAAGGATCAGCGGGTAAAACCAATTTGAGCTGCACAACTATTAAAAATTTAAAATAATTACGAAGAACATCAATTTGAAAAATGAAGGCAATAAATAGACATAATTAATATTTTCGAACCCCTGGGTGTGTGACCCCCGTGAAGTTGGCCCCGCACATGTGGCAAATTCGATTTCAGCAAATCCAATTGTTAGGGCTTCGTTAGACCAGGTTAGTGCCGCAAATGAAACCTTTATTGCTAGTATCATTAGTGCTGGCACTACTTGACCGAATCCATGCACGGAGTCAATTTCAAGCTAGACCCACATGGCCGAACAAGATGACAAATTAAAATTTTCTTGCGCCTTCATCTGAAATCTTGTTAGTGCTTGTTAGTGCTGTACTAGTTTAGAATTTAGATAAAAACTACATCTTTGCACATGCTACCAGTGTAGGCCGCGAGTGAGTGTGAGTGTGCCTTTTCTCATAACAAAGGTACGTACAGTGCGCTCTAGTGGTGAATTGAAGAACACTTGACAGGCTGACTAACGCAGTTCCGACAATTTGTGGTTGAAGACCTGTGGAAAACCAAAATGATTTCGAGCCTGTCGAAGCGAAAAAGAAACCAACTGTATGACGAAATATTTTTCGAAAAAATCTCTACATTTTGACTCTACATTTTTCTGAAAAATATTAACGTGTCCCATAGACCGTGGCCAGATAGCTTATTATAACATGTTTTTACAAACAAAATGTGACCCTCACGCCATGGCTTGAATCAGATTGATTCAAAGATATGGTTGATTGTGAAAAAAACACTAATGACCACACATGACAGATGGCGAAAAACGGGAACGCCGTTTTCCACAAACACCCGTTACCCACACGTTGTCGGAACTGCGTTACCCGCCTCATGGGACACGGAACTCAATAAGCAGCTGTCAAAACAATAATAAGCCTGACAGTTGACACCATGTTTGACACATGTAATTGACATCACTTACTTGCTTTCTAGCTAGGTTTCAGTTTTCCGTCCCTTAAATTGTACTACATTCACAAATCCACTACGTAATCCTGTAGTTGTCTTCGTATGGTATGTATGGAGTTGTCAGCATTATGGAGTTTGACACACCACTTGACACTAGAGCTGGTTCCATTGCCCTAAAGCTTTAGCCCTAGGTCTACCATGGAGTCTAGGTAAGCCTATATCGTATTTCTTTCTTAGTTTGTGAGAGAAATATTGATTATTGATTCTTTGGGCGTAGCGCCTATCGTCAATTCATATCAGGGTAATTCTGTCGGGTATGACATGCCGTCTGTCATTTTAGCGTTTTAGGTTAAATTTGTTGTGTCAGGAGGCGTATTTATAGTGTTTACGTAGGGAAAAGTTTGTATCGAACGAACAAGAAGACTGTAATTTACCTGTTCTAACCTTACCCATAACCATAACCCTAACTAGTTGACCATAACTCTAACTAACATAACCCTAAAACAGATTGGCACAACGTAGACTACGTTTATCACACAGTAGGGAAATAGTTTAGCCAAATCGATTCAGCCTGACACGGCTCAAACTTCGAGATATATATGTGGCTATTTTTAGCAATAACGATTGAGTTCCAACACATTTTAACATGTGATTTGGCATCGTCAAATTGCATCGGAGATGGATTGTGTGATAAATTGATCAATATAGTTTGGAGGTGCTTCTCTGCAGCTCTAAGCCAATAACATAGCAGTGTGAAAAAGATGTGCCTTGGTCTTTTTTTGATTTCCAAACTGTTTAGACTGAAACGATTAAATGGGATATTGTGATGGACCTGGAATATTTCAAATGTTTCAGACTGAATCAATTTGACTTTTTACCGTTTTTCAACTGTGTGGTAAACATACTCATACGGTAAAACTCCCCGCAGGAGATGAGTATATTTTCCAATCGATTGATCTGTATGTAATGCATTCAAGTTTCTCTCTTATTGTTGTAGGACACTTGCGGATATTCGATGCATACCTTGCGACATAACATTCAAAAAGCAGAAATATTTAAAGCAACACGAGTGGAACAAGCACGCTATTAAACGTACTGTGGCGAAACAATATGTTTGCAACATATGTAACAAGTCATTCAAGAAGGAGGTGTACTTGAGGAAGCATGAAAAAGAAATACATTCTTCTGGGCATACTGAAGAGAAGAAGACAGCCAACTCCTCTGCATATTGTCTGGAATTAGACTGCAATGAATCGTTTCTACAAATTTCCAGCCTACGTTCTCATCTGAGTAACCACCACAAATTTAAGATGGAGTCAGAAGTGCTCAATTTCAATGACAAACAAGGTAGGTATACATTAACAGAGCATATCTAATTTCAATTGAATTTTTTTCGAGAATTTCTGAAGCTTTATTTTTTATTTTTATTTTAATCATAACTTTGAGCCCAGTTTTCACAAAATCTAGCTATTTATGGGAGCTCTTTCATTAATTGATGTATAAGTATCTTGTAATCAGTGTCAGACTGGCACACATAGGCCTACCTTAAGCGACCCAGGCACAGGGGTTGAGGACGCTGATTTTTTCTTTCACTCGTAGTGCCACACTACTTGTGACTAATGTGTAAATTGTGCCATAATTTTGTATTTTGTTACATCCAAGTAGGGTTGCCATTTGATATAATGACTGCAAATTTTATCAAGATTCTAAGGGATCGACTGTTGAAAGTGCTATGATAATTATCAAAAGATGCGAGATTGGAAGTCATTGTCTCAAATAAGTCAAGATTCAAGAAAAAAAATAAGAAATATTTGAGAAATTCAAGAAATATTCAAGACATTAAGGCTTGAAACAAACGTACACCTTTTGCACCTACATAGAAGTGTGACAGATTATACAAAATTATAATTGAAATATTTTTTTGCCCATTTGTCAAAATATTTTGTGATTGCCCTACTTGCCTCCAATTTCATTAACTAAACAAATAATTGAAAAATAATTTGATTATCTGAAATAAAGCTTGATGTTATTGATCATTTTTCCAGAGTTCTTACTTTGGATGCAAGATGTGGAAAAAGATGACGTCTGCACATTCGTCAACTCGACTGGTATTAAAAAAAACAGTGACGGGATCAATAGGTCATACTACTATTGCAATCGAGGTGGTCAAGCAAGAAAGATATGTAAGGAACCACAGCGAAAGACGAAAGTTCAAGGCACTGCCAAGATTGGCCATCACTGCACAGCCGGTATCATAATGCGGGAGAATTCGGATGGCAAAATCAAGGTTACTTACCATAAGACACATTACAAACATGCTAAAGATCTGTCACATTTACGAGTGTCGGATGCAGACAAGGGCGAGATTGCAGGGAAACTGTCCGTGGGAGTCACTCCGGAAGCTATTTTAGATAACATCAAGAATAGCGTTGACGGATCCTTTAAAAGACTACACTTGATTACTAAAAGAGATATCAATAATATCACTTCTTCATACGGCATTAAGTCTGATGTACAGAAGAACACGGTAGATTCTGTGAGGGTTGATATTTGGGTCAAAGAAATGGCCACTAATGAGAAGGACAATGTGGTAATCATTTACAAGCCTCAAAATAATGAATCTGATATTTTCGAAAAAGAAGATTTTCTTCTTGCTATAATGTCTAAAGCTCAAGCCGATATGCTCGTCAAATTAGGTAACAATTCTTTAGTATGCATGGATTCAACTCACGGTACAAATTCGTATGGCTTCGATTTAACTACGCTTTTAGTAAAAGACGATCGTGGCGAAGGATTTCCCGTAGCATTTTTTATAAGTAACCGGAAAGATTACACTTCTCTTGAATATTTCTTAAATGCTGTGAAAGAAAAGGCTGGAATAATTCATTCAAATTATTTTATGAGTGATGATGCAGATCAATTCTTTGCTGCGTGGAAATCTGTGAACGGCGGGACTCCACAAAAACTGCTTTGCTCATGGCATGTGGACAAGGCTTGGCAAGAAAAACTTTCAACCGTTAAAGATGTCAATATTAGAACGGAGACCCACAAAACCCTTCGTATTTTATTACAAGAACCAAATGTTTCAAATTTTCAATTAATGTTGATAAAGGCAATACAAAATTTCAGAGACATTCCAGATACAAAGGTTTTCGGTGATTATTTTTGTGATAATTATAGCGATCGAACCAAGTCGTGGGCGTACTGTTATCGATTAAGTGCGGGCATTGATACGAACGTGTGTTTAGAAAGTGTGCATAAATCTCTAAAACATATTTATTTACATGGGAAGGTTTGTAAAAGGCTAGATAAAACGGTGCACGCCCTCATGAAATATGTAAGGGATAAACAATTCGACAGCCAAGGTATGAATGAGGAAGACAGTTATAGTGAAAATAGGAATTCAGTTCAACAATGCTCGGAAAAGACTGCTCCGGAAATTGAACCAGTCTCCCGTCCTAACAACAAACTCACCGATGTAAAGCAAAACAGGATCGTCTCAATTATGCAAACCACTCTCGCAGATTTGAGCTCAGTCCAGTCGATACCTGAAATGTGGGATGCAATTTATCCACATGTTACTGCTATTCAAACGATATTAGCAAAATATTCTGCAACAATGCAGAAGCCCATTGTGGGAAAACGGCATGGAGAGTCCAGTAATACAAATATTGATAGAAAACGTTTTTTCCCAACAAAAAAGAAGAGAAAAGTTCAAATGAAAAAATCCAGAATTGAATAATTTATCGTATTATACGTGTTACTGCAGTAAAGTATTCCGAGATTAGAATTATTTGACATATTTCCATTCTTTCACTAAATAAAATTGGTAAGGTTGCCCTTGTGTTGCCCTGTCTGAACGATCCTACCCTTGCATAGCCTTAATGGGGAACAATGATTTTGTGCCATGTTTTGATGTTGAAGATAAAATAAAAATCTTCCATGTTCTTCATATTATTATATCATTTTATAATCTAAAATATTATGAATATTAATAAATGAATAAATTTGATTTACTATATGAATGAATTTATATTGAAATACAACTACACATTTGATATTGATGTACTAGCGAAACCTCTATCAGTCATTTTTCAAGGACCAGGACAAATTTGATTCATGTGTCAAATGGAAAATAAAAATACATCTTGATTCAGCTTGAAAAAAAATTGTTAGCATTTATGTAATATTTATGACTAAATAGTAAATACTAAATAGTCATAATAGCTTAAATGGGAGTAGGGACAAAGTAAATGACAGAAGAAAAACGATGAATCGAGGTTTCACTGTATTCCAATCGTTCCTGTTGCATCTGTCCCCGTAGTCCTACTTCTGTAGCATCATGTCTTTCATCGGCTTGTTTACCTGTTCAACATTCTCATACCAACATTTAAATAAAACACATACCGGTACTTACTTGTACTTACGTGGTAGTGACCGATGTGATGACTCACTTTGCATTCATTTCTTTTGTTCACTAGTAGTGAGTGCTATTTGTGTACGTAGTAGGCCTACTTAGTAGAGTAATGCACTTCATGTTTTCTAGAATAAAATGAGAAGCTAGATATTCATGAATTTTCAAGTTTGAAGTTGAATTAAGAGTTGATTTTATCAAATTTATTCTCATGCTAATATTTCAACATTTTATCACCCATTGTTAGAAATTTGTAAGAAACAATACTTATTTTAATTTAAGTCTTTCTACTGCTTTGGGATTTAGCTCTTTGTTACAATTTTCATCATATTATATTACACATCAATAGTAACTCAGATGGACTATGTAAAAAATATCTTCCAAGAACTTATCCATCAAACCGCTGATTAGGATGGATTAGTAGAACTGCATCGTACGTAGGTTGCTATTCGAAACAAATCAAAAGCAATGTCACTGGATAAACAGAAAATAAAGTAGAAACAAATAAGATGAAGTTTTGGTCTCTTGTCATCACAGCCCCATGGCATATTACAGGGCGATATGCTCCATCAACCGAGGTAAGCTGCTGGTTTCTCTTTCCTATACGCAGAGTGATACTAACTACAGTGAGCCCCCGTTAACTCAAATTCTGATGTAATTCAAACAACAGTTCTTGTAATTACAGAAGAGTTACGACCCATATGCTAAGCTCGTTAAATCAAAGTCCAGGTTTGTGGACCAGTAGAATATGTAGAATACGTCAGTAGAATAGAATGAGGTAAATAATGTAACCAACAATAAAAACAATAAGTAACTTTGTGTGGTCTTTATTTTCTTCAACATAAAGCACAGATTAAATTTTAGATTGACATCAAAATTTCAAAAATTTACATATTTACATTGTTGATCTATCGTGAAAGGTGTAACATGGTATATCACAACCTTATCAATCAATAAAATCATAGTTTTCAACAGAAAAATATATGTTATTAGTTATTACTTGTTGAGCACCTTACTGATGAACTAAATACCAATGCTTAGTTTAATTACATTGATATTTCATTAAAATAGGAAATAAAAGAATAATAAATCGATCGAGCTACAGCTCGTTTCGTTTTTGTTCTTAGCGAATAAAAAAAATACATCGCTATTTACCTAACGTGTTGCGAGTCGAACGATCGTCCAAACTGCATACGATTAGTAACATTACAAGCTCAAGAAGACAATATACAACGTGACTAATTTTATGTCGGACAACGAGAATCCCAAAACACGGGGACAAAAACCGAGTATAGATATTGCAATAATCATTATTAGACTACTGGTAAACGATATCACAATTAATTATTGTATACTACGTACTGGGAATACAAGCTCGCACTGCCTGTAATAGTATTTTGTTGTAAACATTAAAAGTATAAGCTAAAGCAGCGGAACCAGTGTTTGATATTTGGTTATTACTTCCGATCACATTCAGTAAAATAATTATAGTAGTAGTATGTACAACAATCATTCATACATTTGTAGATCATGCCAGAAACTGTGCCAGATTAAAGTACACCTACTATTATTGTCTAAACTCTCTTATACAATCGTTTATCTAACAATGCAACGAGTTGCTAGGGAAACGACACAACTATGGGATCGGATTCATCCATATTGTTTTAAACAAAATAAAACAATCTGTTGGCATTTCTGTCGTACCCTTTCCAAGGGTCGCCAACTTTTTAACCACCCCCCTCCCCCCTTTAATCAACGGGGGACAAAATACATCTACAACTTCGATTAAGATTAAAGTTCCTTGGAGCTTTCGTACGGCTCGGAGTCTATCTTTGTAGCTCGACTCCTACGCCGAAGCCGTTGGTTTGTTGGCCGGTGTTTTGATTCTGGCGTTGCAGGCCGTTGTACGAGGGTTGCTGTTGCAGCAGCGGTTGCTGTTGATGGTGGTGGTGTTGTTGCTGGTTGGGCGACGTGGAGAACATGGCGACCGAGACGGGCGATGAGCCGAGCTTCTCGTTGGTCGACATCCGGGAGAAGGCGAGGAGGGCGTCGGGGAAGTTGGGCGGAGTGGCGGGCGTGTTGCACGGCGTACAAACCTGACAAATAGAAACAAACATATTAGTCATCGTAAATGTATCACAGTATTGGCATCTCATTTCAATCACATCTTCATTCAAACCAAAGTCATAACTTTGCCCCACATGACAATTTATACTTTTCCAATTGTCCAGACCCTCACACCAGTCATTAGTTCAAATGTTCAAATTTTGTGTAGGGTTATATTCCTAGTAGTGTTATACCCGTCAACAAGGTAAGCTGTTGGTTTCAGATGCACTGCTACGTAGACTATATAGTTTTAGTTTGTAACAAGGACTGCGTGGGCTATGCGTTCACTTCAACAGACAGTGTTTTTGAAATAAATTATAAATATAATTATTGAGCTCATTTATTGTTATGTTTTATTACTATTTGGAATAAATGGCATTCTATGGAAGCCTGCACCTTTGAATATTATAACAATATATGGCATCTGGATTATACTCGCGCTTCAAGTTCTATGGAATTGTATAGTTCAATTTTCACTTTCTCACTTTTCCATGCAAGGTCACTGGCCTTTATTCTATTTTTATCAACTGAGATAACTTAGATAATGTTTTCACCAAGTAGGCCTATATAACTGAATGATTAAAGATAATGACTCCCAAGTACATGTTTATAAACAAAGATAAGATTAATAATATATAACAACATTGAAAACACTGGAAACTGAAGACATTTCACTTCTGTTGATCAGAATATAAAACCACCAAGATCCCTCATTCAGGAGACCCAAGTTCAATTCCAGCCATGGATGGTGGGAGGTTTTTTTAAACAACACGCCATGACCCCTTCCCCCTTCATTATCCAATCACATTATAAAATAACTTTCCATCTTATCTTCTTATCACCTCATTCATAATTCACTGCCGCCAATAGATCTTAGTCCTTATTACAGAGAATTATTAAACCCACTATAAATGAATCATAAAATTCAATCATAAAATTTTATGACAAGTTAACAACAGATCTTTATATTATCTTTATTATTATTATTATATTATTATTATGGATTGTATTATCAACATGTGTGAACAAATTCATTCCTCAGCCAAAGAAATAAGATTGGATAACAATACATTATGAGATCACATGATCATAATTCCCTGATCAATTACATTTATAGCAAGCAATCATTGTGATTTCTTTCGACTATACTACATATTGTACTATATTACTACTCGACGTAATTAATTTCTAGTAGAAGGCCGAAGTAATAAAGTGAACAGTATTATGTGTGTCGAGTTTTTTCTCAGTGACATCCCATGTCGCGAGACTAGATGAATTACTTGATGTTTCTGTGTGACTTCGTCTCAAGTTCAAAGAACAGATTCACTGACATTTGGTTGCATCTAACTTGTGGTTCATTTCACGATATGGTTGTGTTGTATGTTGATAACTTGTTGAAGACAGAAATGGTGGATGAGTTGTATAGGCGAGGTGCTAAAAGATAATAAATAGAATGACCTGATACTAGTGGCCATATTTGGAAGCATTATTTTCACCGAGGGGTTTACAACTCGAAAATTTGGTGTGCACCTGATTTCAGATTTCAAGATTCCAGGTGATTTCAAGATTCCAGGTGATTTCAGGGATTTCAGGGAATTCAGGTGATTTCAGGGATTTCAGATGATTTCAGGTGATTTCAGGGATTTCAGATGATTTCAGGGATTTCAGATGATTTCAGGGATTTCAAGTGATTTCAGGTGATTTCAAGTGATTTCAGGTGATTTCAAGTGATTTCAAGTGATTTCAGGTGATTTCAGGTGATTTCAGGGATTTCACCTGATTTCAGGGATTCCAAGTGATTTCAGGTGATTTCAGGGATTTCAGGTGATTTCAGGAATTTCAAGGGATTTCAAGTGATTTCAGGTGATTTCAGGGATTTCAAGTGATATCAGGGATTTCAGGTGATTTCAGGAATTTCAAGGGATTTCAAGTGATATCAGGGATTTCAGGTGATTTCAGGGATTTCAAGTGATATCAGGGATTTCAGGTGATTTCAGGAATTTCAGATGATTCAGGTGATTCAAGTGATTTCAGGGATTTAAGTTAATTCAGGGATTTCAAGTGATTTCAAGAGATTTCAAGTGATTTCAGGGATTTCAGGTGATTTCTAGGATTTCAAGTGATTTCAAGAGATGTCAGGGATTTCAGGTGATTTCAAGGATTTCAGGTGATTTCGGATTTCAGGCGATTTCAGGTGATTTCAGATGATTTCAAGTGATATCAGGTGATTTCAGGGATTTCCGATGATTTCAGGTGATTTCAAGTGATTTCAGGATTCAGGTGATTTCAAGTGATTCAGGTGATTTCAGGGATTCAGTGATTCAGGGATTCAGGTGATTTAAGGAATTTCAAGGGGATTTCATGGGATTTCAAGTGATTTCAGGGATTTCAGGTGATTTCAGGGATTTCAAGTGATATCAGGGATTTCAGGTGATTTCAGGGATTTCAAGTGATATCAGGGATTTCAGGTGATTTCAGGAATTTCAAGGGATTTCAGGTGATTTGATGGCAAGTGTACACCTGATTTCAGGAGTTGTTAACCCCTCGGTTTTCACCAACAGCAAGAACAATCGGTCATTCAGTACTCAGGTGGAAGAAATGTGAACTGTTTCAAAATGGATGATCCACAGGATAAGAAATAGACGAAGAAGAAACGTTATGTTTTCCTGAAGAAGACAAAGGCGAATGAAAATGAATACACACGAACGTCGGAGAAAAGACTGAAAAGTTTTTTTTCCCTACACAAGTAAATTTTCTAGTGGAAAAAGCAAGGGAGATTCGGAGGAAACGAAGAAAAAAATTGAAGAAAGATTGAAGAAAGAGAAGATATTTTTCAGAAACGAGATTAAAAACTTTTTTCCAACAAGATTATTGAATTGTTTTCATTCTTCAACTAATCACTGTAATTTTTACAATGAGTTGAATGACCTGACGATTTCTTAGGGGTGGTAAGATCGCCCTTGTGGTGCCCCGTTCAAACGGTCCTAAACTTCCACACTTTTTGTCTTTATACGGAAACAATGGCTCTGTGTCAAGATTTTTAGATGTTAATAATGATAAAAATAAAAAGGGTTAACGAAGATCATAAACATTTTTGAACATGAAAGTAAAAGCGTTTTCAATTCTTCACAGTAACAATTATTAGGTTGAGTATTATGCGTTTCACACTGTATACATTATAGTTATTTTGATTAATCCAACACTACGTCAAGAAGCCATAAAAGAATGATAGCAAATGCACTAAACAAATGTGTACTTTGGTACCCTCGGTTACCTTCGTAAAAACTACAGTTGAAACAAATATAACCGTGTAGGAAATCAACACGTTTCATATATCATTAATTCAATCGAATGTTCATTTTATTCATTAATTAACTACATAACAATAATATATTCTAAGGTTATATTAACCACATCGATTTCCGGTCAGGGCCTAATACAATCTGAATGTTGAACCATGCAATTAATTGAACAATGCCATTTTCTCTTTCATTCAATTCCATTGTGGTTTTATTACTTGTAAAGACAATAATTTTAATAAGGTACAGCTGATTTTCATTTATTCTAATTTTTGAGATGCTGTAAAATTTCGTGATTGAATAAAATTGAATAATCTCACAGTTCTATAGTTCATATTTACATAATTAATTGTATTACAATAATTTTTGTATAGGTATAAGTCGTTATATTATCTCAATTAGGTGTACTAGAAACTAGAAAGAGAACAATTATCAACGAAGGTTGTAAATACCTTTAACTTGAAAAATGAAGGGAAACATTAAATGTACTTGCAAATAGAGCAAAAAAATGGGATAATAACAAGGCTGTCGAGACACAAAACATGCTCAGAGGTTCCTAATTTGTATAAGATGAATGCTGGAGACTTGAAAAATCAAAATAAATCTAATTCAAAGTTTACCGAAAAAAAAATGGTACCGGTAACTGAGAATTATGGCACGGTACTAGATGATCGAGTAATGACTAAGTACAATTATTAACATCACATTTCCCGAATATATATAGTGCCTCAAAACAATAATATACTGCTAGTTCAAATTCTATTTTCGGTGAATTGAGGTGATAAAGCTGCTAAGAGCAATACTGAGCTAATGGCACGAAATAACGAGTCGACACCCTCGACCGCTCGTGGTAGACTATAGGGCGAGACGGTCGATCGGGTCGTGTTGTTGTTTGAGCTATAGTGACGTAGACAATGCTGATGTTCTGGCAAAGTACGCTTGAAAGTGGAAGTTGAAAGCAGACAAAATCGATGTGTTTCAGTCGAAATTGTTTCTTGTCTGAAACCGTCTACTACAACAGAGCGAGAGCTGAACAGCATATACCGGAATAAATTCGACTCGATTGTGTGACAAGGGGTTAGTTGTCAATCCTTACCTAAACCCTAACCACATTTTACTGCAACCATCCACTGGAAAGTAAACCCGAATCCCAGTCACATGACTTTATTCCGGTATACGCTCTTCAGCGACCCCATTCCACACATTGCTATATTCATGCCAAATTTCAGAATTTCAGAATTTTCCAAGTTCAGAATTGGACGAAAGAAACTGCATTAATACTTATTGGTAATCGATAATAATCACACTGATGTTCACATTCTTTTTTTTAATGTTGCTTAACGACCCCACAAACAGCTAGGTTATAAGGAGGTACGAATTAGCGGGTGATAATGAAACGATAAAGTGATGATAGGTGGAAGGACGATTACAAAATCCCATGCCTCATGCGGGACTCGAACCCACGCCCAACGGTGACTTCAGTTACTACCGCTAGCAATAATTGACTTAGCCACCGGGGCGGCGTTCACATTCTATAATAGTAAACAAGAAACAATAAAGAACATAAAAAAGAAGAAAAACAATTATTGTACAAAAAGTGGAACAATAATTATCAAGTTTGGACTTTGATTTACCAAACTTTAAAATCAATAATACATCAAATTTGGTGTTTATCAGTTTAGTCATAACCTAAATTGAGATAACCAGTTTGTTCCGACCTAATTTGTGATAATACTGTGGGCCTATCACACGTGTGACAACTTGAACTAAAACTAGGAGAAACTGGAAGATAACTGGTTGCCGATGTATTTATTAATTCAAATTCAAATTCAATTGTTTTTATTTTTCCAAAATATATTGCGATATTCAGATTTTAGTATGGCTAAAATATTCTGCTTTTCCATATAACCAATACTATTTTTACTTATGAGCTATGAATAACAATTAAATGATATAATGGGATACAATCCAGATGGTATGAATGAATATTATGATAAAACAGTATGAAATACGGTGTACTAGTACTGATGGCTATCCTTCTGATCCGATCTTTGTGTTAGTGTGTACGGTATATAGTCTTTTCACTGCAGCTTTGAATGCATTTTGGCCTAATGTCTTGAACTGTTCAGGAACTGCGTTGTACCACCTGAAATCACTTGAAATCCCTGAAATCACTTGAAATCACTTGAGATCCCATGAAATCACTGAAATCACTGAAATCACTTGAAATCCCTGAAATCACCTGGAATCCCTGAAATCACTTGAAATCACTTGAGATCCCCTGAAATCACCTGAAATCTAAAATCAGGTGTACACCAAATTTTCGAGTTGTAAACTCCTCGGGCTCTTGTCATTATCATTCATCATTGACTTTCAACCCAGCCATTGACCTCAGGGGAAAATGTTTGACATTTTTGGAATTGAAGATTTGACATGTAGGCGCTACGTACATAAGAGATAAAAATGGTAGCAGTGCCAGATCGGAAATCAATAAATACGTCATGAGGTGTTCAGGCAATATTATTATGCAACATATTTATTAATCAAATATTGTAAATATACAAGCGGACAGCGAGGGGTTTACTACTCGCAAATTTGGTGTACACCTGATTTCAGGTGATTCCAGAGATTTCAGGGGATTTCAAGAGATTTCATACGGATTTCAAGGGGATTTTATACGGATTTCAAGGGGATTTCAAGAGATTTCATACTGATTTCAAGAGATTTCCCAAGGATTTCAAGGGGATTTCATACAGATTTCAAGGGGATCTCGAGAGATTTCATACTGATTTTAAGAGATTTCATACTGATTTCAAGAGATTTCATACGGATTTCAAGGGGATTTCATACGGATTTCAAGAGATTTCATACTGATTTCAAGAGATTTCATACGGAATTCAAGGGGATTTCAAGGGGATTTCATGGCAAGTGTACACCGTATTTCAAGAGAATTGTCAACCCCTCGGCGGAAAGAAAATACTTCCAACTAGTGTTTGAATTGGGGGATGCGATCCCTCAAAAGAGAAACTGTCACTAACACCATCCCCCAAAACAAAATGATGATGAAAGATTTGTTCTGCTTGGACCTCGCTAGCAAACAAATTGCTGTATGTCTATTGGCTAGACTAGGAAAACGCCATATATGCGTTGTTAGACGAGCGAATAGTAATAGTATGAATGAGTAAAAATGGGTAAAAACTGCTTTGAGTGGTACCAATTTAGCACATTTTTATGTTTTTTCTTCAAAGTGGCTGACCCGCTCAAGCTGAACATTTTTAGAAATGTGTATCAAAATGTAATTCAACTTCACCCAAAATTTCATCTCATTGGAAATAAAACATTTTCTTTTTTTTTACGCCATGTTATTCTAAGGGTATTCTCTGAAATTTCAGAAATCATTTAAAAAAAAAGTTACCGCCTGATAATGCCACAAAACTATACAGATCTGCGTTAAACTAAGAACCATAGTGTAAATATAAGTTTGTCGATTGATAGCTATGGCGGCGTGACGTATCGAAACCCAAAAATACAAAAATTCAACTAATTCAAATAGCACATATTTTTTTGCAAATTCAAATCCTCCAGCATCAATCTGGAAATGACACGTTCACTCGATTGTCTATTAGGAACATGATTCCGCATACCGTAATAAATACCTCGATGTGTAACACTCTGGGGTAATCATGAAGTAGTTGTAATGTTGGTCGACCCAACAAGCATTCAGCCGAGTATTTTCATTCCAGATCCTCAGGTTCCCAAAATCATATCCAGTACCATTTATTTCCTTGCAAAATTCAGTCCATCCAATCACAATTGAACACATTAACGAGTAAGGTGGGAAATTGATAGCTAACGGATAAAATTCTGTGTGTTTGCTTGGGATAATTAGATGGTGTCAAATGTGGTCATTACACCCAAGCTGTGTCACATATCCGATTATTATCAGTATACGATATGCAGGCGCCCCAAAATCATGACCATGGACCACTTTAATTGCCTCAACAATACCCCAGGTGACCAATTCTACAATTACAACAATTAATACAATTATTAGACGAGCTTTAGCGAGGATTCAATTTGACATACTGAAAAAAATTGGTGTTCGTTTTTATGTTTTTTTTTTTTCCATGTTTTTTTGTCGGTTCTCCACAGGTCAAACGGCTACAGCTACCAACTTCAAACTTTTTTTCAATATGTTTCCTCATCTAACTTAGATCTGTATAGTTTAGTGGCATTATCGGGGGGTAACTTTTTTTTTATGAATTTTATTAATTTCAAAAATATCCATTAGAATAACACAGCGGAAAAAAAAAGAAAATATTTTCATTCTCCAAAAAAATGAAATTTCGCGTCAAGTTGTAATTACATTTTGGTACACATGTCTAAAAAATTTCAGCTTGATCGGGTCAGCCATTTTGAAGAAAACACATAAAATGTGCTAAATTGGTACCACTCGAAGCAGTTTTCACCCATTTTTACCCATACTATTACTATACGCTCGTCTAACAACGCATATGGCGTTTTCCTAGTACAATACAACACGGTTTTCACTAACGATTGCGTGTAACAGACAGAATTCTGCATTTTTTTAAAGTTTCAAATGTGGATCTATAAATAAGTATATTTGAATTATATCACATCGTATACGACAAACAGGGGTCTAAGTACGCTCGGTGCACTTGCCGAGTAAGTTAATACACAGGGAACGTTTACGAATTCATTAGTTTGTACAACCTTGTCAATCGGCCCTCTTACCCCAATTATATTGAAATAAAAACAAATTTCAACATTTTCAGTGCAGGTATATATCAATTTAGAATTCAGATACTGGAAAATAAAACCGGATTGTTCTGGTTTGATGAGTTTACACTAGAATAACATCTCGAATAATATTAACCATGGTCTAAGAAATTAACACGTTACTTTGACAAGTTCATTTTAGGTAATTCACGATCATATTTTGAAAAGGACCTCCAAGATTTTCAATAATTTACATATTGAATTATAGATAATTTGATCGATTAGTTTCATAATGTTATAGTAGAATCTATACATTTCTGAAAAATTGCTTTTGGGTGATTGAGTAAAAACTTTTTAGAAAATTTCCACGAAAACGATGAAATATAGATATTTTCAATACCTTCCAGATGGTGTGAGTAATATCTATCTCATATCGCATAATTGTCAGGCGTATACGGTTAAAAATGTGTATTTTTAACCGTATACGCCTGACAATCAGGCGATTTGAGATTAATAGTTATACTCACACCATCTTGAAAGCATTGAAAATATCTGTGTTTAATTGTTTTCAAAATTTCGATATCTCATACCGTTCAAAAGTCATCACCAAAAACCTGATGTTCCGCTAAATCGACTCCCACAGACTCCAGTTCCAGAGAAAAAATATACCATCCATTATTCACTCACACTTTCTGTTCATATTTTCGAGCTCACCCTTCAACGCGAACAAGCATGCACACAGCGTTTTCCCAAGTACCAACAACGAGTGATAGAAAAGAAACCCGGCAAAAGAATGCTTTTGTTGCGAATTCATCAAGACCTTGACAAAAACATCTACAAGATGCTATCAAACCACGCCGATAACGGCAATCTCCTCCAGGCAGTTTCACAAGCTAGCGTGCTTCAACATTACGCTTTTCTTTCTTCATTTCTCGCCATTGACACTATTAATGTTGACCATGTGTTCACACATGGAATGTACCTTTCATGCGTGCACTT
Organism: Brachyptera putata; assembly: GCA_907164805.1. NCBI lineage: Eukaryota > Metazoa > Arthropoda > Insecta > Plecoptera > Taeniopterygidae > Brachyptera > Brachyptera putata. The sequence continues at coordinate 4,795,132 of OU015470.1, read as the reverse complement.
TGTTTCCTCGTTTTTTTTATATATAGACCTATTGGGTTTATAACGACGTACTATTATGATAGCGAAGATCTATTGGCGTCTAATGTATGATTAATGAGATGATGGTTTCTTGGGCAATGGGAAGGAAGCGGCCGTGACCTATATTGTGGGAATCATCCCAGCATTAGACTAGACTACAGAGGGAAACCACGAAAACACTCTGTAAAGATGGTCGGCGGCGGGGATCGAACCGGGTCCGAAAACCCCTCGCCTCCCGTATCACATAAAGCGAGCGCGTTAACCACTACACTGCATGTGCATGTCGTTATCTTCATTTATAATGTTGCTTGACGACCCCACCAACAGCTAGGTTATATGGGCGTACGAATGATCAGGTGATAATGAAATGATAAGTGAACAGAGGTTTATAAAAACCCGTGCTTTAAGCGAGATGTGGACCCACGCCCAACGGTGACTTCAGTTTCTGTAAATCAAAGAGCCTTGGTTGAGTAATCTCTATTGACCACTTTCGTTATCTTGCCCCCTTGGCATCACAAAACGTACCAACCAATCAAGTGGGCTGTTTATTGGGTGGGATTTTAGAAATCTCCATGCAGGGTATCGCAAATTATATAGATTTAGGTGACCGATTAGTAATAAAGTAACACCTAACACTATAGTCGTTAATTATGTTCGAACCTACCTACTTCGATTTACTTAATTTTCCAAATGTGATACATTGTTAATAACCTTCACTTCATTTCTGACTGACAGGTAAATGCATTTTTTATTTTTTATTCAATATTGCTTAACGACCCCACAAACAGCTATAGATTACATCGGGGTACGAATGAGTGGGTGATGATGAAACTATGAAATCATGATAAGTGAAAGGATGTTTACAAAAATCCATGCCTTATGCGGGACTCGAGCCCACGCCCAACCTGACATCAGTATCCAACACAGTGCGCTTTAGTTGACTGAGCCACGGAGAGCAAATAGATGAATATAGGACATGATTCAACCAATGCTGAACAGTTCTAATTCCAGCAGAACATTAATACCAGAAAAACAGTTACAATTATTGTAACTGTTTTTTTGCTTTTTTAATTGGAGAAAACTCAGCTCCCAAATGGATGGTCACTGTATAATGGTAGGTCAGTTTATTCATCACCGAGTGTACACTTGAAACATTTCAAGAATTCCACTGAAGGGAACAGAATAAAAAACTAAGTGTTTGTTTGACACATTGCCATTAGGCTCTTTTGGCTCCTCTACTTGAGTGTTGAATTAATTACAAGTCTTAGTTATCATGTATGCGAATACAAGAGGTTATGATACATTGTTGTGACGTGGCTGATTGGGACAAGATTTCATTGTTGCGTATTGATTATTCTGAATTGGCCGAGGGGTTTACAACTCGCAAATTTTGTGTAGGCCTACACCTGATATCGGATTTCAAGGATGTCAGGTGATTTCAAGAGATTTCAGGGATTTCAGGTATGTCAGGGATTTCAAAGGGGTTTCAAGAGATTTCAGGGATTTCTAGAGAATTCAGGGATCTCAAGAGATTTGAGGGATTTCATGGATTTCAATGGGATTTCATGGCAAGTGTACACCTGATTTCAGGAGTTGTTAACCCCATCCCTGAAATCACTTGAAATCCCCTGAAATCTCTTGGATTCTCTGAAATCACCTGAAATCAGGTGTACACCAAATTTTCGAGTTGTAAGCCCCTCGGGATAAGTGGTATAATATTAAGAACTTATGTGAATTAATATATACCAAGAGTTAACATAACTTCGTGAAAGCATAAACATCGCATAAAAAATCACTCAACAGTCGAGTAGGTTCGACTAATTATCACGTCTTTCTCACATTCACCACGAGTAATGGAGAGACCTTCAAAAAAACTGAATAATAATTAGCTGATAATCACTTCTGTAATAAGAATACACGACGGCATACCTCGCGCAGTAGAAAAATACTTCTATCTTTGGTGTCAACTTTTACGTAGGTATGACAAGTCGAATGAGACATCAAATCATTTAATGCTTTCTTAAAGGACATCACAACCCAGAAACTAGATTTCAAAGAATAATATTCACTTTTTTCCTTTTTTCATGTTATCATTATTATTTTTCCATTTTTATTACAACTACTCCTAGATTTAATTAACGTATGTTTTGTTTCTTATTTTATTGTTATTGTATTACTCTTTAATTACTCTTTAACTAGGAATCAACATCTCAATTCAAGAAATTAGTAATACCGGCACATGCTGTAATTTTTTCAACACAAAAAAAGTGGCTTGTAAAACGAGTTATTTGCTACCAAATTACGGGTTTAAATTTAATTATCTCATACCTTTCGAAAGTTATGATCATGCAATGAATGCAATTTCCAAACTGCATGTATACTTCGAGTAATATTACGACCTGTCGTATGTAAATAACACTCGTACTGCTCCCAGCGCGAGGGAGAGAGAAAGAGAAAGAGAAAGAGAGAGAGAAAGAGAAAGAGAGAGAGGGTTAAACAATGCCAGTAGCTGGGCGGAAAGTTGAAAAGGGCAATGATCTCGAAAATTTCTTGCGTGACAAATGACAAGGGGTTATCGTCAGTATACGACTAATATTGATTTTGTTATCTAGTACAACTGTAAGACACTGTTGAACGGTATACAGGAATTACAGCTTATACTGATTAGGTTTTAAAGGAGGATGCCTACACCTTAAAAGCCATTGCATGCGGCTTAACCCCGCCGCACAAATAAAGATATTATTATTATTATTATTATTATTATTATTATTATACGGTAGTGGCAAAATAAGAATTCCAAACGACTGCCCCTATTATTGCACTGCCTTTCACTATTGTGCATATCCTTCAACATTACGATTGGGCTTTGAACTTCTCGGAGTATATTTATATATTATATATATTATAGGATATAGCTGGCCTATTGATCCCCTCCCCCAAACCGATTAAATATGATAAAGAACGCTATATTGAAACTGCATGGTTCATTTTGAATTAAATTATTCAATTACGGCACTTTTTTCATCATTTTTTTTGCATTCAATTGGTCAGATATGATTTTTTTTAAATATACCTTACCACACTTGATATAATTTATTTGTATCTCCTCAAGTTAAATGTTTGTTTCTGTTTCAATTAGGTTAAACGGTTTGTTGTTCTCAGCTCAGCCAACGTTCCTGTGCTAACTGTGTCACCAGCAGCTACAAATAAGCCAACTTGACGGAGCAAAATACACTAAGAGTGCTAATTAATAAAGACTGAGACTGGTGATAAATTGAGCACGTATATTTGTTTCGTCTGGAGGCACAAATAAGCAAACAAACAAACATAACGAAGATCTCGTAAATGTTTCTCAAATAGGATGAACGTATGTTTGTTGGTGAACACGGGAAGGCTTGTGATAAGGAAGCGGTGGAGGAAGACAGTGAAAAATCTTTAAATATTGAAGTAGGCCTGATCTACTCTCACCAATCCGTTTTATAGAAGACCAGTGTTTTCATTATTTTAACATTTAAATATATATTTTTAATATGTAGGGTAACCATGGTTACCCATCATATTTGTTCTCACGAACTCTCAGGTTAAAGTTAAGGGGGTTCATGCACGTTTCTTATAAAAATAGAGAAATTCACCTTCAATAAGTTTTATATATGTTCAAAAACCAGAGTAATTGAATGAAAAGTTCACATCTCCAATTTAATTTGATGCTCTTTAATTAATATGACATTCCATTTCAGTGAATTCAATCATTTTCAAAATAAATAAAAAGAATGTGATAGAATTCATTGACGTATTATCTCAAAACTGATTGAATTCACAAGAATAAAATGTCATATATAATACATAAGGAGCATAAAATTAGAAGTGGAGATGTGATCTTTTCATTCAGTTACCTTTTTGAAAATGGAAAGAATAGTAAAAATAAATTTCTCGATTTATGTAAGCACTGTGCACGCCCCTCTTTAAATCGACTTGGTACTACAGGGCCTTACATATATTCATATTATCTGTATTAATTTGATGCTCTTTAATTAATACGACATTCCATTTCAGTGAATTCAATCATTTTCAAGATATGTCAATAAATAAAAAGAATGTGATAGAATTCATTGACGTATTATCTCAAAACTTATTGAATTCACCAAAATAAAATGTCATATATATATATAATACATAAGGAGCATAAAATTATAAGTGGGGATGTGAACTTTTCATTCAATTACACTGGTTTATGAAAATGGAAAAAATTGTAAAAATAAATTTTTTCGATTTATGAAAGCACCTTGCACGCACGCACCCCCTTAACTAGACTTGGTCATACAGGGCTTTACATATATTCACATTATCTGTAGTTATAAAGGCTAACAGGCCAATGCTGTCATCCTGCCGACCTGTCAAAGTTGTCCAGAACTAACCTAACCTCGGTCAACTTTGAGCCAAGTTTTGGATAATTTTGTCGGATTAGGAAGTGTGTCGGTTCGACGTGGTTCAAATGGCGTGACATTTCATGACCCAACCCTCTCGTGACGAACACGGCTGTAAATGTCACACGACATCAGGCAATGGCAACTTCAACCAATCCAGAAACAAACAGCTGATTATTCCAGGTATTATCGGCGCTCGAAAATCATTACCGTGTCAAAAAGAATGGAAATAGAAATAAACATAATATAGGCCTACTTGAACAAAAGATATACCCGGTATATATTTTTTTTTTTTATTCAATTTTTACATTTTTTTTAACAATGTATTCGTAGACCTTCAAAGTCATATCGACTTGTCTGAAGGTCTACTAAAGTGTTTAAACTAATAATAACATGCATACAAAAAAAAAGATAATCAAGACATAGCAGAAATTATTTCAATAATAATTAGGGGAAAAAAATGCCACCTATATAAAAAAAATATATAACAATCAAGCAAGACTGTAATAAAATATAAATGCCAATATTGAATAACAAAAGAAGAACAAAACAAAAAATATATATATTTACCTGTTTGCTGAGACATATTTAAGACTTGTCACGCAATTTGTTGAAAAACACTGAATTTCATCTACTTAATTTTCACTTCCATCCATACCCCATGAAGTTGATGAAAAAAAGGAATTTAGAATCATAATATCATTGATGTGATCTAAACCAAAACACGTCCAGTTTTTTATAGTTACCAGCGAATCAGAATATATAATTTAAAGATAGAGATTAAAAACTCTTTCACGCCAAATACATTAATTTATCACATCGAATAATAAGAATTTCAACTCATGTTTAGTGGAAACGCTCGACACATCTGGTAATTCTACAAATATATTTGTATCAACTTGAATCTTGCCTTAACCTTCGTATTATTGAGCAGTCCAAATGCAAAACGTAGAAAAAAAAACGTCTGCAAATCAACATTCGAGTGTATCGTTCTGAAACAGGTGGCTCGGGCAAGTGCACTGACCCGTCATTCAGGAGAACGGAGTTCGATCCCCGCCATGTTTCACTATCCTGATTCCTGACAAGAGGTTTTACGGAACACTGTGATACGTGAATACTTGGATGACCTCTTGAGAACAGGCTACGACCGCTTCTTTCCTACTTCCCTCCCCCATCCCGCCCCAAAAGTGCATCTCATCCTTACTTCATCTCATTCAGTATGGTCACCGACGTCAACAGATCTGTCATCATTACAGTGCTTCGTTCAACCTGATCAATAAATACAAATTAAATGTTATCATTATGCAGCGTAATACAATGTCAAGAACTTTCGTCCACTTTCACGACTTTCGTCAAGACAAGGTTACAGTCATATTCCCGGGATAGAGAAGAGTATGGCAAATATTGGCAAAATTCGAGCAGAAATAAGACTTTGACAAGGTATACAGTTCCACGTATCATGGCCCTGAACTGTTCAGGTCTAGCTCTTCGCACCCCTACAAGAGTAGTTCGAGCACGTGCGAAAGTGACATCCTCCACAGAGACAACACAAACCATCAACATCAAACTGTGAAGCTGAAATATTTCAAAAACACTCTCTATTGATCCCACTTTCAAAACGTCACGGGTAGGGAAAGGGGAGTGGGTGGGATGAAGAGCTATAGTTCATCGCGTACATCATTCCTTTATTCAATATATCCACGATTAAAAATCAATTAAATTAATTACCAACCAATTAAAAAAAACGAAAATTCCCGTCTGAATCGGTAGTCACTATCGATCCCATTCAAGTACACATATCGTGTAATGAATGGTGTTTTCTCCCGTGACGCCGGCGCCCCTCGCGCCACGAACCTCGCCCACTACGTCTACTATAGTGATAGTAGGGTGTGTGACGACGGGGGGGGGGGGGGGGTTGTAGCGACGTCGACGTCGGGCGGGCGTCGGAGTTCAGGGTCTAGTACGCGCGTATTAGAATCAATACTCCCGACAAGGTGGCGGGGGTGGGGCGCGGGGGTGGCAGGGCGAACTCGCACTTTCGTCTATCGGCCCAGGGCTCGTGAAATACTGCATTGTGTCCAGGTATATATATATATATATATAGCCCTCGCTTTCTTTCGTCATCAACAATTCAAACAAGCTCCAAGGAGGGAAATAACATCGAGTCACAATTCGAAAATCATCTTCCCAACCCAACCGCCTGTATGACTCCTTGTAGGGCGTGGGTTCGAGTCTTGCGTGAGTCATGGGTTCCGTTTTGGGGAGAGCGCATATGAATTGGAACACGTTAATTTGAGTTTCGAAATCTTGAAGATGGTGTATGATGAGTTTTATAATACACATCCTCGGTACATCTTATTTTATTAATTCTTTAGGGTGGTAAAATCACCCTTGTGGTGCCCCGTCTGAATGAGCCTACATTTCTTGTATAGCCCTAATCGAGGGGTTACAACTCCCAAATTTGGTGTACACTTGATTTCAGGGGATTTCAAGAGATTTCAGGGTATTTCATACGGATTTCACGGCAAGTGTACACCGGATTTCAGGAGTTGTTAAACCCTCGGCCCCTAATTGAAGAACGATATATATATATATATATATATATATATATATATATATATATATATATATATATATATATATATATATATATATATAAATATATATATATATATATATATACATATATATATATATACATATATATATATATATATTATGTATGGGACGGATCGACACACCATATCGGCAGTGCTAACTCTCACTGGGAACGGTCGATCGGTTAACCGCATGTCACGATACGACAGTATTGACCATCACTAGTTTTTACCTCTCTTCGAATAAAGGTCTTATCTAAATATAATCTTGGACAGCCTATACAACAAATGACGTGCCAAACGAACGACTAGAATAGAACATCAGAGCTTGCCGGCACGTCAACGACGTGGCTATATTGAGACGCATGAACGACTGGATGATTAAGTGGTAGATCCCGAATAACCTAGCTGTTGGTGGGGTCGTTAAGGCGGTGCATGCACGGTGCTTATAAAAATAGAGATACCATTTTTTTTTATCACGAACAAGTGTATTTGAATAAAAAGTATATAAAATCCAAGATGATTTTGTGCTCTTTGATTAATATGACATTCTATTTTTGTGAATTCAATCAGTTTTAAAATAATACGTCAATAAATATGATCACGTTCTTGATATTTATTGACGTATTATCTTGAAACTGGCTGAATTAACAAAAATAGAATGTCATAATAATTAAAGAGCATAAAATTATCCTAGGTTTGATATACTTTTTAATCAAATACACTTGTTCGTGATGAAGAAAAATAAATGTGAAGATAAATTTCTCTATTTTTATAAGCACCGAGCAACACAAGTGATACATATATTACAGTACGGTACAGCCTGCATAATATCACACAAATGACACGGTGACCTGCGTACATTATAGATATAGTTTAATATGAATAAAACGATTAGATAAATATTAGGGCAGCAAAAATGGATGTAAAACATAAACAATATATGTTTAAAATGGCATTGAAAACATGTAAAACGTTCAAAGATTGTTGATTTGATTAAAACACGGCTATAAAGACGCTCTATCTTTATTGATAACGACTATCACAGCCCATATAAGATAATATAAGCCCATAAAGATTGACGCCTCCGCGGATACCACTCCGAACTTCTATTGGGACGGCCGAAGCGTCGACCGAAATTCACTTTTGTCCAATCACTCTTGCTCATCCCGAAATTATTTCACGGAAAGTTGGTTCAACTTCAATCATTAATATCATTATAATTTCAATAATATCATTATCACCTGCTCAGTCGTATCCCCAAATAGCCTAGCTCAGTGGTTTCCAATCTATGGATCGCGACACAAAATGGGGTCGCGGATATATTTGCAAGAAGTCGCGAATTTTTCAAGAACTTATTATTATAACCTCACACTCTCGTATATTTTATGCACCAATTATTTAATATGGGAGCTACTTTGGGAAGTAGAAGACATGAATTTGAGAGAAAAAATAGGAAATTGTGTTCACTCGTCTACAATCTCTACACTACAATAATAAGATACAAGGTAGTTGGATTACTAGGACTAGTAGAAAAATGGGAAAATCCTGTACCTGATTTTCAGTCCTCTGACTAAATAAGACTGAGGTTGATTTTTTCAAAATAAACGTCTAAACTTGACACAAAATCATTGTTTCTCAATAAAATAAATATAAAAAAATCATCTCCTCTCTCTGAGAAGGCAACTCTTGCATTATATGAAGCACTAATATTCCCACCAACAACAATTACTAATACTATAATCCACGTTGATTTGTGGGGGAGGAAGGAGAATTTTCCTTTTGGCTTGCTGAACATATGCTCTCTTCAAAAGGGGTCATGGTCAAAAAAGGTTGGGAGCCACTGGCCCAGCTGTTGGATAAGTCATTGACCAAACGAGTAACAATATTTACAGTCACATTCCCCCCTCTCCTCCCCGGCAGCGAATAATTCCTCTTTTGCAAACATTAACCAATCCAGTTATGATCCCCCGGTTATCCTCCACCAATAGTTCCCTACTCGACTCGACTCCCCCCCCATTCAAAACATCCCCAGTCGACCGCTGACCACAACTCGGGTGTAATTAGCAACGTCTGCGGTTGACTCGTTGTGTTGGTACTAATACAGCTGGGATCACGTGACTCCGGTCACGGCAGCATGTTGCAATCAATACTCCGGGCTCCGGGTGGCGTAGGTTATTCCAGTGAGTAAACAACAACATCGTGACGTCATACAGTGTACGGGGACTCCACATGATTTGCTATAAGCACATGCATGCACGACCCCGAAATAGTGGAGTACTCAAATAATCGAGACGTATACGTAGAAGTCGAGTAGAACGTTGAAAATTATCAATGCAAATTTATTGAAATTTTCAATGAAAATTTTCAATGAATGTTCAATTCATAAATAAATTCTATGAATCCAATTGGAATACAATGAATTCACTGAACTCATTTTAATGATTTTTTTCAATGATTTTCCCACAAAATCGTTTGGTTTCATTCAATTGATTGAAAATTTTCAATGCACAATCATTTAAATTTTCAATGTAATGTAAGTTATTTAAATTATCAATGCAAATTGTCAGTGAAAATTTCCAACACCCTTCCTCATTCACTTTTCAAATGGGACATTACAAAGTAGTACTGGTCCAACCTAAATTAAATTTATTTTCCCTATCCTTGACAATTTTGTATCTATATGCAAACTGCAAATGCATGTGGTGGTATAGCAAATCATTGCAAAGAGTGAATTCAAACGCCACCTTCTTCTGTAACAACACACGAACCAAAAACAATCAACTTGAAAATAAATTGGAAAATTTTTTCAAGCTCTTGAAAATTTTGATGAAAATTTTCAACGAAAAAATTTTCATGAAAATTTACATCACTATGCATACCTACTCTTTATTCTTACTTTCATTGAGATTTTTTCAAAGTTTGGTTGTTCAGCACATCGTTTTAGTATTGCTGCGAGTGAATTGAAACTATAGTTTCGTTTGTAATAACTTGGGCTTAAAAATGATCGAAAACTAATTTCCAAGCAAAAATGTCATGAAAATTTACATTACTAACTATACCCAAGGTATTATAACACTGAAATATTTGTTTACATCATGAAAGCCAATATTCTTGTTTGAATGATTTGCATATCGCGCCCGACCAATGATTGGTCAACACTTATACCGTGGGTCCAGGGACGTACTGGCAAGTAATAGGCCCACCGGCCACCACTGAAATTAAGGGCCCACTTTATGGCGACCATTTAATTACTAATTAATTATATAAAACCAAATCCACGACAAGGAAAACAGAGGATTTTTTCTTTATCAATAAAATTGTAATAGTTTTTATCGAAGCATTTAAAACATAGCAGTGGCGTAGCTAGGATATTAGGTCAGGAGGGGCAATAATTTTGAAAAGGCTGCATAAACCTTTGATAAACCTTTGCCTACATAATGCCTATACAAGCCCCCTTCTGGCCCCGCAGGGAGTTTTTCGAAATTATACACTTTTAAAATATGGTTCAACGTGTTTCAGGATGCACAAAATGTATTTTCTTATAGAATTGAAGGTGCTCAACTGATAATTCCCCTATGCATGGTCATTTTAGCGCTCTGGGCAAGAACTCAATAGTGAGCTTCAAAACTAAGTGTGCAGTGCATAGCAAAGGAGGAGAGAATAAAGCCCCGCAGGTAAATTTTTCGAAATTTTATGTTATTCAATTCGATTCTACGAGTTTTGGGAACTACACGAAATTTCTCGAATATATAACTGTGGGGGCCCCCGGTGTGGCCTTATGGCCAGTACGTGCCTGCGTGGGTCAAAACTGTACAACAAGGCATCACAAGAAAGGTTTGGCATAATGTGCGCCTGTGAATACACTAATCTAATACCGCAAGGTCATTTCCTTCCTCTATCTTCCCACACTCACGCCCATTGCACACACGCTTACGTCTCGCATTACGCGATAAACGTGAATGAATTCAGCTTGATTGCTGCTGCTAGACTCATTATCACGTGAGAGACTCGTCTACCAAGTACCAACATAATAGAGACAAATATCCCGGATAAATATTTGTCAACCTGTCGTATTTTTGGTGTTTTATGATTTTTCATAATTGGGTGTGCGATATAAGAAAAGAAGGTCTAAAAAAGGAGAAAGGGAGAAAAGAGAAAAAAGAAGATAAGAGGGAAAAGGAGAAAAAGGAAATAAAGGACAAAAGAAAAGAAAAAGAAGAAAAAAAAAAGAAATGAGGACAGTAAATGAAGGAGAAGAAGTATAAGAAAGAGGGTCTGCTTTTTTCATCTTTAGAACGCGGTAAGTCAGCCGGCCACGTGGCTCAGTCAACTATCGCTCTGCGTTGGAAACTGAAGCCACCGTTGGACGTGTGTTCGAGTCCCGCATAAGGCATGGGTTTTTGTAAACGTTCTTTCACCTATCATCACTTCATCGAGTCATTATCACCCGCTCATTCGTACCCCCGTATAACCTATGAGGATTTAATATTAGTACATCTGGAGAGGCTACATGAGCGCGAGCTTGAAGCCAATGCCTACCCCTACTTTACCTCTCCTTTCCCTCCGCCGCCATATTGGGGAGGTAAAAAAAGTGTAAACTTCATAGCCCGTGCACGGAATATACGACTAGCATTGCTTTTAACACATTGTTATAATTTATTTATTCTAATGGTGTGTAATTGCGAAGCATTTGTTTGCACAAACAGAAGATCCAAGAGGGATGGAAATGATAACATCACATTTCACAAGTCAGAATTGAGCAAATAATTCATTAAACTTATTGATAATAATATGATGATGATAATGAGAAAAAGTGACTTCACTTTTGCGTCTAAGCCTATAGGCTTAAATAGAACTAATTACAATAATGGCTCTTGCCTCAGTTGTAGAACAGGCTTCAATAAATTGAAATTAAATTGAAATGTAGGCCTATCATTTGTTTTCGTAACATCCATGCTACTCACTGCTAACTAGAGTAGGCCCAACTCCATGCTAACTAGAGCCTACAAACTATTCTGTCCAAGACATTAGCAACTAGAAAATATGTGAATATGTATTGTAGATTTCCCAAAGAACCCAAAAGAGAAATGGGAATTGGCCGTATAATAGTTCCTATAATAGCTAGACTTTGTCAATTCAATCATAGTTTGGTATAAATAATAATTGTTATTTAAATAATATCACTGTATTTCATTCAATATTTTTATTACATTTCAATTAATATTATTATTATTGGTATATTATTAGGAATTTTACTATTATCGATAGGCCCACATGTCATTATAATTTAGGTCCTACTGATTGGTGGATATTTTTCAAGTAATATACAAGGCTGAGTGCATGTTTATTGGTGCTTAATTTACAATTAATAGACTGTCATAATCCTAATTTGTGCATATTTGTTGAAATAAGACTGAATTTTGTAATATTATAGCTCTAGGCTTACTATTGATGTTATGTTGATATTAAATTATTAAGGATGGCACAAGTATTGGCAACAACTTTTCCTAAATGTTCTCAGACTGAGGCCTATAGGCCTACTTGATGAGTTTGAGTCTGAAAACATTCAGGAATTCTTGGGCGAATCACAGAAATATTATAACACTGTCTCTGTAATTAATTTTGTCCAAGTTTCATGAAAGTACCGGACAAGAAGCAAAGACATGATACTAGCTGCCATTTTCATAACATATTTCAATCCATTAAAATAGCAAACAACAATAACAAAACTTCTCTTGTCATCTTCCATGCCTACAAATTCCTTCTATATTTGTGTTTAGTTAGTAGCTGAATAATATTTATAATTTCAATTATTGTAGGCTTATAGTATAGGCCTAACTATTTTACCACATTAACAAGAATAATCATGATAATATCTTATATTATTACTGGCGTCTGAAGCATCCAGTCCCATTGTAACAATTAATAAATATATTATAGAATGACAGATATTGGTATGTTTTCAATGCTAGTCGTGGTTTCTTGCCCGCCTCAATATGGCCGCCGTGCGAGAGAGAGAAGATGTGAGGAGTGGGGGTGGCTTCATACCGCTGCATGCTCGGTGCCGTGCCATAGCCTCTCCAGATAACTTATATTAAATCCTCCTAGCGTATAACCTATAGCTGATGGGAGCATTAAAAATAAAAGCTTCGAAGAGGTTGTCAGGGGTCTATATACAGGGTTGAGAAAAACCCAGGTTTTATTGAAAAACCCCAGCTCAGTGGGTTTTTTCAGGGTTTCTGGGGTTTTTGCATTTTTTAAAAACATAACGCTCACATGAATAACAAATCGCCATTTTGTAAAATGTGTGCTCTTTTGTCTTTTCAAGTTGGTGTTTTGTAACTTGTGTTTTATTTTTTGGTAATTCTTGTTAGGTTTTCCACTTTTTCTGGAACTGCTGTGCACATGCCACATCCACATTGTTTCAAGTAAAAAGTGAGGTTAAGAAAACCTGCATACATTTTATTACTTATTTTAATATTTCGGCAACTAATTTACAATGTTTTGGTATTTGATGATGAATATTTTCCAAAAACCCCAAAAACCCGCTTGTAGACGGGTTTTTGGATCAAAAACCCGCCGTTTTTTTTTTTTTGGCCGGGCAATATTTCTCAACCCTGTCTATATAGGCCTATATCTCTATCTCCTAACCAAAACAGTCGGGTGTCTCGGCCCGGTATCTTATCAAATACAATTAGGAATCCCGAGGAAGGACGAGTTGGGTTGCATATCAACTTTCCTCGTTGGGAATAAATTTGCAATAAGCGACTTCTATTGAAAATAAAATGAACTTTCTACGAAATGGACGTCACTGGAGAGATATTATACAAACTGGTTTGAGATAGAAAAGAGATGTAAAACGATATCTATATCACTTTATGCCCACTAAAAATTCACGTGTATTTCTGATAATGTTTTTATATTGGTTCTGAGCGAGGGGTTAACAGCTCCTGAAATCCGGTGTACATTTGCCTTGAAATCTAGTAATAGTAACCGAATAGTAATAGTATGGGTAAAAATGGGTAAAAACTGCTTCGAGTGGTACCAATTTAGCACATTTCATGTTTTTTTTCTTCAAAATGGCTGACCCGATCAAGCTGAAATTTTTTAGAAATATGTACCTATCAAAATGTAATTCAACTCCACGCAAAATTTCATTTTTTTGGAAAATAAAAATATTTTCTTTTTTTTCCGCCATGTTATTCTAATGGGTATTTTTGAAATTTCTAAAATTCATAAAAAAAAAGTTACGCCTCGATCATGCCACAAAGCTATACAGAACTACGTTAGATGAGGAACCATATTAAAAAAAAGTTTGAAGTTGATGGCTGTAGTCGTTTAACCTGTGGAGAACCGACAAAAAAACATGAAAAAAAAAAGAACACCAATTTTTTTCAGTATGTCAAATTGAATCCTCGCTAAAGCTCGTCTAATTATTACCAATAGTCCGGAACGGTTTGGAATACACGTCCACACATGAATTACCTGCACACATACATGTTGTAACATTGCTTGCAGTTCTAATCTCTCCTAAGTGTCCTAAGGACCTAAGTGCGATCTTATCTTATGACCTAGCTACTAACTACATCTCGCGCGTTGTGTGCATACAGTCTGCACAACGATACAGCTAGGTCAATACCCCCTCCCCTCGACCAGAGAGAGAGAGAGAGAGTGCGAGTGAATAGGTACCGAGAGAGATAGGAATATGACAACACGTGATGGAAAATGCCATACAACAATTATTGTTGAACGGATGACGACTGGACGCCGGTGTATATAGCCATAGACCCGACAGAATATTTCTGATGTCAGGTCTCTCGGACACTGTCGTCAAGGGTCAAGGTCAGGGTATTATCAGGGGGTGTCAAGACAATTTGCGCTCCTACGCCCGAAAATTATTGGTCTACTCCCCACCCTTCCACAATATAGGGCCTACTCATAAATAAAAATCGATCAAAGTTTCTTATAAATGTGTTTTAGAGTTATTTTCAATACAATATTCATTCATTAGTTTACTATACAATTTAATGGACTACACGTTATATAATAATGTATTCTATAATTTCCAATTTCCCTTGAAAATGATGGAAACTTGAAAAGAAACAGAAGAGAAAATATGTAGATGCGTTTTTAATATTAGATCGACGAGGCCCATTGACTGGATGGTAGGTCTAAACATCAAGAGATTAGCTACGGTATGTTTATCAAAAAAACTATTTGATGTCGGTAGGCCTACTCTGTCATGGAAAATCGCGTCCGTATAACATCTTGTTCGATACACCATTCCAATAATCAAGTAGTTATACTCCATTTATATTCGCATTATCTGAGGGGTCAACAACTAATACTTTATTGTACACCTGATTCTTGATTTTTTTTATTCTCGTGATTTTTTTGGATTCGCGTGATTTTTTGGATTTGCGTGATTCCTGCTTGATTCGTGTTTTTTAATTCGCGTGATTCTCGCTTGATTCGGGTGATTTTTTTTATTCATGTGATTTTTTTTATTCACGTGATTCTTGCTTCATTCGGGGGATTTTTTTTTATTCGCGTGATTTTTTTTTCTTTTTTTTCAAATGTACACCTGATTTTTTTAGTTGTTCACCCCTCGGCATTATCAACCACAATTTACTCCAACTGTTTGACAGCAGTTATATTTACCCCCACCCAATTCAACTACATAATTTTATGAACCTAACCTATCCTAACGAACATCCTAAACTAATTCAATCTGAAATAAAACCAATGTAAACCCTAATTTCGGTCCGGCTAATAGCCATTTCGTGAGAAAATAGTGGCGTCTGAAGAGCATATACATGAAGCCTAACAACAATCCATTGAAACCCCAAAAGCCCACGTTACACCGAGTCGACTTTATTCCAGTACGAGGGGTTAACAACTCCTGAAATCAGGTGTACACTTGCCATGAAATCCCCTTGAAATCCCTGAAATCATCTAATCACCTGAAATCATCTGAAATCAGGTGTACACCAAATTTTCGAGTTGTAAACCCCCCGTTCCAGTATACGCTATTCGGCGCCCAAAAAATACTCGCTGCCTGTCACGCAAAGCTGTGACGTCACAGGAACGTAATATGTCCGATAACTCGCACTAAACTGACACCAACTGTTGTCATTGTCAACATCAAATCGAGCGACCGTCCCGCCCACGCACCACAGCATTAGCGGTCGTCGGTTTCGCGTGCTTACCTGTCCGAAGTGGTGTGCCCCAGGACCTTGGCTGCACAGAGGCATCGTCGCCTCTTGGAAAAATATACTAAGCGCCGTCTGAAAACAAACAATTTCATTTTATTTCATTCTGCATTATAATATTCAATACGGAATATGAGTGAAAACATATAACTAACAGCCCGCGTAAGAACACAAATTATGGAAAGTGGGCTTCCAAATAAAGAAATATATTAGTATATTTTGGGTTTATTGGGTTTAACGACGCACTACTGATGACTACGATCTATTGGCGTTGACAGGCTATTTTATTATGTGTTCTTGGATAGTGGGAAGGAGTCGGTCGAGGCCTGTTGTTAAGAAGCCATCCCAGTATTGACCTGAACGACAGAGGGAAACCACGAAAAAACCCTGTCAGGATGGTCAACCATCGCGGGAATCGAATCCCAGTCTCCTGAATGACGGTTCAGTGTATTAACCACTTGGCCACACGTCTCAGTATTTATATATTGATAGAATTATATCATATTACAAACATATATTATGAAGAATTATACACATAAAGAAATAATAAATACGTTGTGTAAAGCTCGTATAGCAGCTGCGAAAAAAACATGAATAAAACTCAAGAGGAGACAAAACAAAAGAGGAATGAATTGTATATTACTATAACATTGAATAATTGTGGAGTAATTGCAACTAGAGTAAGCTAACAGAGTAATAGTAAGACCTTGGTGCTCAAATACCAGGTGGCAGTAGCTCTAACTGGCAGTTCAGAGTTATCACCATGGTTAACCATACTATTTGTTTTCACCATAAAGGCTAACTGGACTTGATAATACCGGGCCCTCGTCAATTAAATGTATCATAAGTAGTGATGTAAATTTTCATGAAAATTTTTAGCTTGAAAATTTTCAAATTTATTTTCAAGTCGATTTTTTTTTGGTTTGTGTTTGGTTACAGAAGAAGTTGGCGCTTGAATTCACTCTTTGCAATGATTTGCTGAACCACCACATGCATTTGCAGTTTGCATTTGGATACAGAATCGTCAAGGATAGGTAAAATAAATCAGATGTAGGTTGGGCCAGTACTCCTTTGTAATGTCCCATTTGAAAAGTAAATGAGGAAAGATGTTGGAAATTTTCACTGAAAATTTTCTTCGAAAATTTTAATAACTTACATTTACATAGAAAATTTAAATGATTGTGCATTGAAAATTTTCAATCAATTGAATGAAACCCAACGATTTTTGGAGAAAATCATTTTTAAAAATCATTAAAATGAATTCAGTGAATTCATTGTATTCCAAATTTGATTCATGGAAAATTTTCAATGAATTGATCATTTATTGAAAATTTCAATAAACTTGAAAATTGTCAACGTCCCATCACTAATCATAAGCAAACCACTGATTGTTACACGCTAAGGGCCGGTATTACGAATCGATAGTTAGTGGATTGAGCAATAGTGAGCGGATTAACTTGTTATCACCATTGTTACATATGATATTTTCGTACCATTAACAAATAGTTAGTGGATTAGTACTTAACTAAGATTCGTAAAACCGGGCCTAATTGGAGTCGACGATCACATGCCTTTTTCACTATAGGCCCTATGTATATTTTATCAAAATTCTGTACTCTTATAAACCTGAACCTACCTTGAATGTCTTCATATACATGTAACAGTAAAAAAAAAATACATTAAAAAACTCCCAAGTATCCTGCAAGTTCAAATGTGAAAGCTTGCGTTGCATGTCTATAGTGGACACCTTTGGCTATTTGAATCTAGTTGTATCGATTCAGCTGCATTTAAAACATTCAACACATTTTAAACGTTGGGCCCGAGTTCGAGGCTGTCACACAAAACAGGTCTTGGAAAAATCCTTTCGCTCATAATTACACCATAGTTTCAAGTGAAGAAGTTGAAAACCTCTTTTATCTGTTCCAATATAACCTGATCACTCGTACCCCAATGTAACCTAGATGTTGGTAGGGTCACGTACATTGTAAATAAATTGATAAATAAATCTGAAACTTGTAATAGTATTTTAATTATTCTTTGGGGTGGTAAGATCGCCCTTGTGGTGCCCCGTTCAAATGATCTAATCTTCCATCCATAGCCTCAATTGGGGAACAATAATTTTGTATCAAGTTTGGATGTTATAAAAAAAAATTGTATTTACTAAACATACCCACCCGCTAATGCTAATGATCCAAGGGACGGCCGATCGAAAGCAGATATACTGTCTCGATATCTGGGAGGAGTATAAAACTCATACAACTTTATTTGTAATACATAATTAGAAGTAAATTAACCACTAGTTAAGTTTCAAAGTATCTGATTCATGTCAACAAAAATATATTGCTAATTATTTCATTTTGTCAGCAATATATGAAAAGTGCATGCGCTTTTATTTCTACAGGATGACTAATAAATACTAGATGTTCTCTATTGTGCTTTATAAAGGTATACTTAAATTCACGGAAGAATTAGGCCTCCGCCTACGGTTAATTATCTATATGTACCCAGTACCCACTAGTTCATTGTAACCTACCAAAAATTTGGTAATTACATAATCTTGCAGCAACTTCCAGGATTTGACGCTTTTGAAAGATGCAGTCGCGTTTCTTATCGCCAATTTGACCTGAATAATACCACAATACAAATATAACGGTTATATTTGTGAATGTTAGGTTGGTGGATGACTTTCTTAGGTGGATACAAGTATATAGTAACGCTCGAGTATTGTTCAACAAATATTTAAAACTACGGCACACTTTATCTAACGACTTGTCAATCTTCGAGAAACTATTTTAAAATGCCACAGCGGCACATTTGCAGTTCATCAAACTCCCAGATTTCTAGCTAACTAGATAAAATTAGATCTGCCAACAAACAGTATTACAATGTTTCACGTGTGTTTACCGTTTTTCTTTTTGTAATATTTATGAGTTGTATGTTTTGACGAGGATAATAATATAATAAGCCATTTTGTTTTGTAATAACGCGACCCATTTCCGTCAACAATAATTGTCACAATGCCCTCAGCACAATAACTTTCGGTTCAATTTAACGACAAATAAAAAATCGTGGTTAAAAACAGCTGGATATGTATTAATGTACAATAAAGCATTGCTAATTTGTAATAATATGATGGTTTCTACTTTATACCGACTTGAACGTTAGAAAAGTTGACTGAAATATTTAAAAAATCTTTATTACCCACTTTTTTTTTTTTTTTGAGTGACACCAACAGCGTGGTTATGTCATAATCTTTTTACATTTTTTTACATTCTAAAGATAAGATTATTTCATTCAAATATGACTAAGACGGGTGGAACAGTGGCTAGCACACTGAACCGTCATTCAGAAGACCGCAATTCGACGTAGGTTTCCCTTGTCGTTCAGGTCAATACTGGGATGGTTCCTAAATAGGTCACGACCGACTCCTTCCTACCATCGGAAAACATCTTTAAATCAAATAACCTCTCACCTAATCATCTTATTCACAACGCTAATAGATCAGCGTACAGTGCGTAGTTAAACCCATATAAATTAAATAACAAAAATATATCAAACAAATTAATCAGTTATATTGGAAAAGTTGAAAATTTCGACCAGTAAAACCTACATATTATATTTAGTCCCTGGATCATCATTATGAGAGTAGTTCTAACTGCCAGTTAAAAGTGGTTAACACCACGGTTACCCACGTTATTTGTTTTCGCCGCTCTCAGATAAAGGCTAACTGGACTGTTGACTGTCTATCGTCCGATATGCGAATATTTGCCAGAATCGATAACCATTTTTCACAGTTAGGATTTAATTACGGTAGTTCTCGAGTTGATAAATAAGCTCGTGTTAGAAGTAGGGCCTATGCAACCTAATTATCTCAAAATATGCCACTCATTGACGAAAAGTACCTCACTCGAAACGAACTCATCACCAACTGTATCAGTTCCCCAGTTCATTGTATTGCTATCGTAACAATAGTTAGTTACTTCAAACAAGTCCGTCTCGTTTACAATTTATTGTACCGTAACCGAGGTTACCGCGAGTATTGACGGTGCCGAACGACCGTCTCGCTCGCTCACTAGTGCGAACGATCGAGTGTGTCGAGTCGCTAACTTTAGACGCATGCGTGATCTACGAAAGTATTTAGTGTTGACGTGTATAGCTCGCCAACTTACAAACGAGGGATCAATCGTTATATATTATTTACTTAAAATATCCACGAAGAAGGTCGCCTACCAACATAACAAACACAAATATCACCCGTTTGTTTGCGTATATTTTATTTTAGAGGCAAAGATATTTTTTTATGGAAAGAATTACAATTTGAAGTTCAAAAAATATTCATGCAAGTTTTTTAGATTACTTAATTAGATACACGACATTTCTCTCGCGTGTACCTACATTAATACAGAGCCAGCTAATATATATACATAGGATAAGTCATATTTTACTATGCCTATAAATCACTATCCAGTTATCCTCGAAAGAAGAAAGTAGTCACCAATATGACAAACACAAAAAAATATCACAATTATGTTAGTATCACTGGTGTATGTTTAGGAGTAATGAATTTTAGAACGAGAATTCCGATTGAGCACACAACCACATATTTCAAATCCTGCCGTTTACAGCTGCAGCCAGTTCTTACAATGTCAAAAAATTGACATTCAACGAGTTAACAATTTGAATACAAGATAGCAATATTACATCTTTTTAATACCATTACTAGGAATAAAATTGTCAATTCACAAAACTGCACCACTAAGCCGATAACACTAGGGCGAGGGACCTAAGAACTGAGGGAAGGTAAAATATTAAAAATAACGTTTATTTACTTCGTGTCTGTGCGAACGACGGGCGGAGGGGGGACTATTTTTATACTTTCTGTTAGCGATTTATATACGAACCATACAAACGCCGTATATTTCTTTCCGAAATGAGCGTAAAAAGGATAGAAAAATGCTCCCAATATATCAACACCATTCTGTGTAAAGTGATTGTACCGGTGCCTATACTGTACAAATTATGGAGATTAAAAATATACACCAAACGTTCATTGGATTGAAATTTGTGAATTACAGTCGTTTTATTGGATGAGCGAAGCGGATACTCAATTTTACCTCACACTCTACAAAACGAGAAAGTTTTCATTTATTTATTTGGTGTGTGAACCGAAATCACAGTTTTTTAAAACTAGACACACACACATGTGTCATCATCTAACTCGATACCAGTTAGTTTTGGGGCGCAATAGATTGCACTACCTACTTTTTAGAAAAACTATTTGAAAATTTGAAAATATATATAAGAATAGGGCCTACCCCGTGGAGAAATTCGTGAGAAATATTTTCTTAGGATGAATTCAAAATTTCAAGAAATTTAAAACGAAGTATGATGGGCCTTACAGATTATTCCAAATTTGTACACAAATAGAATCACCCGTTATTTTTAAAAAAATAACCATAATGTAGTGATAATTAAAATGTAGTAATCCAGATCAATTAAGATGATCAAAATGTAAAACAAATTAAAAAGTTGAACGTTTTAAAAAATAATTAGTGTGAATATAGCTTTCCATTAAATTTCACATAAATTTATGCCCAAATCTCGGCCCATAGCAATCAGGGCACCATCGCCTATCTTACAAAGCATATTCTGCGTTTCCTCGTTTTATAACATTTCGTTCTCATAGGGTGGATTGCAAGAACGAAGTTTAAACCCCGGTCTACTTTAGACGCCGTCTAAGTACAAAATAGCACTGACGGGGCAATGCTATTTTGTACTTAGACGGCTTCTAAAGTAGACCGGGGTTAAACTTCGTTCTTGCAATCCACCCATACTTTTCCGATAGATTTTCCTCAAAAGAAAGTTACACATTTTTCTCAGATGTTTCGAATCGAATTTTCCGAGAAGCTAGACCCAGGGGCTTCCGTGCAAACTGAACTGCTCGATTTGTCTGAAACTTGACACTGGTTTCTGCTCATGCCCTGGGTGAAGTAGGCAAACGACCATGTCCATCTTTACTCCCACCCTTAGGGACGTAGGCCTACTGGCAAGTAATAGGCCCACCGGGCAGCACTGAAATTAAGGGCCCACTCTATGGTGACCATTTCATTACTAATTAATTATTTAAAACCGAATCCAGGACAGGGAAAACAGAATTTTTTCTTTATCAATAATTAATAGTTTTTATCGAAGCATTTAAATTTTTAAACCATAGCAGCGGCGTAGCTAGGATATTAAGTCAGGGGGGACAAGAATTTTGAAAGGGCGTCATGCATATTTTCGAATTTATCGAAATTAAACACTTTTCAAATAGTGTTCAACGTGTTTCAGATAAGATCAGGATGCAATAAATGTGTTCTCTTATAGAACTAAAGGTGCCCAAATGATATTTGCTCATCACAGTTATTGTAACTGCATGGTCGTTCTGTGTCATTTTAGCGCTCCGGGCAAGGACTCAATAGTGAGCCCCCAAAACCAAGTGTAGCAAGCAAGAAGAGAATTAAGCCCCGCAGGGCATTTTTTCGAAATTGTATGTTTTTCAATTCGATTCTACGGGTTTTCGGAACTACACGAAATTTCTCGAATACAATTATAACTGTGGGGGCCCACCACAGCCGGGGCACACCAATGGCCGGTGTGGCCTTATGGCCAGTACGTGCCTGCCCACCCTTCGTGATTTCTGACCAATCATTTAGGTGCATTATTTACGTCACATACGTCACACATTTGGCCTATGATTTGACTAAATCTGCAAAATCACGGTTGCGAATTTACTTACTATACTATAGTCAATTAACACTTGTCTAATACCACCTGTTGTTGATAATGATCAAACAGGCACCATTATACGTAAATGTATACACTGGCGATCACATAAAATGGTTTAGGCCCGGTTTTACGAATCTTAGTTAAGTACTAATCCACTAACTATTTGTTAAAGGTACGAAAAAATCATATGTATCCAAAACAAGGGTGATAGCAAGTTAATCCGCTAACTATTGTCTAATCCACTAACTATCGATTCGTAAAACTGGAATCGATTCGTAAATCTGGACCTTATTCTGATTTTTGTTTAATCTACGCATATTTAACCGCTATATTAGTAGGTATTGTTGACAGACCACTATGGGAGTATTTAATATATGCTAGAATTTGCTAGTATTTATGCCTATAATGTCAGTACGCCTACTTTTTCTTCAGAATACATTTTGATGCAGCTTGATCGAGCACTTTATGTGCCCGCAAACGTACATATATAAACCAGACATCAGTACAACTCCCATGTTGTGATGGATTAATCGAAATAAGATAAACTGTAGTTACTAGTAAACGATTAAATGTGTTTAAAGGTCGGGAGGTCTATTCAAGACGTGAGCTAACAAATAACACTGGCAACTAGCCTAAGTACCGGTACACTCAGTACCCGATGACCTTAGACACTGTAGCTCACGTTTGTTTATGTTACGTAAGTCGGCGATCGATATATCCACGAGGCAGAAGTGAACATAGAGTACACGAAAAGCCGTGATAAAAATTACGCCATTGGTAATTATACTGCATTACATAGTCATATGATAAGAAAATAATATCTTCTCGGCTTACAGAGTAATGTAAACAAAAACTCCAAGGTTACATTATCCCCCATTCAAGAACATGCTCACTCTCTCTACAAGCTACAGTTACGGAAACGCTCGGGTGAATTAGTAAATTGTCGAATTATCTAACAAAAAATACATTTGTTATGATTTCTTTACCCGGTTGACCTTCGGGCCCTTGACCATGTCACGACAGAAACCACCGCTATCAACCGTAACAGATTAATCCCAGTGATTACTAAGCAGCCATTTTCGTTTAAAGACATACACACATTTGTTTACAAAATATCTTACCTCGAACTGCCAGTGTGCTGATTGTAGTAATTGTTTGGCTTGATCTCTTGCACAACCTGCGGCTAATACAAATTGATTAATCATCACTTGTTCACGTAGAGAGTCCATTTTAGCCCCTAATACTATTTAATTATAAGCACACACCACCCGATCACAACACCTCGGCCAGACTTGTTTTCAAAACTACACTACTCATCCCCCAGACGTTTACCAATGAATGACGTCAGTGCCGAGCTTGTGATTGGTCCAACAAGGTCGGCTATTACATTCAGTGTGCTCGTGTTTTTGTTATTGCCGTTCTGATATTGTGCGCAGCCTCCCCACACATGTAGTCACCGGAAATAGGTCAATCCCCAGGAAATAAACATAAACAATGACGACTCACAACGTGACAGATTTACGAAATGAGTGGAATACATTTTACCCAACACAGGTATTGACATTTAAGTTAATTTGATTGTGAGGTTACATTTTGAATATATGGAATTGAAAGAATATCAGAAAAACCTCTAGTAAAATATTTATTTTTTGTGAATATTTTGATATTCCGATGTTGGCAATCTCTCTTCACTGTACTGCTGCCACCTGTTAGCAAAGACAAGCTCTCTTTAATGTTTTCAAAACATTCACTGTCAGATGACAGCTGACGTTTGTCATCATTCACCCGTGATAGGTTTAATTATTACTACACCACTATCACTTTCTTATCAGTTCTGTAGCTACTTCAGTGGTTAACTGAATAACGATCCTTTCAATCGTTATTTCTAAATCGGTACTTTCAACATAACTATTCACACAGGGGTGTGAAATATAATAATTAATATGGAACCTAATCAACCAAGTGAATATGCAAGACCACCCCCGTACACACCAATGCCAATGCCAGGTTCGTTAATTTCATCATGATGTAATTTTTTATTTCATCATTATTTATTTAAATCACTTGAATCAATTAAAACTCGTATTGGCTGACGTCAAACGATGATATGCTACATGATGATAGGCCTACATGTAGGAATACTTTCTCTTAGTTTTATATACAGTACCTCAAGTCTTTGTGTAGGCCTATGGTACATGTAATAAGGTAGTATCATATTAAAAAATTACGTTATGCTCGAAATAAAAACTAGTGATATTTTTGAATATTTGCAGGCACTGCCGTTCCCCCAAGTGTTCACCGTCAACTGCCTCCAGGTTACCAACCTTACCCAGGCCCTCAAGCACCCGTCCCCGGCGTTTATGTACCTACATATGGAGCGACTACAACAGTTACCGTTCAACCGCAATCAAGGCCTGTCCACCAGATTATCATTGTCGGAGCTTGTCCTGCTTGCAGAGTAAGATTGTTTGGATGTTGTATTGTGCGATTACCGGGTACATTTGTCAAGTGACTGTGATTGAAGCCAGTTCTGAAACTTAGTAGCCCTACAGTATTGAGAAACTATGTTTCCAAGAGTATACCTGCAGTAATTATACTTGAATATACGAAGATTGACAGAGTCAATGGCCCATGTGTTTGCAGTGTGGGCTAACGGTGTCAGTCGATCGGAACCTCTCTAGTAGATATAAGTATATAATATGAATTCGAGACCAAGTTATAATGTGTCGGATAGCGAGGCCTATATTGTCAAATAAAATACAGCGACAGGTTTCCTGCTTTTCCATCTTTCTACTGTACATCTACCAAGTTGATGTCGTAACAAACAACTAAATAACAATAATATTTAGTGTAAGCCCAAGAAGGTTATATTTGTAGTTTGTTTTCATATGAGTTCCAGGCATGAAAATCAACAATTGTAAATTGAATCAATTGATTAGTGATATGCTTCTAGAATTGTACACTGAATCTACGTTTTGAACGCTTGCCATATTACCAAGAAGTTACTAGATTATATCTTGAAACTATCACTTAACGTAGTCATTATTTATTTATCAGAATGTACATATAGTTTTATAGCAACAATAGTTTATGAACTAGGATCATTGCTTCTGGCAAAGTTTCAGTTTCTTAATCAGATACTATAAACAACATACTCTATTAGAATATTTATCATGAATTTTTCAAGACTCTATATTTATCTACCCTAACATAAGCTCATTAATTTGAAACCATCCAGACTACAGAATTATTCATAGATGAACTTCAGCGATGCCCTTCGTGTGACTCTCATGACACTTTCTCAATGTATTTTGTTTCTATTTTTTTCCACAATAAGTCGGCCATGACCGCTTCCTTCCCACTATCCTTCCCATTACCCAAGAACCTTCATCTCATCATCCCATAATTTCATTTAATCATCCATCCGACGCCATGCGTCGTTAAACCCAATATAAAGAAAAAATGCATAATGTTGCAATCGCTAACACCAAAGCAATTGAATTACATTTTCTGAATGATATTAAATTGTAATTTAATACCCAACCTGTCTACTTACATCTCGCAATATCTAGATAGCTGTTTGGGTGCCCCAAACCAACCCAAACGAGGAGGGGACTGGGCGCTGATTTCTGCCTCCCCACCGAAGCTGTTCTCCCTCGCAACTAACGAATGTATTTATTATTTTGTTTGCAGGTTGGTGTTCTCCAAGATGACTTCACCTGTCTAGGAATATTCTGTTGTATATTCTTCTTCCCGCTGGGAATTCTGTGTTGTCTTGCGATGAAGAACCGCCGTTGCTCTAACTGCGGAGCTTACTTCGGATAATACTACGCCAAGACTAGAGTCAAGAACAAACCAAAGCCTTTCCTTCCATATGTTAACGATAATGTTGAAGATAATAATATAGTCACATAATATATTGAATAAAATTGGTTCAACTTTCCGCACAGGATAATCTGTATAAAATATAATTATTTCGCAAGGTAAATCTTACTTAATTCTCCGAGTGATTAAATTAAAGAGGGATGGACTATAGATAGAGGAATAGTACATTTTGAAAATATATCAATAGTAATGGTACCGTGTCAACTTTATGCTATATGTGTATATTTATTTTAAGATTTCTGAAGCACTTATGCATATGCACATATAGGCCTATATATATATATGATATTTTCAAATTTTCCAGCGGAATTGAAGTTAGACCAATTTTATATAATACATTATCCAAGTTTGAAGTTTATAATGATATGTTAATAAAGGAAAATGTGTATTTTCTATGTATGTATACATCACTTCATAATAGCCTATATTAGCCTATAGCTGGCCTACGGTATATTGTTTTGTAAGTCAATATAAATGTGATATAATTCCATGGGTTTTATTTTTATTAGTTGTATTTTCTATGCCTTAAGTTTCATATATATAATATCATAGTTGTAATTGAATATATTGAAATGTGAATATGTAAAATGTTGAAAATGTGAAATATATTTCAATATTTTATTACTCTTAAAAATAGGTGCGAGTCTATTTACTTGAACAAGGTTCATCCACTCTGAGTCATCCATCTGCCATCTAACTTGATTCTTCTTAAAAAGTTTTGAATAAATATGCAGGAAGACTTTTTATTTACACCTACTCAATTATCTTATCTTCAATTCTTTGAATTATTGTAATTCAAATAATTCGATTTTTTTTCATTCACGATCCGACGTCATTGTAATCTCCAATGACGATATTTGATTTCACGAATCATTATGCAACTTGTTATACATCACTGTACGGCAAATAGTATTGTATTGACACAAGGCGTTGGCATTGAATTTGAAGGTTGGACTTGCGAAATAACTATTGTCCAGTACCTGGCGCACTGAACTGTCATTGAAGAGACCGGGGTTCGATTCCCATCGTTGTCGGCCATTCTTATTTAGGTTTCATGTGATGTTCCTCAGTCATGGAAACTGATATTGGAATAGGCAACGACCGCCTCATTCCGAAAGACTAAAGAGGGTTATTTAGATTATAGATAAGTTATTTAGAGGGTTATCAGATTAGTCAAGTCATTCAAGCTCAGTAGTTCCAGTATGTTATGTTCATCGAAAACTTGAAATAAAGTAATTGTATCCCAATTAGGGCGAAGGATACAAATTTAAGATCGTCTGGAGGAGGCACCACAAGGGCGATCTTACAACCCCAAAGATATAGTTATGTATAATATAGCTCATTCAACAAATAGTGAAATTATACAATTCAAAAGTTTTGTTGGGAAAATAGTTTTCAATCTTATTTCTGGATATATCTTCTCTGTCTACAATTCTATTTATATTCTTTTCTTCCAAATCTACTTTATAACGAAAAGTTAAAGTAATTAAATACATCATATAAGGACGGCTAAATGTAATAATTAACACCATTTAATCATGGAGTTCCTTCCGCCTTGTCTAGGATCTCAACAATGAGTTAATACGCTTCATTAAGCGTTTACTTATGACCTCGCATGAAATGAACAAAATAATACAAGTCTTTGTTGACAATAAGGCTCATTTAATTATATTATATAGATATATAATATATATATATATATATATATATATATATATATATATATATATATATATATATATATATATATATATATATATATATATATATATAATGGTAAGTCTGAAGCGATGGAATCTTGCGGATCGAGGTTATATTCTACCATTGCAACACCTGTGTGAATTGGTCAGAAATTCTGCCTACTTTTACTTGATAATTAGATATTGTTGATATTCAGTGCATGAGGATTGTGAATTTTGAAGGTTTTTCCGCAAGTTTAGTTGACCATGTCTTTATCAGGGTCGAAAACCAAGAAGACTAAGTGAAAAAACTTTGTTTCCTCAAATGCAAATCAATTACAGTATCTGGATCGAACCGTTATACGCACTGATCGCTTACAATACATGTACATTACATTTATTTGTGTTATTACAATAATCAGGGTCGTATTTAGACCTAGACCACCTAGGCAGCTGCCTTAGGGGAACCCGTGTTTGGGGTCGGAATTTGGCCAAAGAGTGTAAAAATATATATTTCATATTTATTGTGCTGTAACTTCAGTCAGAGAAAAAAATATAATTAAATAATATAAATAATTAAACTAAAAAAAACACAAATAAATAATTGCATTAGTATAAAAATATGGAAATATGCATTAGGATGTAGGCCTATTAATATCAACTATCTTTTATTGATTTGAAAATATTAGAGAAAATATTTTTGAAAAAAATTCATCCTGAGGTCATCATCACTTTTGAATCCTTGCATGGGGCGTTAAACTGTATTCGTCTGCATGTATTTCGCGATGACCGTGATTGTGGTTGATTATTAGTGAATTCGTTTTTTTATATTGGGTTTAACGACGCACTGTAATTAGATTTTGATGATGGGGTGGTGGGGGGGGGGGGGGGGGGGGGGTGCGGCAAAAACTCTTGCCTTTGAGCGGCTCGCTTACTTACCACGGAAGTGATAATAATTATGTTCTATTGCTACCAGAACCAGTTTGATTGTGGACCTCTTCTTATAAGTTATCTTTAATAGTCATCATAAATGTATCGACTGCAGTAATCAGATTTTTTTATATTATCAATACTGGTTTTAACGACGCACTGTAAAGGCTATCTATCGATCTATCGATCACTGTAAAGATCACTGTAAAGATCTATTGACTAAGTATGTTAATTATGAATGAATTGATTAGACGATGAGATAAAAGATTACTGTAGGCCCCTATAATGGAAACGGTCGTTACATTGTTGAGCGACCTTAGTCTACCTTAATGAGAGAGGGAAACCTAGACAAACCTCAGATGAATATGGCGAGAAACGAAATCCAGTCTCCTCTCCTTAGTGAGGTTTCAGTGTGCTACCCACTGGTCCACCCATCTCAGTATTATTAATATATCATAATTGATAATAATATTATATATATATATATATATATATATATATATATATATATATATATATATATATATATATATATATATATATATATATAACGCATAACGCGTTTTAGTTTCATTAACTATAGTCATAATGAAACTGGAGTGAGAAAGAATTGTATATTTAACAAAAACAAATTTTTAAATTTCGAAAAAACTTTTCAATCAACTCTAAATTGTCTGATCTCGAGATTAATTTATGAAGTCACATGATCCCTCTTCACCTTTGACGTTAAGATTATAATTAAATATTATGAAGGGCACACGGAAATGTGTAAGTTCTGGTTCATTTTTTTTTTTTTTTTGGTTCGGTTTGTTGACATTACGCAGCCAATCACCGAGTGTTCTATAATTACGTTCTCGTACCAAAATAAGTATGTTTATTCATAGACTGACTTAATTAGATCAAAATTAGTTGCCATAAAAGATAACGACGATAAAGGAACGCGACGAAGAGTCGGTATGGAAACGAATAAATCAGTTGGCAGAATAACAAAAAATATTATCGGTGCCTCAAGTCTTATCATGGTCTTATGAACTTGCGTACGTTCTTAACAGTTGTAACTCACAAATAATTACGATTTGTATTTTATATCTACTTGACTATCACTTCTTAAGTACTTTCATAATTAGTTATTAAAGAAACATTATTCCACAGACAGTTAGGCCTCTATATCAGTTAAACTAGCAATTATGACGTCATATTTTGACTAGAGTCATGGCGCATTGTCACTGCCGTCTATAGATAACTCATGACATACCTGACTTATGACGTCAATCTGAATCTCCACACAATCTAAAACTGAAAGAAAGTTAATTTTAATGATGCTGATGAAAATGCCCAACGAATTCGTTTAATAATGGTTTTAAATACTTTGTATCATAACAAAATGTTTCCGATTATATTGTGTGTATATATATATATATATATATATATATATATATATATATATATATATATATATATATATATGCCGCCCTTGGTAGCTCAGTCAGCTGAGGCATCGCTTGAATTATTATATGAATTATTGATGATATTTAACTCCCCTCATATATTCTTGATTGTAAAAAATTACTAGTTCCGAAATAAATAGCACAAATTCTATAAAAATCAATGATATTCAATCCAATAAAATTTTTATGTTATAACAATTGGACTTGAATTTAAACTTAGGACTTATCACTCAATAAAATAAGTTAAATCATTTATAATGGAATAAAATCCTCATAATTAGAGTAGTTTTATATGACAAAGATTTGATGCAATTATAGAAGATTAATAAATAATCCATTTACAATAATGGAATCATGTGTTTAATGCTAATTATCACATTGCAGTCAATACTTGATCAACAATGTGTAATACGCTAATCCACTAGACATCGCTTCTATCAACAATTTATTATTCGTAAAACGGGCCCTAAGTTAATCTCGGTCCAGCTAGTATTCCCAAAAAGTATAGTAGGTTTTATGAGTTCCTATTTATACATATTTCTATATATATCAATGTATAAATATATTTCTCTTTATATATATATATATATATATATATATATATATGCTATTATATTTATTGGTGTTTTTTTTCATTAAAATAAATCCAGTGTAAAAACAAAACCGAATCGAGAGTATTGTTGAATACATTACACAGCAGTCCTATGTTATCTGGATCAATGTCAAACTGTGTACGTGTTAGCTAATCCCCAGCATGCTTAGGCTTAGCAAATGATAATTATAATATAATGGAAACCCATATCCAGTTGGATGTCAATTTTATAGTCGTACTTTATGAGTTGATTATTTTTTGGAATTTATTACCAACGTGAGTCAAATGCCCAATACAACCATTATATACAACCATTAACCATAAGGCCTGATATGAATCTCAATGAAGAGTTGGAATGTTACATTTCCCATTTGTTTGGTAACTAGAGTTAAGATTACCGCAGCTAAATCACAGATTTAGAGAGCATAACAATTTTATTGTCAGCTGTTCACTCAAATGTGATTGACCACAAGGATCCAGCTTGATAATCTATACAAAATTACAATTGAATTACAAAAATTACTTATGTAAAATTATTAACTTATATCTAGATATAAAAGTCGACGATTTGAAAAAAGAACGATATTGAAACAAAAATACAAATGATAATAATAAGTTTGAAGATTAAATAGTTGAAATAAATAAAATAAATGTTTTGTAACGTTAGTGACGAGTTATTATACAGATGATTGTGGAGAATGAAGGATGAGTCTTTTAAAATTGATGTCACTATATGATCTGATTTTGTGATCTGAAAAATTACAACAAGATACTCATTAAAATGATTTGAACATTATGTTCTTCAAGATACACCAATACCAACCATGCTAACCACATATGGGGCCTATACACTACCTACGCGGTTTTATCTTGAAGATAACTATATCATAAACTGTAAGCAAAAACCCAAGAAAAAACAACAAAGTAACTCATATATATATATATATATATATATATATATATATATATATATATATATATATATATATATATATATATTTATGTTTCCACGAGTGAATGTATTTGTATCAATCATTTTTTCGGTTCTACTTGTTGCCTATCATTACATGTATTGATGTGTTAATATTTATTCTTATGTATTCATTATACTTTATTAATATATTTTTATATATAGGCCTATCAATATTTTCAATAAAATAAATTATCTAAGATAAAACACAAGTACCGGTAGTACCTAAAAAATTACTGATAGAAAAAAAAGATATATCTATAGCCTATACATACATATACGTTAGGGTGACAAGACGTCCCGGTTTACCCGGCATTGCCCTTGTTTTGAGCTCCCTGTCCCGGCGTCCCGAGAAATGTTTTCGGGACCAACAAATGTCCCGGTTTTCAAAAAACGGATGAAATATAAATAACTGGGTATTTTTCATACTCTAAAATTCATATTCTTATAATTCAATTGTGTTTTAAATTTTAAAAAACTACTAATATTTGGTGAATCAATTTTTAAATTGCATATCAAATTTAAATAACTGTTATTCTATCTAATGATAGATAGAGAGTTGTGACATGTGGAAGACATGACTCGTGTGAATATAAAGTTGTATGCAATTACTAGATAGAAAAACATATATTATTGATTTTATATGACTAGAAAAAACACTCAAAATATTACTAGAAGACTGTAAATACAAAAAACTTCCCCTGTGGGACTTATAAGCCCTAGACCCTTTCCCCCCCCCCCCCCCCAATTAAATTTGGGAGGTATGATTTTAACTATGCTCGTCTTGGCGTTGTCCCGAATTTTCCTTTTCTGAATATGGTCACCCTAACATACGTCAATGCAAGACGGTTACGAGCGACAGTCCCATCACCTCACTCCACTAGCGCGCGGGGGTTTCGCGTCTCCTTCTCCCACAGTTACTATCTTATATCACCTATCAATAGAACCTAATTTGCATAAAACAACATACGCCAAGTAGAGAAAGATATTCTTGCACACAGTTGAGAATTGGAGCGATATTCCCGTTGGCTTTTCCTTGGATCTCCCCATGAACAACTTCCTGCCAATTCTCGCAACTCGCGGTTTCCTCCGAGCACGTCACTGTCGTCGGTCGTTCGCCTAACCCGTTTCTACGTTATCTTTTCAATTATTCCAAGAATTATAATGAGGGGTTTTTTGTTGAAGAATGAGATAGAAATCAACAATATAAGATATGATAAGATATTTCTTACACACAATTGAAATTGAAATTCATTCCAACTTGTTCCTAAACATTATAACCATTCCAATAAATAAACTAGGAAAACGCCTTATATGCGTTGTGAGATGAGCTTAGAAGTATGGAAATGTAGAATTGAGAACATTTTGTCAGCTCAATGTACATATACAGGCCATGGATCACTTCAAAAATTCAAGAACCGCGGCTGTCTGTTGGTATATGGACCTTGGTTTCCAAACAATGGTAGCAGTGCCTTCTTGATATCCATCACAGATTTTAATCGTTTTAATTTATTGGTGACACTTGTTGCTCACATTTAATAGTTTCTTAATTGCTTTCTTAATTGCTTTTATTGATGTGTAAAAAAGTACATTAAAAATGCGTTTTCTTCGTTATTTCACATCCGATTGTACAATAAATCGCTTAATATAGGTATGATAGATCTTTCCACATTCAGTATAAATTTGAGAGCTTTTGAAAAAAACAATTTTCCAAGTATTTCTCCCCTGGCCTATTCTTATGGGGAATTTCCATACTTTCCAATTTTTTTCCGGAAAAACCGTCCGACCGATTTTTCTGAAAAACAATCCCAACTATTCTGGTATAACACCAATTCGGGAAAAAAGTTTCGAGTTGATTGAAACTTTTTCCTGACCTGTATGCCGTGTACAAAATTACACAAAAAAAAAAAAAAAAAAAAAAAAAAAAAAAAATAAAAACCAAGCCCCAAATTTTTCGGTATATGGAATGAAAATCTTCGCTACGCTCATCTAATTATCAAACTCATCAGCAGGTCATTCGAATATGACACTGCTAAATATGAGGTGATGATGTTTTCTTGATTATTAATCGTTGGCTTGATAAATGTCTTCAACTTATTTAAATTCATAATGTTACGTGATCACATAGAAGCATGCAGAGATCAAGATTCCAAGTTATCCTTGCCTTAACCTTTATGTGTAGCAAGTAAGAAATGTAAGCGCGCCACAAGCCAACTACCAAATCTGTATTTAATATAATTTTTGTATTATTAAAAATGGAACTGTAAACGAAATCATTATTCCCCAATTGATGCAGGAAAAGTAGGATCGTTCGGACGGACCACCACAAGAGCGATCTTACCACCCCAAAGAATGGTTATCAATAAAATGGCTCATTTAACAAACAATACATTATAGTGTGATAATGTTAGGGATAGTTGACAATTCAAAAATTGGGGACAGAATATTCGATCTTAATGTCTTGATCTGCTTTTTCTTCTCATCCTTGAATTATTCTTTCTTCTTTATTATTGTATTCTTCAAATTATTATTGATTTTGTTTCGATTTTAAATTTCAAATACCACCACACGATAAAAGATCACAAATTATTTCAATGACTAGTATTCAAAGGGTCATAAAAATTAAATAAACTTTCAAGTACAGTCAATTTCTTCGCATATCCTCTATTTCATAGTTAAAATCATTGTATCCTCGATATCGGAAGCACAGAAAGCCTTCAATAGCCGCTAATGATTGCAGGCCTGACGTTTACAACAGGCAATGTGCTCGAACCCAAGACGTATACGAAACGCTGATGAGGAGGGAAGGGAAAGTCCACTTCCCATTAAGGGGGACTATTATTTCCTACCAAGGCCCTCGGCTACCTATATTAACCACTACCACAAACGCCACTCAACATTAACAACTCAATTCCCTCGGAGATCAACACCGTATACAAACTAATAATACAAATATTAATTTCATAATTTTTTTTAAATTTTGAATTATTGTGTATTTATTATTCCTAAAAATGCCTATTTCTGCTGAGATTTCTGTTTTGCCGACGTTGGACGTGGTGATTGGAAAGCTCGATCAGAATGCGTGCTGTGTGGAAGATATTGTAACAAATGGTTTGCCGAAGAATGGTTTACCGAAAGTGTTGCCGAGGGAAGGAGCTTGGTTCGAGAGTTTGCCAGACGAACAACGACACGGTAAATTCTTGAAAGATGCTATCGAGATATTGCTCGAGAAGGCAGTTTATCAAGCGACATCTCGAGACAACAAAGTTTTGGAATGGCGAGAACCGAAAGAATTGGAAGAGTTAATGGAACTGGGATTGAAGAGTGAACCAGAAAATCATGATAAATTATTAGAATTATTGAAAGATACAATTCAGTACAGTGTGAAGACTGGACATCCATATTTCGTCAACCAACTCTTCTCCAGGTATGTCAATAAATTACATTTTTATTTTAATTATATTTTAAATTAGTTGTGTGCATCAAAATGATATCTGCAACAATTGAAAACTAACAATACCATCAAACTAGAAGCAACATGAAGAATAATATATAAAACGTAAAAGCCAGATATGAAATTACAACAAAGGATTAAAAATGTGTGTGAACGAATATTTTTCTGAATTCCGTTAGAACTTTTGGACAAAATGTGAAGAGCTAAGAAGTGTATTATCTTTTTTAACTATAAATATATTTAAAGCACTACAATTTGCTTATATTCACGTGGTCTGGGGTGGGACTGAAGTATTTCAGTTATCGACTATATCGTAATCCTTGGACTTGACCAAGTTATTCTTTCTACTCGTAACATATTGATAGTTCAGCCATGTTTAGTCTGATATTTGTTATTTCTTACTTTATTATTTATAGATAGCATAACTCATCACTTACTTAATGAGCTTATTGTACAAGGTATCGAAACTCTTGAATTATCAATCTATACCTCAATGTCAGGGAAAACCACACGTGTTTCTGACGAATATCATAGGTCACCGCCATAACATGTCTTGAACAGAATATAACCTGAAAAACGTGTCTCTTTGAAGTTGAATAACCCTACAAAGTAATTGTATAA
Organism: Brachyptera putata; assembly: GCA_907164805.1. Lineage (NCBI taxonomy): Eukaryota > Metazoa > Arthropoda > Insecta > Plecoptera > Taeniopterygidae > Brachyptera > Brachyptera putata. The sequence continues at coordinate 4,758,531 of OU015470.1, read as the reverse complement.
TCTTTAGTTGAAAATATTAGAATTTAATAGGTTATATTTGGAGTACAATTCATACAATACGATTACATGAAAGGCATGACGTCCAAGTTACACAAACTCAGATGTATCTTCTATAATCTAAAGAAATAGCTCATAAGAAAAGTGGATAACATTTCAATATCACAACTAATGTAATCAGGTCCGATATTAAAAAGTTCAGTTTGCCTTATTTTGAGAGTTAGTGACAGCAAATAGCATGGGTAACCATGGTGATAACAAAGCTTGACTGTCAGTTAGAGCTATTTCGATTTTGGTTCTGCTGTCCTTGTGGTACAAAACTGATACATTTTATTTTGAATATTCTTGTAAAGAACCCACCAACAGCTATGTAATATGGGGGTGTGAATGAGCAGCTTATAATGAAACTATGCAATGATAATAAGTGAAATAACGTTTACAAAAATCTATGCCTTATACAGGACTCGAACCCATGCCCAACAGTGACTCATTTGTTATTTAAACGGTGTCTTAGTTGACGGTGATCTAGATAGGGCGACGAACTGAGATGAACTAGACAATAATTAGTGAATTCACCTATTATTGCCCTTGGTTATTTATGTCATTTTCGTACATGAACTCATAACTGCTGATTAAGACTTGATTGAAACTAATGTAATCTGTATTCGCTGTACAAAAATAACCAGGCGCAAACGTGTGCAATCATCATACACAAATCTGTCACTCATATTAGGGTCTATATCTAAACAAACCTGTAGTGTTGTGACATGTAACTTTGATAGAACAATTATTATTTAATGGATTACATTTTATTATGGTCTATTCACACCAACTAAAATCTCTAAAACCTCATGAAATTTGTTGGTCAGATTTTTGTTAATTTTCCAACAAAAATGACGAATTACTGTTGTGGTTCTCACTAAGAGCTGGTAGGCCCTGAGGTAGGATTCTTTTCTTATAGTCTTGTTGGGTTTTGAAGATGATATTATATAAAATGATGTAATTTTGACGAATATAGCCGAAAAAATAAAACATAACATCTGTATTTTCGTAGTTTTCTTGCAGCAATGAGTTGACTGTCGTCTCAAATTCTTTTTCATTACGAATTATCCACAGTGAAATAACATTATAAAACGAAAGATAGAATTAATAGATACTAGGCCTACTCATTATTCACTTGGAGACATGGTTTCAGATTCAAAATTGTTTGACTTTTTGAGTTTTGACAATTGTATAGTTTGATTCAAATCAAGTCATCAAATCTAATGTGCTATTTCTCTTTCTTCATTCATTGATACGACTAAATCGATCAATCAATTTGCTGGCAGTCACCCAGTTCATGTAAATTATTATATTACACACTATAATTATTGTAGATTACTCAGCTGACAGTTATGTAAAGTGATATATAACAGAACATCGTCCACCAGTCAAGCTTTGCATCCAAGCATGTAGAGCGTTATCCTTTAACTATTGTCTAGGCTCCACTTTGTCTGTCAGTCCCTGACCTAATTGCTACGCTAAATGCAGGTCATCTCTGACAATTGTACGGATTCAACACTTCACAATAATATCATTATTCAACTCTTTTTTAATATCAGGTCTAGTTTTATCGTATTAATTCACTTTCGATTTTAAAACTCGCATGGGATTTGGCATTTATAATTTTCCATTCTCCACTTCTAGCAATGTCAATATCTCGCTTTCTATAGACCTTCTAATTCTAATATTATTAGTTTCAAGTTTTTGTATGAATTTTTATATAAAAAAATAATGTGTCGAAATAATATGTAAGAAATATTATCTAAAAAAGAAACAATGAAAATATAAAACGTGTGCATGCGACTTGATAATTCAATACATTTTACTTTATATTTTCATTTGTCTTTATATTGTTTTTATATAATAGGCCTATATAAACATTATGCAATCGTATCTTTCTATTTCAATATGGCAATAAAGTAGAACCAATTACTTATATTCATCTATATATTTCTTTTATTTATCCCGTTTTTGTCCAAGTGGATCAACACTTATTAGGCCTACTATAATAAAATAAAACATTCAAAAGTAAATCAAATAACATAAAATACCAATACAACACAAACACAGTATTAGAGCACAAACATAAACATCCTCGTCTATGACAAACCTACATGAAATTATGTAAATTGTAGGTCTTTATTAACTATATAAATATATCTAGCAACTACAAAGTCAAACATTGAAGTCGATAAATTTACATTAAAAGTCAATATTAAACGTCTCATTTATTAAAAGTGAATAGAATGTAATGAATGTGTAATTATGCTATATGGACCTTCCTGTATGCCTACATATTCGCTGTGTTTGTGATGGATACAAATTAAAAATCGACAGGTTTCAGAAAAACATTACATGGAATATGATGTGTTAAAGATAATAAAACGGTAAAAAGTAATTTATTAATATAGTATGTATAACTAATAAATCAAATCAATTTTATATAAATTACATTTATATTGATCATAATTAATTTACTTATTATGGATGTTGTTATCTATTATAAATTATAATCAATATAAAAATGTATAAAATGAAAATATTTATATGTGTATGTAACTATATATCAACGCTTGATGAAGGTTCCGAACGACCGTCTCACGTATCCCACATCATTAACGAACGGCTGGTTCTTGAGTGAATGTCGTGCCAATATTGATGATAATTAACACCAGCCTTGTGTAACATTCAATCAATCATTCGCCACTGTTTTGCTTTCTTCGTCAGCCATGCCGTCTTGTTCGGATGCAATCATTTCAATGCCATGTCGGTATAAATTATTCCACTGCCCCTGCTTTTCGAACATCATGAATAATTGAACATATTTACTTGATTATATACATTTTCTCTCTTCCACAAGACAGGTGAGATTTTAGTTTTTACAAGGTAATCAGCCACTTAGGCGTTGTCTAATATTGTTCATTTCAAGTATATGAAAAATACATTATATAAGTTATAGCAGTATTGGAAATATAAATTATTCAGAATGGGCAGAACTGTATTTATTTTACATTTTTTATATACTGACCTGCTGTAATTATTTGCTTTTGAAATAAAAAAAAATAAGTCTTAGGTAGCTTTCAAGTGATCGTCACTTATTGTTGAAATTAAGTGAACTACAATTTACACCAAATTATGATCTCCAATCACAACTTCGTCATTATTTTGTTCGACCCCTATCTTTCATCCTTGGCCTTAATTGGGGAACTATGATTTTGCATCAAGTATCGATGTTATTGAAAAAAAAAAAAAAAAAAATGTTTGATCCCGTCTTTTTTAGTCCCAGATATTTTTCTCCTAAACTAGTTTCTACACTTCCACATATTCAATTACATAATTATAACATGCATAATAATGAATGAATAATGAAATTGCAGCGTGGATCCGTACGGTCTAGTAGGCCAATGGCTTGGAGACGCCCTCAACCCTAGTGTGTACACCTACGAGGTTTCCCCCGTATTCACCCTAATGGAAGAAACAGTCCTGAAGGAGATGAGGAAGATCGTCGGATTCCCAGGAGGAGAGGGTGATGGAATCTTCTGTCCTGGAGGATCTATTGCTAATGGTTACGCCATGAGCTGTGCCAGATACAGATATTGCCCTGATATAAAGGTAGGACGGAAACCACATGTACTTCCATATTTTTGGTCAAAAAAAACCTACTATAATAAACAGGATCTGGTCAGTGGTGATTGCCAATCATTTGCAAGGTCTTTTAGCGAAATGTAGCATGTAGGGGAAATGACCTTTTAATTATTCACTATGGATTTGCGATAGTGATTCACGTAATACTTGTTCATATTTTATTTTATCATATAGTAAGTATTTGATTCATGCTGACACCACAATTAAAATGCTGCTGTGGATTGTTAAGCTAATTATTCTCTTATTCTATTTTTTTTTGTACGATGAGTACTGATAAGAATTCTAGTGATTATATTACATTATAAATATTATTCTAGATTTATTATATAGACCCGAATTATTAATGTTTTTTTTGTTACCAATTATTAATTATTGGTAAACCCTGTTTTGAACATAAAAAACTCGATGAAAAGAAAAACGCTGAGTAAAATAAGATTCATAAAAATATTGAATATAGGCAAACAATCAATGTAATTATTAATGCATTAAGATCATCTCTCCAACTATTTATCAACTTGAGACTTGAAGATTTATTCATTATTCATTGTAGTTTTTTTACAGTGTGAAATACACTGCATACAGGTAGTAAAATAAAGCGAAAGCCCCGTAAGACTAACTCCTAAGGCCTCACTACCTGGATAATAACAGAAATAGCCCACAGAAATCTACTAGATAAAACTGATACGAGTGGTCGAGTGACTAGTACACTGATTCAGAAGACCGGGGTTTGATTCTCGCCATGGTCGACCATTCTGACAAGGGTTTTTCGTGGTTTTCCTCTGTCGTTCATATCAATACTGGGATGGTTCCTCAACAACAGGCCACGACCGACTCCTTCCCACTATCCAAAAACAACTAATAAAATAACTTTTCATCTCATCATTCCATCATCTCATATATAATTCACCGACGCCAATAGATCGTAGTAATCAGTACAGTACGTGGTTAAACCCAATATAAATAAATAAATATAATATCAATATTGTTTTGTTCTCTTTCAGAGCAAAGGACTTCACGGATTGCCACGGCTAGTTGTGTTCACCTCCGAAGACGCTCATTATTCCATCAACAAGATGGCGTCGTTCCTTGGCATCGGCGCCGATAACGTCTATCTCGTCAACACCGACGCTCGTGGCAAGATGGATCCCGAACATCTCGAGGAGTTGATTCAACAGTCACTCGCCGAAGGAGCAGCACCGTTCATGGTTTCTGCCACCGCAGGTAGGCCTATAGAACATTTTTTTTTCAATGTTGCTTAACGACCCCACCAACAGCTAGGTTATATGGGGTACGAATGAGCGGATGATAATGAAACGATGAAGTGATGATAGGTGAAAGGACGTTTACAAAAACCCATGCCTTATGCGGGACTCGAACCCACGCCCAACGGTGACTTCAGTAACTAACCGCTAGCGATAATTGACTCAGCCACCGGGGCGGCTTATATACAATTTCGAGATATGATTTTTCAATAGTACTTATTGATTGACCCCACAAACAATAATATTGTATGGGGGTACGAATTAGCGGGTGAAATATAATTATTGTTACAAAAATCCATACCTTGTGCGGGACTCGAATCTATGTCCTACATCTGACTTCATTTGCCAAAGCAGAGTTTTAACTGACTCTGCAGTCAGATGGGTGGTGTAATGCCTATCCGCTTTAGATGAGATTTTAAAGGTATAACATAAACAGGTATGAGCAATAGTTTGACAGTTCGCTTTTTATAAATTTTCGGCTTTTCAGTTTGGTTTTGGATTAATTCATAAAATGCCATTGGTCAGTTATTGATATTGATGATTAATATTGATGAGAATATTTATTTATTATTTATTTAAACAGATTGGTAATTACATAGGTATGTTTACAATTACAGTGTCTGAGTAGCTTGCTAATTCCGGAAGGGTCTAATTCCGTATAATATAATATAGGTTCTTCTTAATTCCTGAAGGGTCTAGCTTACCATCTACGAATTCAACAGTCTTTCAACATTTCCATTTCCATTTTCAACATTTCAACATTTCCATTCAACGATATTCAACATTTCCAACTTTTGTTTTAACTTGTTGATGAGTCCCACCTACATATTCACGTCGTGTAAGGACTAGGTCAGGAATACGGGTTACACTGAATGCTGTCAATATGTTGAGTCAAGGTGTGTTGATCGTGTGAATAGTCTCGATTATTTTAATAAGTGCATCTTAAGCTGCATACCTTCAGTTGCACCTACTAGAATAAAGAGACTATATACGGTGGGTTATGATTTAATTAAATACTAAAAGTTATAATAATAATATGTTTTCAACTCCAGGAACTACCGTCCTTGGAGCTTTCGATCCTCTCCCAGCCCTAGTCGATATTTGCCAGAAGTACAAGATCTGGCTCCATGTGGATGCGGCTTGGGGAGGAGGCGCTCTCATCTCTACCAAACACCGCAAACTTCTTGAAGGCATTGAGAGGTACGTCAACAATCAACCAGTCAGTACTCTCTCTCTCTCTCTCTCTCTCTCTCTCTCTTGCTTGACGATTACCTATATTTCTTCTAACAGCAGTGGTTAATATGTGAAGAAAAAGGTGGGTAAGCCCTCCTAAATAATAGTCTCTCTCTCTCTCTCTTGCTTGACTTAGGGATCGATTACCTATATTTCTTCTAACAGCAGTGGTTAATATGTGAAGAAAAAGGTGGGTAAGCCCTCCTAAACAATAGTCTATCTTATTTTGGAGCGCCTACGCCGTACTTAAAACGTCCGGTTGCAATGAGGGATCTGGTGGGAGGGCCCCCCAGCACATATGGGTAATTGGGTAAATTACACATGTGGGTAAATTAATTGGGGGTTAAATTTGGAGCATTTTACGCTTTTTGGTAAGCATTTTACGAGCATTTTACTTGTTCTCTTAATGATGGATGTTACATTACACCAGGACTAGAAATAGGCGCAGAGTAAGCCTGGCTTACTCCCTAAAAAAGGTGGATAATCCGGGCTAACGTGGGCTTAGCCACAAATCAACCACTGTCTAACAGAGTCCCTATTCTATAACTACAAACGAAGTTAAAGCTGGACGAGATCAGAGCCCATATGATGCACCGTGTTGGAGTAGACGGAATTGTTGGAACAAAACGAAAATTAGCAGATTTCATTTTAGAGTCATATAATAACGGAGCAGGCAATTAGTCGAGCCGGAAGTAGTCCTACGTATGCTATGACACCGTAGGTTAGTTTTAAATAGTTTAGGACAGGTTAGGTTGGGATGATTTAGGTGTGGTTTTGATTTGGGATAATTTAAAACTTAAGTGGTATTGATTTGAGATTTAGGTGGTATTGATTTGGGATAATTTAGGTGGTATTGATTTGGGATAATTTAGGTGGTATTGATTTGGGATAATTTAGGTTGCCAACACAACAACAACAACAACAACAAAAATAACGATATTGGCCGTCGTTTTTCTTCACGCTCTATTTAATCAACAAAGAAATCGAATGAATAAACTTGACCTTTTTAAAAATATTTTCTAGTTCTAATAAAAACCTCCTTGAATAGTTTATAGAATGAATCGTAATTGAAATTTACAGAGTATATTCAACGTAGGCCTAATATATTATATAATTTGCGAGTAGTGTAGGCGGGTTATTCTCGTAATTAAGCATTTTACTAGTTGAAAAAAAAATCCTCGATACAAGTTAAAATACCTATAGTGTTAACATTTAAACATTTTCAAAAATTATGAATTGACTTCAAGTTGGCATAATAATAACTTTTAATTGTTTCAGTGAAACAATGCACTTTATCGTAATATATTTTCGTTGTTTAGCGATTGTAGACAGTTTCTTTGAATCTTCACAATCTTTGTGGGGATGAACTTATAAGCCTAAGTTTCAACTTGAAAATACCCCTTTACTACATCACTCACCCAAATCTTTTGAAAACTGTGTCAACATTTTATTTGTATCTTATTGTATCTGTATCGTGCCAATTCGAATGCATACCTTAATTTTATTTCGTCACAAATCAAGGTTAAGGTCTGTGCAAGGATGTACAATTTTGTGAATGAAAACTTAGGGGTTATCGACAGTTGTAACCGCTTCAAACTTGATAAACGTGTATATGCATCATTCATCTAACGCCTAGACAGCCAAAATATCAGACCAACTTATAAAATTCTCCCTTTCACTTTCCTAGTGTTTAGTTTTTTATTCAACCTTGATAGCTAGTTGCAGTTCAATAAAGTAATTTATTATTATATTCATATTATAATGGAATAATAATTGGTATACGTGTGCCAAATTGTCAAGGAAAACTTAAGAAAACGGACAATCTTACCAGAAATCTAGGTAAAATGTAAATCCATAATATTGTTAATACTTACATGAGGCAATGGTTTCTCAACAGTCTTGGTTAATAAATAAAAATGTGTCATTGTGTAATTTAGTGATTAACGATTAATTATCAACTATAAGATCTACATAAAATCTACTTTACACGTACAGACGCGTATAATGAAGTCACATTCTAATGTCCATTTATAATAACTTAATACAGAAGCTGAGCGCTTTACCAGTGATAAGAATTGATAATTTGAAATAGTATGCACATTATTATGTGACATGACTATCAACAGCACATTATTTATTTTATCACATATACTTTCAGTTATTTATATATTATGTTAATTATGTTTATCTATACTATTTACAAACATTATACTTATGATTTCTACTTAGTTCTTAGATCATTGCTCTGAAAATGTCATATATATATATTACATCTTTGGACAAGTTTTAGATCATTCTGGCAGTGTGGCTTTTCCCAGCAAATATATTCTACGTTGGTCCATGTAAGCAGAATGGTTATACATGTAGGGGGGGGGGGAAGTCCGTGCTACAGGACGGTGAAAATAAATTGAGCGTAAAACAAAATCTTAGTTCCAACGTAGCCAACTAATAATACCCAGAGTAATAACCTCCAGAACTATTTTTATGGTCAAATTGCTCAAATATAACCTTCATTTGACCCCTTTCTTTTTGTTCTCTCAATATTTATCGATCATTACATTTATTATCATCATTTATTTTTCATCATTCACTTCACTATGGCAACTCTTAAATATTGTTCTCTTATCTTGATATAATTCTGAATTATTTTCAATTTAAAAAAATATAAAAATTCAAATTCTTTCATTCTAATTTTGTTCTCTTGATATAATTTCAAGTTCTTCTATTCTAATGCATCAATAATGTTTGTATTTAATTATTCTGAATCCTCGTGGCAGTTGAATTGGCAGCAAAATTATTATTTCGTCATATAAAAATCTCTCTTCTTCTAAAATAATTACAATCATTTCATAATTTCATAACGTTCAACATTTTTTTTCTTTTTCAATAACATCGAAACTTGAAACAAAATCATTGTTCCCCTATTAAGGCTAAGGATAAAACCATATGCATCCGTTCAACATCGGAAAACATTGGGATTTTTTTACTGCTGTTTTCTTTCGCACTATCATTTATCAAAAATAAGAAAATCTTCCTCCCCAGGGCTGACTCTGTGACCTGGAATCCCCACAAGCTGTTGACCGCGCCGCAACAATGCTCGACGTTCCTCACCCGACACGAGGGCGTGCTCGCGGCTTGCCACTCGTCCAACGCGTCTTACCTCTTCCAGAAGGACAAGTTCTACGACACCAAGTACGACACCGGCGATAAACACATCCAGTGCGGACGCAAAGCCGACGTTCTCAAGTTCTGGTTCATGTGGAAAGCCAAGGTAAACAATAGACAGAAGTTAGTTAGTTAGAGCCGGTTGTACCAACTGATGTTTAAATATTAACTAGGCAACCGCAGGATGTGCGTTGTACGATGAGCGAGATGTCTATATAAAGTATAATCGAAAACTCTACAAACCTTGATCATTTGAAATGAACTTCATCCGATGTCAATGAATCTAGAAAGCCGTGACTTCGACAATGCAACATTTTTCAACTAATATTTCTATCTTTCCGATGAATAAAATACATTTATTATATTATTCTCTCCAAAACGGCTGGTCCGAATATCAAACCAAATTTTTATTCATGTATATTATTCTTGTGTTCACATTTGTGGAAAATTTGAATCATATTGAAGAGATTTTATTTTTCAATTTTTTCCGCTCAGCCAAATCTTATGGGGTTTTTAGAAACTTCTAAATGATGTTTCTCAAAAATGGTCCAACCGATTAGACCTCAAAACTATACAGTTCTAAGTTGGATAACTTTGCATATACCGGTAAAAAAAAAGTTTCATGTCGATCGGTCAAACCCTGCGACCTGTGCAGTGTTTACAAACAAACAAAAAAACAAACAAAAAAACGCACAGACAAAGCTCCGTAAGACTTGAGTGAAAATCTTCGCTACGCTCATCTAATTACTTGAGGCAGACAAATAACATATGTAAGCAAGGGTACTAACAACCTTATTTGATAATTTTTGCTTAATTCACTAAACATCACTTGGTACAACCAGGTGCTCGTACACTATGTAGTGATACCAACTTACTTCATCATAATATAAAGAAGGTGTGCGAGTAGAACAATAAACCAGTAGAATAATATTTTGATATTTTTGATAGCCGTGCTTTTTTGAGGTAATAGGATTTTTCAGGACGAGGTTTAAGATAAGAAACGAAGCCGCTGCCCTCGGTAGCTCAGTCAGCTGAGGCACCGCTTCAGAAACTGAAGTCACCGTTGGGCGTGGGTTCGAGTCCCGCATGTTTTTGTAAACGTCTTTTCACTCATCATCACTCCATAGTTTCATAATCATTTGCTCATTCGTACCCCCGTATTGCCTATAGCTGTTGGTGGGGTCGTTAAGCAAACAATAATCAATCAATAAGAATCAGAAACGAAGCTACATCTTACAACAGCGCTAAAACCTTGAAATTGCTGGGCGTGTAGGTAATAACCTAATGTAGAAGATAGAAAAAGTTGCAGGCTCTGGGAATGTTAGTGGTAAACATTGGAAACATATATATATATATATATATATAGGCCTACTACACAAAAGATCGCGTGCATATTTCTACTATCAAATTGAATGCAATTGTTATCGTTGACTTTTTTCTAACTATTATGCGGTCACATTGCGTTTAGAAGCGCACTCTGTTGTCACTTTTGTTTCCAATCATACAAGCATTTTAATAATAATAAAAAAAAATCGAATTGAGAAAAATAATTTAACTGATGAATAATTTAAAAGTAAATATGATAGCTCAAGGTTAGGCCTATATTACTGATGAGTTAAAACCGCAAACATCTGACTTCCTGAAAAAATGCAAAAATAAAACTTCAAAATAATGAATAGTCCGACAGCAAAGCGATGCCGAATCAAGGATCGTATCAGGCCAATTCAGGAAGAGTGACTATTAATACAGGAATTAATTCTCATTTATTATCCTTGTTTCAGGGTACTTTCGGATTTGAAGAGCACATCGACAAGGTGTTTGACAACGCTGAGTATTTCACGCGGGAAATCAAGAGTAAAGACGGTTTCGAGATGGTTTTAGAAAACCCTGAATGCACAAACATTTGCTTCTGGTATGTTCCACCAAGCCTGAGAGGTCAGGAAGACCAACCCAACTACAACGAAAGACTGCACAAGGTAATTATTAGTGTTACATTTCTAGAATAAAATATAGGAGTGAGGTGTATGCATTTTAGATTTAGTTGTAAATACACAAAACGAATTATATATTCAACAGATTAAGTAGCCTAATATGGCAGTAATATGGCAAGTTTGAAAAAAAACAATGGGCTATATATGACAGTTCAAAAATGCGTAAAAACATTCAAACCTTTTGATTTGATTAAAGCACGTGTACACATATTCCTGTGTATGTTGCCTTTTATGTAAATTTTAAGCATATCTCAAGTTTGAGTTTGTTCTTTTCTCCTAGGTCGCTCCTCAGATCAAAGAGAGGATGATGAAGGAAGGATCGATGATGGTCACCTATCAACCTCAAAAAGAGCTTCCGAACTTCTTCCGTTTAGTTCTCCAGAATTCCGGCCTCCATTACTCAGACATGGATTACTTCATCCGAACATTCGAGAGGCTTGGCAGTGATCTCTAATCATTATCTCTCACACATTATGTACTTTAATTTTATTATATTTTATTTATGTTTTGTTGTATTATATACACTATATTTATCTTTATATATTAATTTAATTTGTGAAATAAATGATGGAAATCGCTAACAATATGTGTGTCTTTATCATTTATATTTACTGCATATTTCTATATAATTGTTATTAGGCTTCTGTCACGTAACAAAGGCCTATCAATGGTTACCATAGCAATACAGCATACTCTGGGGAACTATCAAATATTGTGATCAACTGGTGGACATTGTTGTCTGCATCTTTAACAATAAGTGACGTCAGTGTCAGTGTCAGTAGATAGATCTAGAAGAATAAAATAGCAAACAACTGTCCAATTAATTTCATATGAAAAACTTGAAGTTATGTCTACACGTAGAAAAAACACTTCACTTATGATTTCATGATGTTATTAAAGCTTTGGCGTCAAATGCAAGCGGTTCATATATAACCAGTGATGATAGGGTAAAATCCCTCAAAGAATACAAGCCAAGTACATTTATGGAAAAAAGCTTCTGCCAAATAAAAACAATCATGATTTCATATTTTGTAAATCGAAAAATCAACAATAGAACCTTTGAGTATAGACAGAGCTTTGCACACTTTTCCGAAATAGAAGTTTGTAATATGTACTCACTAATACATTTTCGATCACTTAGGCAATCGCAAATAAACCGCAACGAAAAATGATATACAAAAGACTTGCATTTGAACAATAAAAATTGTGGCAACGGTGGGATTCGAACCCACGCCTCCGAAGAGACTGGTGCCTTAAACCAGCGCCTTAGACCGCTCGGCCACGTTACCATGTGTTCCCGTGGCAGTATAAATATCAATAAAAACAGCAAAATTACATACCTAAAATTATTGGCTCCGTGTCAAGAAACAACTATATGGATATTATCTGTATCATTAAACATTCATTAATCTTGTAGACCATATACTACATCCAGTAAACTGTTTGCTCTGACTTACGAAAGGGTTCAACCAAGATTCAACAATGGAGTTGTGTTCAGTACTATTAGCTATTACATAACTCCACGGATCCATTTCAGTCTGCTGGCTGTGGAGCAGCTGTCACTGTCAGACAACTCCATGGTCAGCCTGTCTTCTTGCGTTATTTTCTTTGTTATGTTGGCACTTGCTCTGAACCTGATGAAAATCCTAACGAAACAGCCATCTTGTTTTGTATTTCACACTCTGAGATTATCTCCGTAGAAATGTCGATTATCTTGGATATATATTTCTAGCTTTGTGAAATTGAACATATTATTGTGCTTACGACTCGTTAATTGTAATTGTTTTGGTAAGCGCATTTATTCTTAAGCCGAGGTGCCTAGCTTGGTTACAATGTTAGTACAAATTGCACATTAGGGCTGAGGCCTAGGCTTACTGGTCCTTGTTCACAATATAGCGCAGAGGTATATAGGCAGAGGCGTAGCCTGGGCCTCTCAGTGCTGTAGGTCTAGGCCTCTAGAGGCTAACTAATATAAATGTATCAAAAACCCCGAGAAACCCAGTAGGCCTAGGCCGGGTTTTTGTGGAAATCCTTTGTCATTCTTTGTTTCCACAATATTGATAGGCCTAGGCCTAGATCTAGACAATTGGGGCCTTCAGCCAGCACTCCCCTAAATTTGGGTTAACCCTGCTAGACTAGGTCTAGACCTAAAGCATTGAGTTTGTAATTGCTATAGCTTTTGCTCACAGCGATGTAGGCTAGAATCATTTTAATGTCATCTGTCGCAATTGGGGAGGCATTTATGACTATTTGTTAGACCAGCACAATGGCAACTTGAATTTCATTTTCCTAGCAGGTTTCCGAGACCCTATGATGGGTGACAAAAGTCAGAACCAGCAGCAACAGCCGCAATCCATGAATAATCCTTGGGGTACTACGAACCCCTGGCAATGTGGCCCGATGGGCTTCTATGGGAAGTAAGTTGAATCGTATTTGTGTTGTTTTTAAAGACGTCTCGTTACGGTAGTTTGAGGTATAGACCTAGAAGCTGGGATAGGCCATTGGCCTAGTCCTGCTAGCATTAAGGCAACTTTCTGTAGTCTGACGTGGCGATGAACACTGAAAACATGCCGCTAGTTTTTTCTAAGATATGTCTTCATGTTACGTTTCCTTTTATCAACCTTGTTTTTCTGTTTGTTTTTTAGCCAAGGGTCTACGGGATTTGGTTCAAATATGCCATATCCATATTTTCCACAGTATTTCAACAATCCGGTAAGAACACTAAAACAATTACCAAATCATTTGTTGTGGAAAATCGAGTTTTTACTTTCTTCACATTTATTTATTATTGTTCTTGTTTTCTAGCAACAACAAATTGCATTTACTAATGCCAACAATGCACTGATGCAAAATGGTGTTGTTAATCAGTTGTCAGGTTTCATACCAATGAAAACATCTGCGAACAATTCAATAACAGCTGATAAATCCAAGATGAATGTCTTACCACCATTACCTCCAGGACCACCGCCACCATTAAACGGCCAAAAGTTCCAACCACCTCCACCACCCAGTAACTCGAACAATAGCACCAATAATGGATCGTATTATGGACAACCACAGAATGGCGGTAAGAAAATCAATTTTCATACTTTTAAACAGGTCAGGATTTTGTATGCAGCATAGGCCTATAGGTAAATAGGGAGAAGGTTAGATTGCAGTTCACAATACGGGCTTCACGAAGAACTGGAACGTATATCTTCTGTTTTTATTGAAAATGTGGATGGCCTAGTCATGTGAATTTATGTATTTATTGTTTTGTATAGTAATAGAATTGTGATTTCTCTTTTATAGCTTATCCTCCTATTACTTTCAATATGAATAACAAGAAAACTGGCCTTGGTTTCCAACCAATCTTGAATAATAGCGGAGCCGGGAAAAAGAAAAGAAGGAAAAACAAAAACCAAATGCATCAAATGAACTCCATGCAGCAAATGAATATGCAGTTCAACAACGCGTTCCAAAGTGCCGGCACTGCAAACACCTATCCTCCGCCTCCCCTTCCTGCGGAGATCCCTCCGCCGTATCCACCGCTCCCGCCCCTCCCCTCAGATCCCCCACCAACCAGCCCACCAGGCTCTGGAAACAAAAGCATGCCTTCAACACCAAAACCCGATGTGGAAAAAATTCCAGGGCCTACCATTCCGAATAATCGTGTGCCGATGCAAAATCAGATGCAATATAAAAGCCCACTGCTGCCAACCGTTAGCCACCCAAAGAACAATTGGGGAGGACTAGACACTTCCGAGCCGTGGCCTGACAGTTTGAAGTATGTATATTATGTGATTGGGAATTGATAAATTACTCCATAGGCCTGGGCCTATTTAGCTTACGTGTGTTGTATTATCCGCCGTCTTGGTATCCTAACAAAAACACATCCGAATAGGCCTATATGATACATGTTGGATTAGATTTGACATCACATATAGGCCTAAAGTGATATGGAATGTAACCACCAGGGAAATCTTTTAAATTATGCAATATGTTACATAAATTTGAGTCAGTTTGTATGGTTAGTTTACCCATGCTCATTACCATTACTAATAATCTCTCCGAGACAAGATCTATTATTGTTATCGACCTGGTAAAGTCATATGTATATTAGAAGCTGAGCCTTATTCAAAGTTGAGCACGCACTTACATTACCAGTAGGCCTACCGAGTTGAAAGAAAATCTAATGGTGTAATTTCATTTTCAGAGCATACGTAAACCGTTGTTACTCTAAGTGTGTCGAGGACGTAGATAAGGATCAGGTAGAGATAATACTGAAGGGGAAAATCACGAGCGCCGCCAATGACGGCTCGTTGTGGATTAGGAATTGGGATCTTGAGCTTTTGCCAAGGTACGTCGATTGCTTGAACTCGATTATCTAGGGACGGTAACTGCTCGTCTGGCTTGGTCAGCTAAGGCACTGCCTTAGAAACTGAAGTTGGGCTAGAAGTGCAGGTACCAGTTCTGCATGTAGCATGGGTGTACTGTGTATTTTTTATTTAATTCTATTCCAAGGCCTCTTAGGCACTTATCGATTTATTCTGTAAAATACATAATTATCTTTCTCCAGCCTGTACAGCGAACGTAAAACAATAGAGATCAAGAAGCCGATGTTTGCGAACCTTCCGGAGCCTCCGAAGCCGAGCCCCATTCAGCGCGGTCCTCCGAACTTCCTCGGGGGCAAGCGGGGGCGCGGTCTGTCGGCGTCGATGGGCTCTCGGCTGGGTGGCTTCGGCCGGGCCCAGCGGCAAAGGTCACGCTCTAGGTCCCAGTCGCCGGGCAAGGGGGGGAGGAGGAGGTCGAGGTCGCGCGACAATTCCAGAAGCCCGCCGAGACGGAGGAAGGACAGGAGGTATGTTACAGGAGTATGAACAGGAGATATTCTATCAGTGTGTCGACTGTACACGTAACAAACGTAATATCCATCGAGGAAAGCGCGTCTCATAACGTGTCTCGTTTGTCTGGTTAGATCCAGCGAGAGCTCGTCTAGCAGCAGCGAGAACTTCAAGCCGCTGACGGTGACGAAAAGGAAGCGCGGCGGAGGCGGCGCAGGAGTCGGCCGCGGCGCAGATAATCTCAACAAGACGCTGCCCATGAGCAAAAAAGCCAAGCGCAAGATGAAACTGTAAGTAGATGTTACTCGTTTTTCACGGTAATGACATTTCGATCATTTTCCCACGTACGTTTTTTTTTTTCCGCACTTATTACCTTATTGTCCCTAATATAAGCCGAGGGTTTTTCTCGAAATTGCAAGTCCAAAAGTCACCCTATTACATATCCAAGAAAGCATGAGAATTTAATATATAGTAATAATGTCTGGAAATAGAGATTAGGCCTAGGTTGGTCAAAATTGGTTAGTCATATTACTGTTGCATGCAAGGCACTAGCCTAACGATGCTAAGAATTGAACGAGACTAAATTTATAGCATCAGCAAAACAGTATGGTATATTGAATTGTAATATAGCCTATTTCATTCATATTTGATATATTATAATCAAATGAATTGATATCGATGAAAACGCTGATATCGTAAATCAATCAAAATATTCAGTGTCGCACAACAACTTTAATTACGGTAAAGTAGATGTAAGAAATACCATTCAATTTACAGGGACGAGAAAGCCAAGAACCACTTCTACAGCGAGTTTGGAACGGCAAACCAGGAGCCGGTAAACACGGAGCGGCTTCAGAAGCGTGCCGACCGGTTCAAGGTCACGCTGAAGACCGCGACCAGCCCGCGCGGGCGCAAGAGACCCTTCAGCCTGGGCCTGCCCGCCGCCAATGCCGCCAACTGCTCCATAGACACGATATCCGACGTGGACTGGCGGAACTTCCACATTGTCGGCACGTGCAAGGACGTGGACAAACAGTACCTTAGGCAGACTACGGTGAGTTGCGCTACATATGTTACGTTTGAATATGGAGTGCATACAATAAACCTAGAGTTCTAATTTCAAATTCAATGGACTCAAAAATACCCGTTTGGCAGTTTGAATTGTCAAAATATTTTATATATATATATATATACAGTATGTATGGTATATGGTATGGACATTTTTGTTATCCAGATAGGCCAAATTCATGTACACAAATAACAAATTGAAAGTACTCACCAGTCACCCCTGACTAACTGAAGTCAAAGTAGGCACAAGTTCCGCTTTTGCATAAGGCATGGGTTTTGATAACATCATTCATCTGTCATGCGCTCTTTCGTATCTCCAAGTAACCTAGTTATTGGTAGGGTCGTTGAACAGGCAATCATCAGAATGAAAAGTATACTCGAATGATGATGGTTTGGCCGTTGGGACATTGAGTAGGGCCTACTACTACAATGTCTGTGGTTTAAAAATGCACATTCTTTCAATTTAAGCAATAAAGTGAAATAATTGCATTTGAAACACGTTTGAAATCGTTTGAATTGCGTTTGAATTGATCGTTAATTGCGTTTGAAATCGTTAAAACGACTTGTTTGAAATTCGTTATGTAACAAGGTCCTCGTGTGTTTTCCAGGCGCCAGATGCGTCGACCATTCGCCCCATAGAAGTCTTGCAGAAATCCCTCGTGGCTGTGCAAGAGAGATGGAAGAGAGATACAGACTACTTCTTCGCGTGCGACCGTATGAAGTCGATTAGATTAGATCTTACGGTAAGATATTCTGACATTTCTTATTACTAGTGAATAGCATTGTTTCTCACTCGTGTTTGTAAACCGATTATTCCGAGTTCCCACCGTGCATTTGACACGTTCGAAGCATGTCGCATCAAGTTATTGTATGTTTCAAAACGATAAACCTAGTTTTTTCTTCTCAAATAAATTGAGTATCAATAGGCCTAGTATTGCAGTATGAAATGAGGGCAAGTATCCATATTTTGGATAAATATTGTATCCATCTTCCCTAACAATAAGCTAACAAGCCATCTAGGCTTAGATATTTATTACTTAAATTTTCAATAGTTTGAACCTGCTCTAGCTTACCGGTGTTAGATTTTGTAAACTTCTAGGCCTACATTTCAATCGAATGAAGATCGAAGACACACTCAACGAAAATACGTACTTGTAGATAGCTACGTTAATGCGTTCTGAGCGCTTGTTTACCTATTATTTCTCCCCTCAGTTGCAAGGGATCCGGAACGAGTTCACGGTGAAGGTGTACGAGACGCACGCGCGCATCGCGCTCGAGAGGGGCGACCACCAGGAGTTGAACCAGTGCCTCTCGCAACTCACCCAGCTCTACATGGAGGTACGTTCATTCATTGATTTGCGTGCGTCACTGCGTAAATATCCTGGTTACGTTATAGACAGGTGTCACAGCTGATCGAGGAGTTTCTATTCCTCCTTTCTCTCCAAGATGGAAGTCATCAGTCAATTTAACTTTCATATCTAGAGGCAGCCCCGTAGCTCAGTTAATGTGCTCAACTAAGGCACAGCTTTAGAAACTGAAGTATCTGTTGGGTGTGGGCTAGACTCCCGCGTAAGTTTTTTTTTTGTAAACGTCCTTTTACTTGCTAAATTATCTTCTCATTCGTACCCCCTCAAACAAAATACGGTAGAACCTCATTAGTAAGTTTCTATTTAGTTCATTTTTCTCCTCGGTAAGTTTTATTTTTTGATCCCATCTATATAAGATGGAACTTCGGTTCCAAAAAATCAGAACCGGATACCCGATGTACAGAACCGGTTTAGAACCGATTCTCCCATAACTTTTGGTCGAAAATGAGAGTAAACTCTCATCTGGACGCTCTCTTACATTGGCGCGAGTTTATTCAGCTTGTTTTTAGGCGTCATCATATCATTCGTTCATCTTCGGAAAATTTCGTGTATCCGAAACTTATGCGCGTGTCGTTCTTCTTCACATTTTGTGTTTTACTGCGCATGGAGGAGAAAAGACAAATAAATTATGCATGCGTGAACTAGTATATTATATCTATACAATTTATATTACGACAACACACTTGAAAAACATCCATCAATTATACATAATAACTCAATCAACATGATGAATAAATAGACAAAATATCACAGAAAGAATCGACTCTCTATTCCAGAACCGGTTTCTGGTTAACCAAAGTTATCCCTAATCTATATGCTCTATTTGAGCAATTGTTTCTTTAGTAAGTTTTCCACTTTACTAATAGTCTGGTCCCCTGGAAAACGTACTAAAGAGGTTTCACTGTAGCCGTCGGTGAAGTCGTTTCACAATTCGTAGCTTAACACGGTTGAATGTCCGTACCAGGTGGGCGGGGCCAACAAGCTGGAGTTCACCGCGTACGGCATCCTCTACTACGTGTTCACGAAGGACACGCTCGAGCTGACGACGCTGCTCGGCCGGCTGACCGACGCGGAGAAGTCGAACGAATGCGTCTCTCACGCCCTGGCCGTTCGCACCGCGTGGCTCACCAGAAACTACCACCGCTTCTTCAAGCTGTACGCCCACGCGCCACGCATGGCCGGCTACGCGGTCGAGCTGTTTGTCCAACGGGAGCGGATAGCCGCACTCAAAGTCATGATCAAGGCGTAAGTATACGGCCGTCGGCGCCGCGATTAATTCGTTTCTTCCACGCATTTAGCTACGACGGTTCGGTGAAGCAGTCCTGGTGGTGATTCTTCCATTACGTACGATGTTGGTGTCTTGATTGTTGGAGTGTGAACGGACGTAGCAGTGGCTACGTACGTGTTCATTTGAGGATAATCGAATAAATCATTTTTCAGGTTATGTTCTATAAGATCGACCCTGTTGCTAGAATGCAGTGGTATAACCGTCATGTTGACGGTAGTGATTGAAAGTGAATACTATTGTTGTTGACAATGAAAGGTACACACTAGTGTGCTTGTATCCACAAAGGAAGACGTTTGTCTATAGACTAAATGTTGTAAAAACATCAGTACACCTAATTACGCAATATTGCTGAAACTCTCTCACTTTTGAAGTATGTAGTTGCTTTCTTATCGTAAACCTCGTCCTGAAAAGTCATAATACAATGAATTCCCGGATCCGTCGTTCATTTTGTCTCGCCCTACTCCTATATAAGTAGCCGGTGTTGAATATTCCTGGATGTATCATTTTCCTGCATGGACTGTTTTTATTTCTTTGTCTCGTAATCAACTAGATAGATGTATCATAATAGTCGTGTTATTTCTCTCGTGGATACCAGTATGCCTCCAGCGACAAGGTCGATCTTAGAGTAGACAGACTACATCGTAGCTGATTAACGGCTGAACCCTGAAGTTTGGCTGGTTCCATGCGGATATAATGTATATTCATGGAATATTTTTAGATCCGACAATTGGCTCGCATCTTGAGGTGATGGTCCGTGAATATGTTTACACGTTGAAATGCCCAATGCATCAAGAGCTGCATCTTGCGGAGCACTTACTCATTATGTTAATCCCCCACCATTCATCTTTGTGCCAATATCAGAAAGTGCAATTGCATCTATTCCTCATATTCTCACGCTGTGTTTTATTGCTAAGGTAATCAATAGTCATTTTTATCTGATACATTATAGTTGGTGAGTTTCATATTTTTCTCAGCATTTATAGAAGTTGAATTTGTCACTTTACTTTGATTTGTCTTTTGTTTTTTTGTGTTTTATTTGTTTTATTTGTCGAGTTACTTTTCAGATTTGTCGTAGTAGGTGAATGTCAAGCAACAAAATCTTTGTGAACTCCTATCTATGTTTTTGTCCCAACTAATATATCTTTTAAATATTTTCTCTAGTATTTACGTGAATTGCAATAACTGTGTATGTGTGCCTAACTTGTATCTTGTTTATGCTATAGCTACCGCCCTATCCTGCCGGTGAGTTATGTGGCTAAGGAGTTGGCCTTCGAAAGCGACGTCAAGTGCCTAGCATTTCTTACCCCGTTTGAGCTCGTGTTTGCCGACGACCCCCAAAGGACCAAGATCGAGTGCAAGTCGAGTGCTCCCATAATCGTTACCAAATAATTCACGAGGAGACGTGTTGGCCAAATTGAATTGCGCTTTTCATTTTTTCCACGCCTGTGTGTTTCTCAAAGTCTGACCGTCGGTTGTATGTGCCCCATGCAATTCCAAGTACCTCGTTTTGTGAGTTGGTGTCGTGTCGTAGGTTTGTCTAGTTCTCTAGTTTGTAACGATTTACTGGAATGAAACGGTATCGGTTTTCGACGCGCCTACCTCTCGCGTTATTAGCGTCGTGTGAAAGTGATTCTGGTTTAGGACATTCTTAAAGTAGTTCAATTCATTCTGGGTGTAGAACATGTAAATATTCTTGAAAAGTCAGTTCAAAACCTTGTTTGAAAAGTGAACTCGTTTTTAAATTGTATTTTATGATTTGATGTAGAAAGCACCTGTGATGAGGTGTCAAAATTTTAACAAACAAATTAAAATTCAAACCATATGCCTTCTTGTTTTTGCGAGGTTGGGTATTTACTGTGATATTTAGTCTGCTAGGCTTTACTAATTTCAATCATTCTTGCTGGTCTTTTCTCGTATTCTTCAAACTTCACAAGCTTGACGGTTTCATCTCCGAGCTGGATATGGGAAACCGTGTGTCTTCTCGATCATTGAACAATTGATTCTCGAACCTGACTAAGCGACCAATCTCAGTTTGAAAACCGATCGCGCAACGCCGCATTCCCGTGAATATTTCTCCGTACGAGATGTTGAAAACTTGGTAGACGAGGAGTGAGCTGAACAGCTCTTTTATTATCTTTCTTCGATTTTATTACGTTCCATCGATCCTCTCAACGTAACGAGGGTCAGAGTGCAGTGGAGATGAACAATGAAAGCATGTTATTTATTTGAGCGCCAGAGTACTGATAGCAAGCCAGTAAATTGACGGGAGTCGGGGCAGCTATGGAAGAAGATTATCGTGTTGGTCGTAGTATGGTGAAGAAAATTTCGAGACATACATGAATTTCGGGTCCATAGCAAGAAAGAAACAAGTTGTATGTATGTATATAAGTTCAATCAAGTTCGTAATTTCAATCGTTGAATACCGGTTCATGTCATTGAAGCTAGCCGCATATTGGGGGTGAAGAGGTGACGACAGGAGAACGGAAGAATCCAGATTATTGATAAAACAAGTAGAGGCAAGCGTATCAATCAATATGTAAGTAGATGAGGCAAGTAAGCAGGAAGTTCATCGAATGTTGGAGTTGGTACCTAGTTCACTTTCCTGGTCGCTGCAGTGCAATGAAGATAGAACGTTCGGAGAGAAGATGATGGGAGTCGAGATGTCCGCGCGTCAACGCAGCAGAAGTAAGCGTAAGAAAAGGTAAACCAGAAATAACTATCCGCTAAATAATGTAATGGCCAGGGATTTCCTCAATATATGAAGACCAGTTTTCCGATTCATCAAGATGCTGCGAGTCCTAGACGAGTTTTGTCACCAGTAAGACGGGAGTTTCATTATTATAACTTCCTTCGAGACAAAGTCATTTTCTACAGGAGCTGACCGAGGCAAGAAAAGAAGAGAATTATTTTGTATTCTTCGAGCATCGCTGGATCTTCGATTTGATAGCTATCGAGGTAAAAATTGCGTATTTAATGTGTAAGCAAGCAAACGTCGCGGGGTTCAACATAAAATGATACTAAGCACCAGAATTCGTTAAAAGAATCAGAATATTTCTCGTGAATCAACATAGAATAATACCCAAAATCCGGATTGATCTCTCAGTCGAGGGAGAAAGCTCACAGTCGCAATTTATAGTACCGTACGTAATATTGTTAAGCAGATTCAAACGTTTTCACGATCTAGGAAATGTGAATGAACGTAGTAGTAGATCTTGCCATTCTACACAAAAGTATGCAAGTCACAGAAAAGGCTTACTCAATGCTTTGAAAATATGTGATCTTGCATATATGATGGTAAAGTGAAGAATAATACAGTTAGAAGCGTTGATCCAAGAAATCATTTAGTCTAGTTCTGATATCACTCTCAGTACCATACATAAATGAATACCGTAGGTGCCAAGATGAATCTCGAGTAGCACGAAACTTCCACCTCACAAGATTATCATCTTTGAACCACGTTATGTTCAATGAAGAATTCCATTTTCAAGCAAAAGTCTACGATTTCTCTGTACCGTGTACGCGCGGTCTAGGCTTCAGTCGTTTCCCTTTATACTTATTCCTCGTCCGATTCTTCAACGTTCAAAGTCGATAACTTGATCCCAGAAGCTCGGTTCCGAAAGCAATTTATCCCTCCTACGTGCAGCACGCCTTGTTCGTTCATGTATATCATCCGACAGTAATTCCATTATTTGCACCCCATTTACCTAACTCGTCCTTGCTGGAAAGAACTAATTAGCTTCTAAACAAGCACTTGCTGGTTTTTATTGCACCTTTTTCTGTCAAAGTGGTTCGTTCAAGCATATATATTGCGTACCTTCGGAATCGAGATCAAAAGTAGAAGAATCAAGTGCACGACGTGTTCACCAAGATGTACCTTGCTGTAAATAATGAATCGCGTAACGTTGACGTAGGTCTTCTTGCAGGTTTATTCCGAAATGGCATTGGAAGAAGAAAACCCGGCCATGATATTAATATTGAGCAAACCGGGGAAAACGGTATTTTGTTACCATTTCTCAAAGTTCTATTGGTAGATTTCTGGCTTCTATTTTTGTCGTTAGCTTGGCTTCCTCTGTTTTTATTCGGAGACTATTTTCGTGTTCCATTATCTTTATTAAATCCAGTTGTCTGGTATCGGTTTTCAACATTGGTCGCTAGTCTTTTGCCATTGCTAGTCGGTCGATCTTTGACCTGACTTGGCTACAAAGGTTGTCGCTAGGGTCATGGGGCACAATTCGTTTCGCCACGGTAACGGTCTTTAACTTGTGTATAACAAGCCTTTTACAGCAGATTACAGCACGGGCAAATAACGAAACATCGACAACGGGATGAGTTCAGTCTCATGTTGGCCAATGGGAGTCGGGTCTAGGACATGGAAGAACCTGGAGGAAGAAAGAAGAGAGAAGATTGACGATCCTGTACCTAGGTATAACCCAGTCCTGACGTTTTCAGAGAAGCCGCTGCGAGTGCATGGTTTGCACAAATTAGTCCAATATGAATGTTAAATTAATTATGAAAATGCTGAAATAATGAACTATCTGTCATATTGGTTTCGAAAATAAATCAATTTTCCATTTTTTTCTAGATGTACCTAAATTACCAAATGTTGATATGTGATCAAATTCAACACCCTGTACCTATTTAATTAACTTCCTTCCTCTTTAAAATATTTTGGTGGAAAATGTCAACAATTGAGTCTACTGATTAGGCCTAAGTAGGCCTACAGTATGAAAAACATTTTAATTATAGATTAAATAAATGGGGAATTTTGAGGGAACTTGTATATACTTGTTAAATTGTCGAGTAATTTATATTGTTAATCTATAAAATGCACCAGATATTTTGGGGGAGTTTTTTATTGTATGTACATAGTAATGGCTGTTTCTTGGTTACGTAATAAATATAGTGTTAATCTTATTTTTTTCTTTTAACATAGTTGACTGTCGTAAGTCATATAGTATTTTTTATTTATACATTATCGTATGATTAATTTAACCAATTCTTTGAATATTCATTAGTGTAAATAATAAAAATAAAATGAAACTATGCCACGTCCCCAAAAATGTAATATTATGTATAATATAATGTAACATTATTAGTAATTGCCAACAAGCAATCTATTAACTATGTACTCCATTAACATATAAACAAATTAAATAACTTTTAAAACAAATATTCAGACTAGCCTATACAATGTTTACACCTGAAAGGTTCCCATTGGCTTCATCCTTTCCATTGCAAGCACTTGAGTGCCACCTACAATAATACACAATTACTCTCACTTACCATTTTTGCTGGAGATTAAAATATTGAACATTGAAGTTTTTCCCAGTAAGTAAACTGAAGGATGCACAATAACAATAGTCACAATACAATCAACATGGTAGCTTTATATAGCTTGACCATCGAAATATAACAATTAAATTTAATTGATTAAAAAGATCTTACATTAAAAAAGTTACTCAGTGATTTTTTTCTTTGTCAAATCGAAATGTTGCGAGACGTGTTTTCTTGTCGACACAATTGCCGCACGCAGCTGCGGCGAGCACGAGGATATAACGTAGAGGAGGAAGAGTCAGTGGAGTAGATCAGTACCTGCGGTTAGACGGACAGGCTGACGAAGCTGTTGTATTGAGTGATGTTTCGCTTGAGAATGTCCGCACATAGGCCTAGCACCCTCTCGAACCTTGAAACAGGACGGATCATTGTAAGTAAATGCACTTCTACCGTCGGCTCAACACTGGCACTTGGAATAAAACACGGAAGTGGATACAATATCCAATACCTGATGTTCCAAAAATTTTCAGTGCGACAATATATAGGCCTATTCATTCAGGTATATTTTTTCACATAGGCCTACATATATCATTTCATAAAGTGTTGTCCTATAAATTATGAATTTATAATACGCCCTACACATTGGAAACAAATATTCCAAATTAGGGTGTCAAATTTCAAGGTAAGCAGTCGGCAATTCAATTATACATTAAATTAATCATATGATTTATAATTTTAGATACAAGCCCCTATGGATTTATTAATTTTATATATACGTATTTAAAACAATCTCGACTAGTCTGAACTGCGGTTACCTATGGACTAGAATTCATGCAGTCTGTTGTAACGAAAATGTTTAATTATACCAGCAAGTACGACCGAATATATTAACAACAAGAATATACAAGACGAAGTGGCAATAAATAATGGGCCTCAACCTGGCGGCAAGGCATGC
Source organism: Brachyptera putata (assembly GCA_907164805.1). Classification (NCBI taxonomy): domain Eukaryota; kingdom Metazoa; phylum Arthropoda; class Insecta; order Plecoptera; family Taeniopterygidae; genus Brachyptera; species Brachyptera putata. Next base: position 4,732,421 of record OU015470.1, on the reverse strand, counting down.
AACTACTAGTGACGTCAGTACATAAGCGAAACGGGCTAAACTCTAGAGAGAATGTTTGTTGTTTTCAATCAAAATTTTCAGCCTTCTACATGATGACATATTTTCAGTTTTCATGCAACCTTTTTGATGACAAATAATTAGGTAGTAATCAAGCATATAGTTTATAGGAGTATAATGATTAAATGCACAGTGATTCTTAAGACAATTTCAACTTGACTAGGGCGTCATTCTGTAAGTTGTGACGGTCGTGAGTGATCCTTTAACCCAACTGTCGTACCTTTAATTTCCTATTACATGAATATACAATAGTGAAATTTATATTATACTGTAGCAGAGTATCGTATTTTATTCAATATAAAATAGAAGCACGTAAAGATACGACAGTTGGGTTAAGTGATCACTAATGTATGAGTGACTTACAACATACACAAACGAGGTCCCAGAACTCTGTGTCAAAACTGTATTCTTGCTGAATAGACCCAGGCTGGATAGGCCTACACTTCACTTATTAGGTCATTAAATTCTGACACCAAGAGAATGTGAAAATAGTGACTCCAGCTCATGTTTGAACAAAGCTTCACAACAGCGAGTCAAATGACACGAAATGAAACATTTCTTGAAACTCTCACCTGGCTCGGTCTAGTTTAACACACTTGAGAGGTCCTTTCGCGACGACGGTAGCGGCTCGTGGTCTGTCCAATAGCAACGCAATCTCACCTACAAGCAAAACATAAGCTTAGTTTGACAGTTGTACAGAATAAAATAACATACAAAATAGAGGAATACAGCCCTGGTACTTGTCTTTTATCATCCCGTCACATCTTTTACACACAGTACTTGTACGTTGTGTGAACCAAAATACGTGCATTTTTTGTTTAAATAAATTGAAAAATTATTAATTTGATTTCAAAAAAAAATTTCCATCATAGGCCTACTTTCATTTGATGTATTATATGGCTTAACCAGAGAAAATTCTCAGTGAAGGCCTCACCTGATTTACTCAAGTTTATTGTGCAATTTTCTTGAAAAAGAAATATTTGGAAGTAAGGCATACATATTTATTTATCATCACTTGGCCTTTGTATTCAAGTAGCAAAGAAAAAATAAATATCACAAAATATAAGAGATTCAAATTTCGAATTACGACTGTTCGAAATTATTAAAAAATTCATGTTCCAACCAAATATCAATACCGTTAATAAGTTATCACTAAAATATTCACTCGGATTAACTGTTTTAACTAATATTTTGACCAGCACCTACCGAAATAGTCTGAAGGTCCCAGCCGTCCGACCTCCATTGGCTCCTCCCCCTCTGCTCGGTACTGTAAGACTAACGCCGTTCCCTCGACGATGATGTAGAAGTCGTCCCCCGGCTCGCCTTGCCGCACGATCGTTTCCCCGTCGACAAACGAGACCGGTTCCAGAGCGTCGGCCACTGTCAGACGCTCCCACTTGTCCAGACTCTCTGCAACGTCACACCAAGTTAGTCTCTCAGTATCAGTCGAAACAGACGTACAGATGTAGTAATAAAACATAAATTGGAATGCTTTCATCGAAAACTTCAAACTTGAGCACATATCTTAGCCACACACTGAGTTGATTTTCATAATAATCCATACACGTAAATTTGTGATTTTCATAATAGTCCATACACGTAAATTTGTGAACACAATAATTATGTTTACTATTATTTTTAGTTGAAACCAAATTTGATTTTACATCCTTTAATTGGTTACTTTGAATTACTGCCTTATACCTCGTTCACATTACAGAACTTAACTCTGGTTACATTAACTGCAGTTATGAGAGAGTAGGTGGGGTTTTGGTAACTAAGAACTCTGTTCACATACCTCTGACTTAACTGTCGTTAGTGACGTAATTTCATAGCCTCCTAAACAGAACTTAGTATGAATTAGAAGGCTGTAAGCCATTTGGCATTCACTGCTGTCACGTTCACTTGACTGTCACATTTATAGGTTAAATTACTAAATATTAAAATACTTGAATATTAAATACTAAATTGAACTTTTGATGGATGGAAAGGAAATGACACGAGAACAAAACTTACCAAATCTATACGGCAGAATGAAACATTCAAGAGGGCCTAGCTTTCTTGATCGCAGTTAAGCTCTTAACTGAGTTCTAGAAACTTACCAAATTCCGTTCATATTATAACTTAACTAGCGTTATCTACTTAACTGTAGTTAAATTCTGAAGTGTGAATGAGGTATTACAGGTACACTGAGGTTACACACAATGTATTTCCAAAATTTGAATTCGAAGTCAATTGACTTCCTCTGTACAGTCGTACACGTACCGAGTATGGAGACTCTGGAGAGGAACTCTTCGTACATCTTGCGCTTGCGAATGGTGGAGCCCATGAGGATGCGACGGTACGAGTCTCGGTCGATGCCCCACAGCTTCGTGTCCGTCTTGGCGCGCACGGTGGCGGCTCGGGGCGTGCCGTAGATGAGAGCCAGCTCACCGAAACTGCTGCCTTCGCCGATAGAGGTCACTAGTTCATTGTTTACGTACACCTGGGTAACAGACAGATAGGTTCATATTGGAACTTGCAACTCATTTATCGATGTTATTTTATTCAAACTTGTAAATTCAAGCTATTATAATTTTTTTTTAAATAGTCAGAAATATTTTTTACCATTTTATTTCAATTTTCTTATCAATTATTATCAAGTGTTACATACTACCAGGACACTTCCCGATTATAGCAAAAAAAAAATAGGAAAAATAAATTAATCGGAATCGAAAGTGTTACAAAATGAAGATGAAAGTGAAGTTGAATTCAAATTGGAAAACATTCCACTTAAGAGTCCATGATTCCTACAAGGTATAGAAGGAAGTGGAGATAAAGTACAGGTGAACCATTCTAATTTCCAACATTGTGTAAAAAGACTAGTTCTGAAACACATGTCTACGGCTCTACGCTCACACCACAGTCTAGAATAGTATACGTCATGTATCGAAGCTATTTCGGCTGGTACCAACAGTGCTGCTAGTTCCACAAAAATCCGTGCCGTGCGCTAGGTGACAGGAGGCTCACGCTCTGCACATGCGCGCACCAAATGTACATCGCAAGAAGTCAGCTGACAAACGTCAACTGGACCATGTGACTGGCCTCCTGTCACCTAGCATTCCGCACGGATTTTGGCGGAACTAGCAGCACTGTTGGTACCAGCAGTCCAGCGCACCAAGACCTATTCTAGACCGTGGCTCGTATCAACACTCCCACACATGTCATGTCTTCTCTTGTCACTCTCGTCTTCGCAGTGACCAGGGCAGAAGCCAAAACTTATAATTTCATTCATTTTCATTACAGCTTTGGACCATTGGTCTGGTGGCAGTTTATACTAAATACCATTTCTTATTTTAACAATGGCAAATTTTCAGTTCAAGTATACAGTTTATAAAAATTTGAGTAGAGCAAAAAAGGAAAAAAGTAAAAAAAAAAAAAAAAGGTAGTTAAGTGTCATTTTGGAATGTGGTTCTAAAGATTTAATAGAATAGTTAGTGTTGAAAGCAGAGTAATTTGATAAGGTTTCCATTTTTTCTTGGGGGAGATCGTTCCAGAGACGAATGGATCCAGCAAGAAAAGATTGGTGGCCTATGTTGGTGTTATTTTAGTATCTTTTGTAGATATACGTATTCTGTCAACGGGCTCTCCACGACTCATTAACATCGGTAAACTACCACTCATTCATTCCCTCATAATTCTCATACCACCAAACAACCTGGTGACGTTACCCTACCTCGACTTCTCCCATGTCGATAACGTAGAAGTTATCTCCCTCGTCTCCCTGCGTGATGATCGTCTCTCCCGACAGGAAGTAGACGGTGAACATCGCGTCGAATATGTCCGACCGTTCGTTCTCGTCGAGGTGCGAGAACAGCACGTTCTTGGCGATGGCCTTGGCGAGCGCCGCCATCGTCTTGTAGTCCTTGGGCACGACCTTCTTCACGTAGCTGGTTGCGTCCTCCTCAGAGACGGGCTCGGCCGAGATGCCGCCGCGACGCCGGGCCGGCTGGGCGACGGCCGACGGCATCGGGGAGAGGTCCTCGGTGTCTTCGGGCGACACGGCCTGCTGCTTGGCGTCGTGCGCCTGCTCCTGGACATACAGACAACGCAACGGTCAGTACATGTTCAACGGAAACATGAGGCAAGTGGCAGAGATTTCTATAATCATATATAGAGTTTCGCTGGCGTCTGTCTGTGCTCAACCGGTTCCGAACGGTCCAAGACATTCTGGGGGAGAACGGAAGGTGCGATCGGTGTCGGGAATTTACGCGCAAGTGGGTTAGTGCGTAGCAAGGCTGACGTTCAAGTTATAACTATAGTAGTGGGAAGTATAGTAACAACAGAGACAGAGAAAGAGAGCGTCCGCGTTTTCTTCGCGGGGCTAAGGCTAGTTATCAATATATTTACATTTGGTTATGTTATATGGATAATATGGATAATATGTACAAAACGTAGCCGCCCTCGGTAGCTCAGTCAGCTAAGGCACCGCTTCAGAAACTGAAGTCACCGTTGGGCATGGGTTCGAGTCCCACATAGAGCATGGGTTTTTGTACATGTCCTTTCACTTAGTTATCATCACCTCATAATTTCATAGTCACCCGCTCATTCGAACCCTTGTATAACGTAGCTGTTGGCGGGATCGTTAAGCAAACAATAATAATAATAATGTACAATATGTATAATTTGTTAATATGTTTTATGTTGTAATAAAATGTAACATGTAAATACATTTTATGTTGTAATAATTAAGTAGCTTTAAATATGTTAATAAGTAACTGGCTGCCATCGATCTTGAGTATAAATATTCAGGACTCATTCTATCTTGATTCAAGAAATGTTCAAATTCAGGTACATTTTTTAGAGTTGACATTTGTATTGAATCTGATTAGGATAATTACCGATTAATTACAGGTAAATTACCATCTTGCCATCACTACAACTGTTGGTTTTATATGGAAAAATCCAGGCTTCACAGTTCGCACAATTTCCTCAAAGGTTGCTAATTGCTAATTATACCACTCTCAATGAAATATACACTCTCCACATACAAACAATATTTTCAGAAAAGTGAAAACTCATCAACCTAATGAATTACATTATGTTGTAATCAACCCGAGAGAAGGGTTTCGAATTACTCCGCTACCCTTCAATTAGCGCTGGGGTGCGACTCGTTGTTGTTGTTGTTGTTGCTACATGTCGTCATTTGTAATCGGATACATGTTTGCATTTCGTACTACGGTCTCGATCGGATGTCTCCAATGTTTTGTAGTATTGACGATCGATAGTGCCGACCCGCCACCACGCGCGGTACATGTGGTAGAATAGAATACGTAAAACAGTCGTGAAATAAAAGTATAATAATATTTGAATAAAAGTATAATTAGTTCGAAAACAAAATGATGGGATGATAAAACTAGAGGCAAACTCAGCATCTACACGTTGTTGATGTGCTAGATTTATGTAATAAATGTATTCGGAATCTACACACCGTGGTTTTGAAACTATTGAGTCTAGTCCCTCACTGCCTTCGTCATGCAGTTTCAATTGATTCATTTTAGGACTTGTTGAAAGAACTAATGATCATAGTGAATAAAGACATGAGATAATTACTCTGTAGGCCCTACCACCCTTGATGACTCAAGATCAGGGCTTAATTTGTAAATGAAAAGAAACTGGAACCAACAAAAAAGACCATCCCTTTTTTTTTAATAACATCGAAACTTGATACAAAATCATTGTTCCCCAATTGAGGCTATGGATTAAAGATGAGAACGTTTGAGCGGGGCACCGCAAGGGCGATCTTCTTAATAATTCTTAATTCTTCTCAATTCTTAATTCTTTCTGCGTTTCAGTATAATCAATATATAGATTTGGATGATATACGAATTCACAGTGCCATTTTATAAGCCAATTAACTGTTAAGGTTCTTAAAACTTTTCAGCTGTCATTGTTATTGAATTTGAATCTATTGATAATATCGTTCGTAATTCATGTATAGGTCTAGATTAAAACTAAATCTATAAAATACACACACGTTTCCTATTACTGTCAAAAGAGAACTAGAGAAATATTTGTCTGCACGTTTAATGAAATTGCATCCATCTAACAACGATTTGATAATAATAATTAAATGTTTTTATTCTCAATTCAACCAGTTCAAACCAAACTTAATAATATAAATAGGGCCTATATCGGCTGAAACAAAAATGTAATATTTAATAAATGATAAAGTTTTCCTTGAAACAATCTGAGAAGTCCGCGTAAGAGCGTGTGCCTTTGTATGCGGACAGGGATTTTTAAATCAGCATCATGATTTCTTAAGATGACAACAAGATAAAAATTACATTATCTTTCTCAAAGATATTGATTTTTCAAAATTATGATAGTATTATACTCCAAATTTAAATTTAATAAGGAAGAAAACAAAAATGAAAAATATATAAATAAACATAATAAATAGCTTCTATAAATAGAAGACAGATGAAATTCGAATAAGGGTGGGAAGTGGGAACTACCGTGGGAGGATGATATAACATGGTAACAAACAAGCAAGGGATGTATGTTCAGGTCGTATCGCATGAAATCAATCAATCAGACGAGATCAGCTAATATCACCCTATTATAGCTGCTAACAGCACGGCACGGCAATACGCCATTAGCAAATATCGTCACAAGCATTGAGACGTTGACATCTCTCGTTTTCCGTCAATATCAATTTCATTTTTTATTTCATCATAAAATGTATTATGAATGTCTAAATATATTATCATAGAATGTAACACGAAAAACATATTCAAAAAGAAGATTGGAAACTTTTTTTACCAATACAACTTTGAATTGTTCTTTATTTCTTAACTGAACACTATAATTAATTTCATCAATTTCAAGTTTATTCAATATCAATTTTATGTTTCATCTTATCCTATATATAAAAAGCTCGTGTCACATGTTAGAGGATCAACTCCTCCGAAACGGCTCGACCGAGTGTCGTGAAATTCCTCAGGCACATTCGATAGGGCTGGTAGAAGGTCCTAAAGTATACGAGATCTTCCGCCGAGTTTTCTCCTATGAGCAATATCCAAAAAATTTGCACTTCAAGGACAACACCAGTAATGGCGTTGTTCAATGACATTGAAGGCGTTACTCAATGTCCGCCGCGCTTGGCAACACATTTGCAGGGCTACACTCAAGATAGCGCGCCATCCGCCATCCGCCTTCTACATTAACAACCAACATTCACTACAAATCACTTCGATGGCAGAACAACGTTTGCCGAGTCAGCTAGTTTCATCATAAAATGTATTACGAATATCTGAATATATTATCCTGAAATGTATTGATCACTGAAAACATATTCAGCAATAAGATTGGATTTTTTCACCAATACAGCTTTTGAATTGGTCTTCATTTCTTGAATGATCACTATAATTTATACAATGTGTTGAATTGTCTATAATTATTATATCTAACTTCTTCTTTGGGATGGCAGGATCGCCCTTGTGGTGCCCCGTTAAAACGGTCCTAAACTTTCGTGTGTATATGTAAATCATTTTTTTCTGTCAACGGGCTTGACACAACGAGTTGAACCTTTAGAGGGAAACAATGGCTTTGTGTCACGTTTTAAATATTATTAGACGAGCTTTAGCGAGGATTCAATTTGACATATTGAAAAAAATTGGTGTTCGTTTTTATGTTTTTTTTTTCCCTTTTTTTTATGTTTTTTTGTCGGTTCTCCACAGGTCAAACGACTACAGCTATCAACTTCAAACTTTTTTTCAATATGGTTCCTCATCTAACTTAGATCTGTATAGTTTTGTGGCATTATCGGGGGGGGGGGGGGGGTTTTTTTTTTTTTTATGAATTTTAGAAATTTCAAAAATACCCATTAGAATAACAGCGGAAAAAAAAATATTTTCCAAAAAATTGAAATTTTGCGCCAAGTTGAATTACATTTTGTTACACATTTCTAAAGAAATTCAGCTCGATCGGGTCAGCCATTTTGAAAAAAAAAAACATAAAATGTGCTAAACTGGTACCACTCGAAGCAGTTTTTACCCATTTCCACCCATACCATTACTATTCGCTCGTTTAACAACGCATATATGGCGTTATCCTAGTTAAACAAAAATTATCGTGATGGTCGAGATCTAAGAAGACCTCTGTGAGGAGATAGTAGACCGTGGTGGGAATCGAATACCGGTCTCCTGAACGATGGTTCGTCTATAGTTTACGGTTGGATCTAGTGTATGCATGCATCACTATCTTGCAAGAATGAAATTTCTCACAACAAGAAAACGAGTCTAGATCTAGATAGAGTGAAATGCAGAACTGCTTTATTTTCCTACATTTATTTTTATACTAGACTCTGGAGAATTTATCCCCCAAGAGAATATATCAGCGCTAAATTGACTCGGCAAGCTTCCACACAATAATGCGTTTCCATGTTGAGCCAATGCTGTTGTATATGTACGAGGAAAACGTCACATATGCGTTGTTAGACGAGCGGATAGTAATAGTATGGGTAAAAATAGGTGAAAACTGCTTCGAGTGGTACCAATTGAGCACATTTTATGTTTTCTCTTCAAAATGGCTGACCCGATCAAGCTGAGAATTTTAGAAATGTGTATCAAAATGTAATTCAACTTCACGCAAAATTTCATTTTTTTGGGAAAATACATTTTTTCCGCTGTGTCATTCTAATGGGTATTTTTGAATTTTCTAAAATTCATAAAAAAAAAGTTACAACCCGATAATGCCACAAAACTATACAGAACTAAGTTAGATGAGAAACCATATTGAAAAAAAGTTTGAAGTTGATAGCTGTAGCCGTTTGACCTGTGATGAACCGACAAAAAAAATATATAAAAAATAAATATATATAGGCCTATATATATAAACGGACGCCATTTTTTTTTCAGCATGTCAAATTGAATCCTCGCTAAAGCTCGTCTAATTAGCACAGATGAAAGATATACCATCATACTGACTTCACTTTTACCACCACTACTTTATCACCACTCGCTTCTAAACCCCTCTCGTGTAACACCTGTAGTACCTATGTACATCACTAGAAAGCGCTACAGGCATGTTGATTTGTGCTGCTGCTGAGCTGCCACCAGGACCGTTCCTTCAGTGGCGAGCGTAGGTACTAAATGTAGGCGATAAGCAATTGAAGTGTGCACGAGAATCTATTTTCATTTAGCCATGAGAACGAACTGTCTTGATGGTATATCTTGCATCTTTTTTTTATTATTATTGGGTTTAACGACGCACTGTTATGATAACTGAGATCTAATGGCGTTGGGTGGATGATTAATGAGATGATGGGATGATGAGATGAAGGTTCTTGGGAAATGGGAAGGAAGCGGTCATGGCCTACTTATTGTAGGAACCATCCCGGTATTACCCTAGACTACAGAGGGAAACCACGAAAAACCCTGTAAAGATAAACGGCGGCGGGGATCGAACCGGGTTCGAAAGTTCCCTCGCCTCCCAGATCACATGAAGCATGAAGCGAGCGCGTTAACCACTGCGCTACATGTGCCGGTACCTTGCATCTATAAGTAATAGCTCACCAAGGCGCTACAAATAGAATCCTAATCCCGAGGGGTTTACAACTCGCAAATTTGGTGTACACCTGATTTCAGGTGATTTCAAAGAATCCAAGAGATTTCAGGTGATTTCAAAGAATCCAAGAGATTTCAGGTGATTTCAAAGAATCCAAGAGATTTCAGGGGATTTCAAGAGATGCCATACGGATTTCAAGTGGATATCTAGTGATTTCAGGGATTTCAAGGGGATTTCAAGTGATTTCATGGCAAGTGTACAACTGATTTCAGGTGATTTCAAAGAATCCAAGAGATTTCAGGGGATTTAAAGAGATTCCATATACAGATTTCAAGAGATTCCATACGGATTTCAAGGGGATATCAAGTGATTTCGGGGATTTCAAATGATTTCATGGCAAGTGTACACCGGATTTCAGGAGTTGTTAACCCCTCGCCTAATCCTTTGTTTGATCTGCTAATTTCCTTGGATCAATAAACAAACGCTTGGTCCGGCGACACGCTTGTACGCACAAGTGTCGAGTGTCCTGTCATTAATGATAAATAATGTCCTTTTCACCTGTGGCGTGCTGGAGTCGTGATGATCACGTGCTCCACGACGCAATAGGCGTCTTTCGAGTGACAAATTACTAGAACAAAGAATCGTTACACCGTACACCGAAATGTGGAACTAACAGAGATTCGAGGGGTTTACAACTCGAAAATTTGGTGTACACTTGATTTCAGATTTCAAGATTTCAGGTGATTCCAGGTGATTTTAGGTGATTTCAGGGATTTCAGGGATTTCTGTTGATTTCAGGTGATTTCTGGTGATTTCAAGGAATTCGGGTGATTTCAGGGATTTCTGGTGATTTCAGGGATTTCAGGTGATTTCAGGGATTTCAGATGATTTCAGGTGATTTCAGGGATTTCAGGTGATTTCAATGATTTCAGATGATTTCAGGGATTTCATGGCAAGTGTACACCTGATTTCAGGAGTTGTTAACCCCTCGCAGAGATTGTGATTAGTTGATACCGATTGAGGGAACATTGTTGGATGTGTTTCAACAATAAGTGACATAACTAAACACCCAACAGTTCACCCAACGTTAAATTAAGATTCATCCCCACTTATTTGTGTCAACCCTCCCCACACCCCTTACCCTGTATAGTACCGACAATCACCGCTAAGAGTGCTCAGAATCGTTACGGCGATTGTGCTTCAGTCGACGGTTAGATGGATGCTGGCCAGGGTTGTCTGCCAAGTCATCAATTTGACTGCAAGCAGCGCTCTAGGAATGTGTAGCGATGAATGACGTAACTTCAGGTAATAATGAAAGGGTTTTGAATCTCGTGAAGTAACTTACATCACATCTTGAGTCAATGCTGGATGTGTTATGCAACTAAGAATATGGATGAATTGAATGAAAATTAATAATACGACCGTTTAAAAGCAGTTGTTTTATTTATTCAATGATGCTTAACGACCCCACCAACTACTAGCTAAGGTCACAAAGCGACACACAGTAGAGCGTTTTCCTAGTATGTATTAGTTTGCTTTGCTACTACAACGAACTAATCCATTTAACCATAGGTAAATTATCGAAGAACGTTTCTACACAATGATGTATCCATTCCAGAGAATGTAGATAATGTTGACTTAGGATTCAGAAATAATAGAGCGTTGCGAGAAACAATCTATTTCAGAAGCCTCTGTGGACATACCAACTCCGCAATTGAATACATAAACGTATGCTCGAGCCTCATGGACAGCATATTGATTGTCCAGGGATTCTAATTATATTTAGACGAGCTTTAGCGAGGATTCAATTTGACATACCGTACTGAAAAAAATTGGTGTTCGTTTTCATGTTTTTTTTTTTTTTTCATGTTTTTTTTCGGTTCTCCACAGGTCAAACGGCTACATCTATCAACCTCAAACTCTTTTCAATATGGTTCCTCATCTAACTTAGATCTGTATAGTATTGTGGCAATATCGGGGATTAACTTTTCTTTTATGAATTTAAGAAATTTCAAAAATTCCCATTAGAATAACATGGCGAAAATAAAAGAAAATATTTTCATTTTCCAAAAAAATGAAATTTCGCGTGAAGTTGAATCACATTATGGTACACATTTCTAAAAAATTTCAGCTTTTTCGGGTCAGCCATTTTGAAGAAAAAACATAAAACGTACTAAATTGGTACCACTCGAAGCAGTTTTTACCCATTTTTACCAATACTATTACTATCCACTCGTCTTACAACGCATATATGGCGTTTTCCTAGTTATTTTCAATTCCTCTAGCGTTGCTTAACGACCCCACCAACAGCTAGGTTATACGGGGGTACGAAAGAGCGGATGATAATGAAACGATGAAGTGATTATAGGTGAAAGGACGTTCACAAAAAACCCATGCCTTATGAAGGACTCGAACCCACGCCTAACGGTGACTTCAGTTACTACCGCTAGCGATAATTGACTTAGCCACCGGGGCGGCATTTTATTTTCAATTGTTAACTTTACATATAGGCCTACAATGCGTTTTCATACAATGTACAGTACGTACAATGTATTATATGAGTATGTATTTGTATACAAAAACATACAAAACGTCTCAAATAAAATATGTTATCAAAAGAAAACTGTAAATGCTGAATATGATATGAATTATATATGATTATGTACTTGTACACAAAAATATACAAAACGTCTCAAATATACGGAGTTTCATTATAGAGGATTTGATAGTTTTTGTTGGTCGAGTGTATTTTTGATAATTATTATTTGTTTTCTTCATCTTGTTCCTGTTTTGTTAATGTTGTTAATTAAGTTTAGGGCCTTGCCACCGCACTTTGGTGCAATTGTGAGTGAAATAATAACTAAATATGATGTTATTAAAACAAAATGTAAATGCTGAATGAAGACCCGTTTACGTATGAATGTATCGAGTTACATTGATTTCTCTTGAAAAAATTGTTACGTAGACCTCTATAGACCTCTACGGTATATTTCTGATTGTTTTTTCAGTTACTTTTGAAACTCAATATTATTTCATATTCAATTCAGTGGTATACGATCAAGTTCTGTATGATGTACACCGAAGACGTCTTCGAATTCTCGACTCGACTGTTGGTTCATTCAATTCATCCAATTCTTCATTAGACGAGCTTTAGCGAGGATTCAATTTGACATACTGAAACAAATTGGTGCTTTTTTCCAACATGGTTCCTCATCTAATTTAGTTTTACATAGTTTTGTGGCATTATCGGGTGGTAACCTTTTTTATGAATTTTAGAAATTTCAAAAATACTCATTAGAATAACACAGCGGAAAAAAAATATTTTCATTTTCCAAAAGAATGAAATTTTGCGTGAAGTTGAATTACATTTTGTACACATTTCTGGAAACTTTCAACTTGATCGGGTAAGCCATTTTGAAGAAAAAACATAAAATGTGCTAAATCTGTACCACTCGAAGCAGTTTTTACACATTTTTACCCATACTATTACTCTCCGCTCGTCTAACAACGCATATATGGCGTTTTCCTAGTAAAACTTCATCAAAGCTCACGGTGTCGAACACACAGTATATTCCCAAAAGCCTAAACTATCTGCAATTCATTTATAGATAGTATTGACCGATTTACCCTCAAACTGTAGCCGCAGAAACTTTTCTCTAAAGTCTCGCGCAAGAAGTGATGTAAATCAACGACTTGAAAAGAAGCCTTCCGGCTCCACTTTATACGCCAAAGTTTACGTCACAATTCAATATGGCGGACAACGGTCGGGAAACATGAAAACTTTTCGTGAGAAAATTATGTTGAGTCCATGGGAGTCGATTCAGCGGAATATCAGTTGTTCGGAGATTTATTTTTTATTTTTTATGTTGCTTAACGACCCCACCAACAGCTAGGTTATACGGGGGTACGAAATGAGCGGGTGATAATGAAACGATGAAGTGATGATAGGTGAAAGGACGTTTACAAAAACCAATGCCTTATGCGGGACTCGAACCCACGCCCAACGGTGACTTCAGTACTACTGCTAGCGATAATAGACTTAGCCACCGGGGCGGCTTAGAAAATGTGGTGAGACGTTTAAATTTGACAGTAAAGTTGGTTTTATTTTTTCTAGTAGGCCTATTCGAAAAATATCATACATTTTACAAGATGGTCCTGATAAATTTAAATACCGGTACGGTATTGTAGGAAATTGCAGGAGTCAACCCAATCTCTTATCACAACCGATCACAATATTCAAAAGTGATTTGAAATTTCAAATAATCCATTTATATTTATGATCATTTTTATTGAGATTAATGATTGTTTGCTTAACGACCCCTCCCCCCCCCCCCCCCCCTCCAACAGTTACCTTCATTGGGCTACGATTTTAATAACTTATACAAAATATATGTTCACAATGCCGGACTTTCGTTTCTAGAGCAATGCATTAACTGAATGAGCCACGGAGGTAGCTTTTTCTTATATTCTATTCTATTATTGTCTGAGGTAAGCAGTCGAATGGTACCGAAATAACAGCAAAATGTAAATTTGTTCAAGTCCTCAAGGTGTCGATTGTAGTCAGAACTAAACGCCAGGTTTTGCGACATTTGAATAATGCTAAAAGTTGGTATACTAACATAGCACGATATAAAGCCGGCAGAGAATACATTATACGAAAAGCTAAGCTTATAGAGTTTCTTTACACAGACGTTCCGTATGTTTACCATGCAGATGCTATTTTAAGCTCATCTTCCAACACCTACGGATTATGTTGAGGTTATAGAACAGAAAAACTTACAGATTTAATAGAGACGTTCGGGATAAAACACACAGTTCACTTAAACGAACATGTGTACCACTGAGTTCTCTTGAATTGGCGGAGGAATTAAATGTCACACAATTTCCAACTTTGCCGGTATTCTTCTGAGTATATCTATCCCACAGCCTTCTTTATTGGACAAGAAAGTCTCTTCTCAAAAAAAAAAGTGTGAATGAAGAAGGCTGTGATCTATCCATTATTATTTTGAAAGAGTGAAAATCATGGTCTTCTTGATACAATTCATTACCTGTGTAGAAGAAGGCGGTGAACTTATTTTTGTTAGCACAGCCTTACGATTGGAAACCATCTCATCTACATGCTAATAGCAGATATGACGTTTTCGATCCAAAATAATGATGGTTTTCAACGATGGTAAATATACACGTTATTACAAATACACGGTATTTGCTACGAAACCATGTCACACGGACATGGACTCTAGTGGCCCGTGCCATTGGCTGGCATTGTTTATGTAGATATTGTATTTAAAAGAAAAAAACAGAATGGTATACGAGCGTATATGCCTATAGTTGTCCTACAGCGTTGATAGATCGACACTGCCGAGCGTTATAGCTCATGGATCGCGGAACACTAATGCGAAGACGGTCGATCGGCGCCGACAATCGAAATGCATTTATTTACATAGGCTATACATTATAGGCAACCTTCTAAGACAATATCCATATCAAATTTCAACAGTGAATATATCAAACGACATATATACTTAAGATGTACAGTTAATACAGAAATGCAAACGACAATTTGACAGTTATAGTACCAAGTTTATGTTCGTTTTGACAGAGTATTTATTTTTAATTTTTACATTTTTGAAAAGTGGAACTAAAAGAAGAGAAACCCAACACGGTTGAAACCAGCTCGGAAGAGAGAAAGAGACATGGAACAGCCGTCCGGCAATGAGCAGGTCGACCTCTCTTATATGGTTATCTGGAACTAGTTCTGCAGGAACGAGTATTTCTCTATCTCTTGTTCAGGTTCAACAGTGACACGGTTTAAAGTTGAGACGACCAAACGGAGTTACGCCTTCTTTCGGACGATACGAAATAGGTGCAGTGACATGCAAGGGAATTTGCAACCAGATAGCGGTCCTGTTTTAAATATCTACATCAAGTTAAAATGAAAAATAATGATAATTGTGATGAATAAATAATTTGATTCAACTCATTAAATATTTGATATTCGATTCAGTAACGTAAAAGTGAATAATTGAGATTGAAGTCCAGAAGAATTTGTTTTTTCAATGTGTGTCGGTAAATGTTGCGTCAGTTTATTAATCAATTCTCATTCTTGGTGCTAAATTAGTTGAATCTATGGTTGAATGAAATGCACATGTCAGAAATAATAAATCTCATTTAGGCCTATGTATCTTATAAATATAGTTTCTACTGCAAAACTGCCACGTATGAACTTTCTAATTCGACTAATTAACCAAGAAATGTATTCTCAGATGTTGCTATGCTTTGGTCATATTGCTACCACCATGATTATATATTATATTTTTTTTTTATGTAATTTTGGAGTGGTAAGATTGCCTTGTGGTGCCCCATCTGATCAATCCTATCTTTCCAATGATTTAGTATGAAGTTTCGATATTATTGAAAGAAGAAAAATACGATAACTCGAGTGAATAATTCATTTAAATACCAAAATTTATATTTTCAGCATAGCGCTAGCTGATTGATGAAATAAATATTCACTCACCGGACAATTGCTATAGAATAGCGTGTTGCTAGAGACTGTGGTACGAATTAAGCGGAATAATATGCAAATAATCCAGTCCCCAAACTCGATCTCTTCAAACTGATGTTATTTTATTGGCTTAATAGTAGTTTTATGGCCACTGTAGGCTGACTGATTAGCCTCGTTAGCCAATACAAAAATAAAAGCGAATACTCGATTTTATCATATGTGAATAAATGTTTTGTTTTTTGTTCTTGACGCTCCAGTTGAAACGGAAGATCAAATTTTGATGAAACGTGGTCGTCATCTTACTCGATACTGTAAAGTTTTAAGGCGCAATCGGTTGGAGCACTTTTGAAAAAATGTATTTCAACATTTTTAAAACATTCATCAAAATAACTTGGAGGAGAAAATGTTTAAAAAATATATTTTTCGTGCATTTAAATTTTTACAGAATCTAAGCTTTAGAATGCTACAGATAATTTCAAAGTTTTACATAAATCGGATGAGCTCTTTCGAGGAAAACAATTATGATGTAGTTTTATTACATCAGTTAAAAGCTTTTAAAGCTATTAAGAAGAGCAACTGGGAAACCAATTAAATCGTATAATAGTTAAAATAAGCGATATAGAGAACGAGAAGACAGTGATAAAATAGCTTCAAAATCAACGTGTGTGAATACAGCTTTCCATATACTTTAAAGCTATTAAGAAAAGCAGGTGGTAAACCAATTAAATCGTAAAATGGTTCAAATAAACGATGAATAAAACAGGAAGGTAGAAACATATTAGTCTCAAAATCAATGTGTGTGAATAGCTTTCCATTACATTTCATAAAAATGCTTCTATCGCTTACCTTACAAACATACACGTTGTGTATTCCTAGTAAGACAAACTGTATGACGTTACCTGTACCAAATGCATGTAAAAGATTTATATTTCTGCATGACTTACTAAGAGCCCATATTACCAATAATAAAAATGATGTTAATTAAGTTAATTAATCAATTGCAGTGCAAAAATAACATTGGTAACCAAGGGTAATAACAAGCTGATCCACTAATTATCACTTAATCAACAAATTTATTATTCGTAATACCGGGCCTAAATGCGTCTATAATTCTTTATATGTTCAATGACTATGTGACAGATGTATATTTTGACTATCCTTATATTATATTATAATTCATAATTTCACCACGAAATATTTGAAAATGTAACGTCCTTGGATGAGAATTGAAATAAATAAATAACTCTAATCAGTTTGACTCTAATCCAGACTTATGTTCCATCCCAACCTTTCAACTACTTCGACTGCAATATTAGCACGTGTCTGTTCAAAGGTTTCGACCTTAAAATGTCAACCCGAATAGCAGAACCCAATGCATCGTGTCTCCTCAACCATGACACCTCGTGGACCGATACGCTAATCGAGTCTACTAGAACCGGAGGCGAGTAGACTGCAAGGTGGTTTGTTAATGGGACCATTGACTAAAGAGATACTTGAGACGTAAGATACTTGGCAAGATTCAAAACCCTTTCATTATCACCTGCAGTTACTTCAACCATCGCTACACATTCCTAGAGCGCTGCTAGCAGTCACATGGAGACTTGACAAGCATCCATCTAACCGTCGACTGAAGCACAATCGCCGAAACGATTCTGAGCACTCCAAGCAGTGATCTAAGCAGTCACGATTCGTGATGTCATGACTCATTTGCTATGATATGGTAGCATTTAGCAAGCATGTGTCTGTGTGGTGCTACTGGTAGCATAGCTGCCTCACGTTTTGAGGGTCCACGCTTCGCCTCCCGACGCGGTGATATATTTTTATTTTGCAAAATAACTATCAAATGTGTGCCGCCCCGGTGGCTAAGTCAACTATCGCTAGCGGTAGTAACTGAAGTCACCATTGGGCGTGGGTTCGAGTCCCGCATAAGGCATGGGTTTTTGTAACGTCCTTTCACCTATCATCACTGCATCGTTTCATTATCATCCGCTCATTCGTACCCCGTATAACCTGGCTGTTGGTGGGGTCGTTAAGCAACATTGAAAAAAAAAAATCAAATGTTGACGCGAGCGCAGGGTTATGGTATAGGTTAGTATTTTCCTATTCAACCATAGAAACAAAAATATCTACACACGTGTTGTGATTTCAAACTATCTTTTGAAATATTGTTGTTCATCAAACTATAGTTTAGTACCATTCAAAAACCGACTTGCAGAAAAATTCTCGTCAACCGGAGTAGTAAAATATTGACGAACAATACCGCGCTAAAACTGTACCAAATGGAATATTTAGAAAATATTGTTGGAAAAATCATTGGACATATTTAATATGCTGTACTTATTCTTTGTATAGTACATATCCCACCCGTATATATACGATATTTTATTTGTACTGAATGATATACATGATGCTTTTTTCGAACTGAAAAGCTTGGTTTGAGTTTCCTCTTGGTTTTACAACTTCACTCAGTTAGAGCGGCTACGCACGTGCACGCTAAATTTGAATGATTACTTACTAGGAAAACGCCATATATGCGTTGTTGGACGAGCGGATAGTAGTAGTATGGGTAAAAATGTGTAAAAACTGCTTCGAGTAGTACCAATTTAGCACATTTTATGTTTTTTCTTCAAAATGACTGACCCGATCAGGTTGAAAGTTTCCAGAGGTTCCAAACAAACAAGTAAACAAAAAAAAAACATAAAAACGAACACCATTTTTTCTCAGTACGTCAAATTGAATCCCCGCTAAAGCTCGTCTAATAAATACTCTTTCGATTGTCATACTTTCTTTTTTTTTTACTTTTTTTTTCAAGGAATGATTGGAGTCTTTACTTTCATTAATACTTTTCCATAGTATTGACTCTGAAGATTGAGTTGAATTTTTAACAAACATATAATTATATATATATATTTATATATATATATATATATATATATATATATATATATATATATATATATATATATATATATATATATATATATATATATATATATATATATATATATATATATATATATATATATATATATATATATATATATATATATATATATATATATACATTCATACAATGAAAGTTTTCAATTCTGGAATGAGATGGGTCACGCCCATATTACTATCAGGACGATCACATGGCAAAAAAATAAACTCATTGAGTATCTAGAAACAAGTTGCGGCGGATATTCAGTTATAACGTGACAATTCCGGCAAATACGTTTGAATAGGACTGAGACTGATTCGAGTTGAATTGTCAAAAACCCACTATTTGTTGTTCATGTAGATTGTTAGACGAGATTTAGCGGGGATTCAGTTTGACATACTGAAACAAATTGGTGTTCGTTTCTATGTTTTTTTTTTTTAATCAGTTTTTTGTCGGTTCTCCACAGGTCAAACGGCTACAGCTATCAACTCCAAACTTTTTTCAATACGGTTCCTCATCTAACTTAGATCTGTATAGTTTTGTGGCATTATGGGGTGGTAACTTTTTTTTTTAGGAATTTTAGAAATTTGAAAATACCCATTAGAAAAACACAGCGGAAAAAAAGAAAATATTTTCACTTTCCAAAAAAATGAAATTTTGCGTGAAGTTGAATTACATTTTGATACACATTTCTGGAAATTTTCAGCTGATCGGGTCAGCCATTTTGAAGAAAAAACAAAAAATGTGCTAAATTGCAAAGCAGTTTTTACGCATTTTTACCCATACTATTACTATTCGCTCGTCTAACAACGCATATATGGTGTTTTCCTAGTAGATACTATAGCTACATCCAGGATTGGTGATTCAACGAATAACGATCAAACCAAAATAAGTTGTAATGATGCTTAACGATCCCACAATGATACCTAGTTTATAACATATGAAACGAAGTTTTTAATCGGATAAAATTGATTGGACGATTCAGTATAAATCGCATCACTTTGTCAGTCACACCTGTTTCATCTGATATCGTTAGGCGGAAAAAACAGAAAATACCAAAAAAATACGTGGGACATTTTAATTATTTCGACAAACATATTAGCAGAGATTGTTCCTCAATTGTATGAAGATCTTCTCATTGGCTGACTTCTAGAAAACACTTGCCAACAAAGTGTTGATCTGACGACCTAATCAATTAAAACAATTCAACATTAGATTGGCTAACGCCCTTCTTAGCTAGAAACCATCGGCCAGTTGCTTGTACAGGGTATCTACAAATTTTCCATTACAAAATTCCCTGAATTTTCCAGGTTTTCCAGATGGAAAATTAAATTTTTCCAGTCTACAAATTTGGCTTTCCAGTCGATTATAATATAGGAAAAATTATTCACAAATTCAATTTCGGTTTCGGTTTCCCTGTCAGGTATAAGCGGGAATGTAGAAAATAAGGCAAGGCAAAACAATTGGAGAATTATTTTTTTTAATTGTGAACTTGAATTTGCAGCAACCAAAAATGGTATTTAGTTATTTTTTTTCTACATTTTGAGTAAAATTCCAGAAAAAAAAAATTCCCTGACTTTTCCAGATTTATTAAATTCCCTGACATTTCCAGGGTTTCCAGTCTTGTAGACACCCTGTTGTATTCATGA